>CP045896.1:12823515-12868832 GCA_013387185.1 Caligus rogercresseyi
GGATATGTGGCCTCCCCAGAGCCCAGATTTTAACCCTTTGGACTTCTCCATATAGACGCACGTAGAGACCAAGGCCTGCCAAAAGCCCAGTAAAATGTTTCAACCCTGAAACGTTCCGTTAATAAGGCCTGGGTCTCTATGCCTGCTGAGTACATCCGTGATGTCTGCACCAGTTTTCAGACCCCGACTGGAGGGAGTTGTGGCTGCAGAAGGGGGATATACGATTAAATTATAAATTATTATATTTCTAAAAAAACAATAAATTTTATTGTATGATAACTAGCCTCAGCAAGACCATGATTACTTTTTTCACTAAACTGTCCTTGATTTTTTTCTACATCCGGTATATAAATATATATATAAGAAACCTGTCACACTGAACATAATTTTGCACACGTTAAGGTGCTTGAAAACTGTTACACTTATTACAATCTGCAGTTTATGGCAGTTCACTTCTATTTTTTCAACAACAAAAAAGGTTGAGGTTTGACACCTATTACACATTGCAGTTTATGGCAGTTCATTTTTATTTTTTCAACAAAAAAAGGTTGAGGTTTGTATTAATTACAATGTGTGAAATAAACTGCAATGGACAAAAATGAACAAATGTTGTATGTCCTTTTTTGGGGGGGAGGGCAAAAATTTCTTATGTACCAAAGGGGGACCCAGCAGAAAAAGTTTGGAACCACTGCAATAAGTTAGTGCAGTGATTCCCAAACTTTGTGCCACTAACAATCAAATTTTGAACGTAAGGCGGTCAGAGCATCTTTTACATCACTCTTCCACTTTCACAATACATAATTTAGATGTATAAATGTCCATTACACTATTGAATTCAAATATTTTAAGGTTCAAATGTAACGAATCTTGTGTAACAAAGCATTTTGGCTCATCTTACAACTTATTTTTATAACAGACTAAATATATTACAGCCTCATCAAGGAATAGTCCGATGTAAGTCGATAGATGTGCAACAATGAAGTTGCTTTCATTGATTAATTATATTCCTGAAGAAAAAATATATATAATGTTCATATATTTTTTTATTAAAACTCATTCAAAAGTATGTTTAACTAATCAAAATAGCTTTGTTTATTTTGTTTTTTGAAAATATCATAACTTCATCGTTTAGGCGCTCATGTTATCCAGACTCTCCTACTCTAAGGCACTGCTGTTAGACTACCCAATGTAGAATTAGTAAACAATACGGTACAAGTGATTGCCTGTTGTTGTAAGGTAGAAGCTAAGATTGTGTATTCAATTCAGCCTTGTATCAAAGGCTCGTAGTACTATGAAAGCCTTCTCTCAAACAAACAGTGCTCAGTGCGTACGTCTGTTCAACTCTCGATGTTGAGAGCGTATGTTCGACTCCCGAAAGGGGTAAGTCAATATTGATCAACCTCATTTAAAAGCCTTTGTTTGATTAAGTGTTTCTAATGTTTATCTATGTTCTCACAGATGCTACTGGATCAAACCATATATACAAAAAAACATGGAGCTTAGAAAATTGGGAGGGACTCTCTTTTAAATGATAACTGAAAAACATTGAAATAATGATTTTTCCCCATCATATTACGAATATATCGATTATTAAAGGCTTTGTAAGTTATAAGAGAGTAATTATATGTTTTTGTTGCTTATTGACTGGATCAAGAGAATTGAGAAACATAAAATTACTTTCTTTGAAATATTGATTATACCATTACTTCCAAAAAGCATTTTTTTCTTCTTTTTTGCCTATTTGAATTGATAGATTGCATCCGACAGGATATAAAAAAGTATAATAGCATTAAAATTAGTCTATCGAACCTAGGATCTTTTTAATGAGGTAGACCAAAAATGACCATCCCCTCTCGGGATTCGAACCTGCGCTCCCAACATTGAGAATTGGACACTCCTTAACCCACACGGCTATCTTACTGATTTCTTAGGCTGGTTGAATCTACCGTAATGTACTTCTACCTTTTGTTTTGAGTTACTCATATGTTAGTCATATTGTCTGGTACCATCAATATATTTTTGAGATTGCATATGTACACTAATTATTCCTTTATGATGTAATTTAAATGCCATCTTTATGCTGTATTAACTAAAGATACTCTCGCACTTAATCAAAATGCTGAATTAAGGACAGCAGCGGAATTAAAGAGTATTATCTGAAGGATAATATTTAACTTTTTTAAGGCCATATATTATTTTTACGAATCCTCAAGGGAAGTGCCGTAGTTTTTTATTTAATGGATTTATTTAGTTGTTATCCACAAATACAGTTTTTCATGGCTTAGAGGGTTTTTGAAGGACTTGGGCAATAAAATTAATTAGAAGAGATTGAATGTAACTTACTAGGTTGATTATATGACAGTAACTCCAGGAAAGACAGATTGAGAAGGGCACTGCAATGGATTTAAAGACATATCCAGTTGTAGTCTTACATCTTTTGAGGACAAAGTGGATGTTGACTCAGCTAGTAGTAATGGGGATATGAGATCACACCAAGTGATGCAACATGTCGTTACTATAGAGATATAAAGACATAGAGGGCTTATTGTATTCTTCAGAGGAATATGTCATTGTGCCCAATATAAATATATCCTTCTATCTCTATGATCAGCTTACGATGACGCAGTAAAAATTACTTTGTTTATATTGGGCACAGGCGACAGCTGAACGATGTTTCTCCGCTATTAAAGGGAAATAGCTATCTATATCTTTATATCTCTAAGCATCACACTAAGATCAGAAGCGATGGACCCCCCCTTGGTGACCTTAATAAAGAAAAGTAAGGTCAAAAGAGAAAAGGAGCCATTGTTCGATACAAATGAAGTAGTCATTAAGAGTAAAGATAGAGGGATTGGGAATGACCTACTTCGCCTAAATAGTCCAACACCATCTTATTCAACTGCAACAACAATATGGTAGGACAGTGAAAGCAAAAATGGAGGCACCATCAACTAATTGTTTTGCTTATTAGCAACGCCACTTCTACAAAGACAAGACCATTGAACCCCTACAGATACTTAAATGTTCTAAAGAATACCATTCTTAACTCTAAGTAGATCTACCCACCTCAACAACCGAGAGTTCAAGAAATATTTCATAATTCCAACTGTTTTCTTCCAACCAATCACGTTCTCGAAAGGAGTTCCAATATATTTAGTATTAATAGTATCATATATATTTTTTTATCTAGATAAATCAGCTGCCCGATTAAGGATCAATTCTTTTGTTCAAATTCCTTACTTCCCCCTCCTCTTCTGGGTAATCATTACAGCTAATATGGACGAGAAAAGGATAGAGAAAGAGTGAAGGGAAGGGGGACAGAAGCCATTTCCATAAACCCTACTACATTTTTTAAGAAAAAAAAGTTTTTATCAAACTTTATTTCTTCCTTTCTCGTGTGTGTGTGTGTATGTATTCCATCTTTATTCTTCGAGGACTTACCTCCATAAGAAAAAGACGACGACGAAGGAAAATAATAATAATAACTATAATAATAATAATAATAGGTAAAATAATAACATAACAATGGCACAAATCAAAGGCATTGTTCCATTATCCTTCCTCAATGACTAAATTCCCTTTCTCCTTCAATATTTATTTCTTTATTGTTGGGTTTCAAATAGTACACACACACACAACTTACCAAAAAGGTAACAAGAGAGCTACAGGAGGATGATGCTCTGGGAGGAGTAATTTTTTGTAATGATGATGATGAATCCCTGTGAAGTAGAAGAAGGACTTGTAAGAAAATGAGCTATTAAGGGATGCTTCCGAACAAACTGGGAGTTTTTCATGTTTCTGTAATGAGCAAAGAAGGGGAGGAAATGTAATTCACCTGTGCTGCGAATATACCAAATATCTATCGATGTTCTCGGCTCCGGCAAAGGTATGAGAGGGAAAGATTAGACAATAATAATATTAAATATAAAATATAAGTCTATAAATGAGGCATATGTAAAGGGTCCCTGGATGGGCTTTACTGCGTCATAAATTAAGATTTTAGGAGTCATACGAATTATATATGTATATATTTTATTAATTAGAGGTTAAGGAATTACGGATTTTCATGGGCCGACACAATAACGATAGTTTACAGCAGGAAAAGGCCGAAAGTTTGACCCACCAAAAAAGTATATGATATTGATGGATTGTGGCTGGTGGAACTCAAAGAGAGCTTGATTTTAAGCCCCATCAAGTTATAATTATGTCCAGTGGAACCCCATGGCCGACTGACGTTGTGTAGGTAACCCCAACATTATTTCACTGTTGCCTGCGTGGTCTGAGATCCCTCAAAGCAAATATGTTGATCATTTTGTAATTATTATTATTAATTCCTATTCGTTTTATTGATTACTCCAACTTCCAAAAATGTGTCATAATCTGCCTTGGTGTTTTTTACAAATATCAATCAGAGCTGAGAGTACCTATTCATATTTGATTGTTCGGTAGATCGGAACTACCGGCGGTAGATTTTTCCTACTGATACTGCTGTAGTAAAAAAATCCCGGATACTGATTTCGATTGTATGATTTCAGTTAATTAGTAGTGGTAGAGTGAAAAACTAAAATCATATACCTATATATATATATATATATTACATAAATCAACCAAGATAAAGTTTAATTAGACAAAAACAAAGAGGTTTCAGCTATGTAATTCTAATAATAATATTGCAGCAGAACCCTTAATAATTATTTGGGGCAGGAAGCGATATTGCATTTTGCAGCTGATGTAGAAATAATATGGAACACTGCTAAAATATATAGTTTCCTTCTTCCAACCTGTCACTGACCTCCATCTCGATGCTGTGCTCTTGACGTCATCTCTATCTGATGTGAGAAAATGAACAAATTAGTGAACAAGAACTAGATTCAACAGCAAAACTCTATCAATCAATCACAGTCTCGTCAGGGGTGGAACCAAATGTAGGGCATGCTATGGATGCGATTCAAAATTATTGCTGTATATAATAACAAAAGGATCGTAGTTACAACTTAGTCACAATTTTGAAATGTTCCCTTTTCTTGTGACTAACAAAGACTTGACTCGGTCCTACCACTGTGCATTAGTGCTTGAGTTGATGAACTACACCCACCCATTTATTCTTTTAACCTTCCAATGAAGTTTATAAAAAAAATTTTGGTCCTGGGTCTATTGCTCTAGTCGAGTATGAAGAGGTTCTTGAGGGGTAGCCCGGCAACTGATAGCAGCAGGCAAGAATGTTCTAAATATTTTTCTTCCATTCTTAAATTAATCTAAATAGGACAAATAACTTAGGAACTCTGTCATGGGCCTTTAAAATAACTTTCATTTTTATACACCTTTTTAATGTACCGCTCACGCGCCAATGGGTATTTTAATTAAAGATCTACCGTTCTATTGATATCGGCGGTATTTTTTTTCTACTTAATCCCAGCTCTGAACGGTATTTCAACTACCTTTACAACTGAGACTTCTTTTACATATATTTTTTGTAATTTTCTGGAGAGTAAACATCCAAAGATGTTTAAGTTGTTAACAATGATAGAGGAACCATTAAGTTTTTAAGTATCTTATACCAATTTTTTATGTGTTTATTTAAACTATTCTATTTAAGAGGATACGCGGAAGAATGGATTATAAGTACACTTAAAGGAACCGTTTGTAGTCATTATTGCATCTTCTATATTACTATTCAGTATGACTTGTTTTTTAACGAACAAAAATGTATATTATTATATTTATTGAGAAAACGTTAATTGAATTATTGGTATTATGAGAGTGTGTTCCGTAAGTTTGTTAAGAAAAGCTAAAACACAAAGATTCCACTACTTAAGTAATCCATATTCTGACTTTTTTTTCATTAGATAAATGGAGAAAAGAAGGAAAAACTCAGATTGAAAGGGAACCCAAGTTATTTATTGGCAAAAAAGGGGTCCAACTTGGAAAGGATTGAGGAGAGACGCGTTCATCATTATCTTATAAGTTGCCCCACACTCACAAAAGTCAAACAGAGACGTCATCCCAGAGCAAACACTTAAGCCATTGACTCCAATAGTAGTAGTTGTCATGCTCTACATTGAGTGTATTTGCTTTATTCCCTAATGGCGAAAGGGGTTCCAAGATTATAGAAATGTTTGTTCAATAAGTGCAAGAAATTCTTTTCAGACTTTCCATTACAAAGACACCTTTTGAATAGGAATTTTATTATAACAAAACAAAAGACAATATAGGTTTTTATAAGCTTTTTAAAGCCTAATTAGTTATAAATATCTACAAGTCACCAGCGATTCGTAACTAAGGCCCTTTGAAAAGTAATTCAATATAGAAAATAAAAGCCTTGTCGTGAAAAGAATTACAACTCATGAATCCTTCCATTCGTTTAAGAACAAATTATATCATCAGAAGTGGCAAAATATGCCGCATTCGAACACCGTTCTTTTATCCTGAGGTTTGTTTGTACCTAGTTAATGAAGAGGAAAAAAAAAAAACATCTATTCTGTCAATAGAGATATAAAGATATAGAGAGCTTATTCCCTTCAATAGCAGAGAAGTAGCGTTCAGTTGTCGCCTGTGCCCAATATAAACTAAGTAATTAATACGACTGTGTCATCGTAAGCTGATCATAGATAGAAAGATAAGTTTATATTGGCACAAAAACGTATTCCTCTGGAGAATCCAATAAGCTCTATATGTCTTTATATATATATATATATATATATATATATATATAATAATATATATAATATATATAATATATATATATATATATATATATATATAGATATATATATATATATATATAATCTGTCCCTGAGTCTTAGAAGTGATCCTTTTTTGTTCAATCTCGTTCTAGAACGGAGTTCAATTTAAGTATCCTTATGATACACTTGATTTCAGGGATTGAAGGGTTTTAATACAATAAAGAGTTCATTTAGAACCTTATATATGTATAAAATATTATTCTGTCACATTATTAGTTCTTAGAAACATGATTTACAAATTGAATTTGTAATTTAATCCAATTTTATTTTTGCTTTTCCTAATCCGTCTAGTTATAAGACTAACATGAATGCCAAATGTGATTTGTGTGGTACGGCCCTTAACATAGTTTAATCAAATTTTAATAACCCTCTTGTAGATATCAAGTTTGACATTTTATCGAGAATATTTATTAAGGAGGGAGCTCTAAAGTGCTTCTTCAGCAATTGCTCATTGAACCAAATAGCCACATCATTTTTTTAGCATATATATTTTTATTTGTATATGCGTGGATGGAAGCTCCTTTGCTCCCCTTTATTAAATCGAAAAAAGGGTCAAGGACGTATTAAGACAGTTTTTTTTATTGTTCTTTTTTATATATGGAAATAAATATGTCTACTATTTGGCATAAAAATAATTATAGTCTTTGCAATTGAATTTATATGTTAAAGGATCCATGATTTGTAGATTTATTTGTTTCTTCTTTAGAATCACTATCAAGATTTTCTTTTCTTTTTTTTTAGAGAGAGAGAAAGAGGAGAGAGGAAACCATAGCGATAAAAAGATACATATCCAGCTTATTCCCTTCATCTGTATTTTTGTGTCCAATATAAACAAAGTAATTTGTACTACGTCATCGTAAGCTGATCATAGAGAAATATTATATCTCTATGATCAGCTTACGATGACGTAGATCAAATTACTTTGTTTATATTGGACACAGAATACAGCTAAACGATGTTTCTCTGCTATTGAAGGGAATCAGTTCTCTATATATTTATATATCTATGGAGAGGACAGGTAATGATAACAAAATGTTCTTAAGTCGGGTTGCCATTTGTATGAGAAACAACGCAACAATCTGGGCTATAAATATATAAACTAAAGGCTACTTAGCCCAAGCAAAACGATATATATTTTAACACACGGACACGAATATCCGTAGGTGAAGAGGAGTCCGGAAGGAATGGTGAAGGGAAAAGTAGGCAGACAAATATTCTTAATTTCAAATGAAGAGCAAGGAGCTATGCAAAAAAAATGTAATTAAATGCTGTTTAAAGCTCAAAAAAGGTGCATGTATGTATTTTTTGCATTCTCGCTATAATTGTTTCAAAAAACACCAATCAGTCTAAGAAAGTTATTCTATCGAACAAAAAAAAAGTCCCGAGAGGGAAAGGTCAACCTAGATCCTAGGTTCGAGTGACTAATTTACACGCTAGATTGCTTATTTTTATCCACAAGGATGCAATTCTATCGATTCAAATAGGCAAAAAAACATTTTTCCATCATATTATTCAAAACCTTAGGAAAATCATGGATAATTTTTCAATACATAATTTTTCAATATAAATTGTGTTTTAGTCGTGATAAAATGAATCATGTCTTGAGGGTATCTCACATAAAAGTAAAGAATCGATAGAATTGCATCCTTGTGGATAAGCAATCTAGCGTGTAAATACGTCACTCGAACCTAGGATCTAGGTTGACCAAAATTGACCTTTCCCTGTCGGGACTTTTTTTTAAATAGAATTGCATCTTTTTGATGTTTGTCGGCGGCGAAAGTAATCATAGATATAAAAGTACGTTTAAAAGTGGGCTCAGATAGTTTAAGATTTGTTAACCAGAATGCACTCTAAAATGAAATGTTTAAAATAACATATTGCGTGCATTTCGCTTACTATTTCATCAGATATAATATAATCTGTTGGTATTCTTGTAAAAGAGAACGGCCAAAAGCAACAGATATTTATAACCCATTCAACAGCATCATTTAAAACCTATTGAAGCAAAAATAGGATTTCTTGTTTTTATCTATTGAATGCAGCCATTTTTTTTCTTGCACTATTTCTCTTTTGTTTTGATCGAAAAGGATAAGAAAATACACAGTCAGGGCTATTTCTCTGGGGGATTTTACATCTCTGGTTATGTTACATCAAAATGATTGAAACGCCGTTTGGAGTATATAAACAATCCTAAAATATTACTTCAGTGTTTTTTCATTTTTAATTTTTTTCAGAGGCAGATGTATCAAAATTTACTTAACTGATAGGAAATATATTCATAGCCATATTTTTCTCTCTGTTGAGAGTTATTCTTAAGCAAAGTCTATAATAAAAGTAGTAAGGTTTTCTTTTTCTTTATTTGTATAAGGGAGAGTCAAGACACGGAAGGGGGTGGAGATGAAACAATAAATATGACAAATCGCGTTATGGCGTCAGAATGTTTTCAAAAATATTAGGAAGAAAAGAAAAACAGACTCCAAAAATAAACAATTCCCTATTTAAATGCTCTCTTAACACGAAAAAGGGAGCACCGACTCACTGTGTGTGTGTGTGTACTCTTCTACACAACCTTCTACATACTCACGGAGCAAAAGGCATTATAATTAATATTAAGGAAAGCAGGGGAAGCAATGACTGCTGGGCTAATAGTAATAATATATATATTATTTATATTATAAATTATTTATCATAAACATAACAAAAAACACTGAGTAAAAAAGTTACTTTAATGTGGAACCGGGATGTACGATGCGAGTTAGGATTTTGCCTGCAAAAAAAGATAAATGTGATATTATTATAATTATTATTGTGGTGGGATTTATTTCTGCTGTGGACCAATATATATACAAAGTTGAAGATAATAAATCCGGCCCATCAGTTTAATTTAAACCGTAGCGCAGGCCTGTGAAGTGCCAATAAGTTTAAAGAAGAATATTATTCTTAAGGACTTCCAACAATCACGGAAGCCTGATAAAAAGTACAGTCGTCCCTCGCAAAGTTGCGACGGCCCGGATCCACTACACGACCCCCACGATATATATGAGGGTCGCGATGTTGATATATATTGAAATTTAGAGAGATTTGACATCAGCCGGCGTTTAACCCCACCGCAATTTTGCTTTGTTGTCGTACGTGCGTCTGAATACATGTACGCGGCCGGACTTTTTTTTTTGGGCCGCCATCTTGCTTTTTCGAAGATTTACCAGTTTTCAAACTTGAAAATTCTGCCATTGAGTTCATATGGGGACGTTTTGCCGTGAAAAAACGGGAGACAAGCCGTCGTCACGTAGTAAAAGAACTGCGAGATGTCGGGAGGCGAAGTAGCGAGGGCCGACTGTAGTTGGTATTATCAAAACAGGCATCAATTCCCTATTAAAGTTTCTTTAAGTATATATTTTTTTTTGAGGATCCAAGAGTACTCATTGATGGGGACTCTTGGATCTAAGGCGGAAACGAGTGAACGATATACGTCCATACACTAAAACACACAACCACTTAAACCATGTTGTTTACTCATTCTACCTCTGTAAGCCAAATAGATAACTAATGTGACAAATCCTAAGAATTGCGGGTATCTGCAAGGAGAGAAAATACAATCCTCTAGGTGGTGACACTACCAATAAAACCCACAACAGATCAATTCATTACTCCATAAACAGTGTAAATGTTCTATTAATGTCAACAATTTTCTTGAGCAATATAAGCAAAATATTACGGTTGGACATTTATATAATAAAAATATAGTTTATAAATTTTTTAAGAAGATTTATTTGCGAAAGCTAAATAATATAAAGCAAACATATAAAATCCGTCCTCCCATTGGTATCTTGATATAATCGAGTACTCTTTTATAGGTCCTAGCAAGTCATTTAAACAATATGGTCCTTCATCGGTGGTAGGAAACTATATCCCTTGGACATTATTCATCAAACTCTGGCGTTTACTAGCTCTCTTATGACGAACCAACAAGTCTTCATAATTAACTTTTGATAGTTGCAAAAAGAAGGTACAAAACCAAACTTTAGCTCCAACTTTATTTATCTTTCAACCCTTTACTTAAGAGCTTGGAAATATTTTGCCTTGAAATGGATCTTGCATAGATTGTATGTAGATGATGGCTTCCAAAGCTTATTCTAAAAATATTATGAGGAGTAATTCTCTTTATAACCATTCTTCAGTTATTGCAAAGGCTATATTCCTTCGGGAAATCCTCCTTTATTAGAACAGCCAGATACGACACAGCAGGATGGCATTTTTAATATAATAAAAGGGATCCTTAGGCAGTTTAATGTATGTTAATTTATAAATTATTTTGTAAAAATAGAGCTCTATTTACTTTTTCTAAAGCTTTTTTATAGTGGTGACGCCTAACGGTGCGAAGTGACTCTCACATACCATTGCTGGGACCTGCTTTATCTTTGAAAACCCAATCATTAAATGTACTTGAAGTAGTATCCAAATTTACAGTCAACCTTCAAGTAAGATAAAAGCTAAAAACAAATTCCCATTAATAGTTAGGTAGATAAGAATGTTTGATTTATTTATGCGATTGACACATACTTATATTGTGGAGTTTTTACGATCATCACGTCTAGTCTAGTTAAAATTCAACATGTCGCCCATTTTCAAGATAGCCGCCATTGAACATACAGTAATCATATTAAATTCCGCTTTTAAAACTAGTCGCCCTAGTGACAAATCATGCATTAAGAAGCAAAGTTTAAATTTTGAAGCCTTCGAGCTCGGTATCATATCAAACCTTCAGAAGAAATTTATTAATTTATTTGGGTCGAAGAGGAATTGTGAAAGGGGGGTCTTACCATCAGGGCTAATACTAGATTGATGATGAGATTGTAGTATTCTAACATTTTGAAAGTTAGATGATATCCCTGCAGGGTTTCCTCCAAGGGCCTCTTGACTCAGGAACAATGACTTCCCATTCGAAGACTGAAAAATGACTTGATGTGTCTCTTGATTGGAGTTGATAACTCCTCCAGGCCCGGGTTGAGAGAGGGTAAAGACTTGTGACTTGGAGGACGTGGAGGGAGAGGACGAATAGAGTAATTCTCCACCAGCAGCACTTTTGGTGTAGGTTGCTGCGCTTGAGCTCAAAGGAACGTTCACGCTACGAGTAAATGCAGGTTCGGACAAGGTCTAAAAAGGATGTTAGAGAATGAAATGAACAAAAGGTAACAACTGGCTATAGTAAAGATGATATAGTGCCTTGGCTCAGTGAAAGCGACTGTTGAGGGCTTAACCCTCCCAATCCTGGGTGCGATTGTTTAATTACAACGATTCAAAGTTTATTCATATCCCAACGGAAGCTGTAATTCCATAGAAGCAAATAGGCAAAAAAGAAATGGGTTATAATATATAAATAATATTTTTGTAGAATGCACGGCTTTTTTCAAGAATTATTATTAATATTATCGTGTTTATAGCCCCCGGAACTGATTTCACAATTGCAGAATTTTAAGATTACTTGGGTCGACCTAATATTAGGTAGTTACTTGTAGTAGCAGGGCGTTAGACACGAAAACCATATGATTTATGAAGCATCAGCGATGGGATCAATTTAATTTCAATTATATTTGATTTCTTATTATACTTCATTATATTAAATACTAATGGATCCACTAATTTTTACAAAAGCTTCGTTGTGATCTCCAATATAGACGTTTTATAATATAACATATATCGGTTTAATATCGCTTTATCTCAAGTTACCTCTCATAAAAGTTATGGCAATTAGCAAGGCATTTATTCTAAGACACGCGACTGTATAATTTTTTCACTTTCAATTAAATTTGTAACGAGAGACCATTTGATAGCTTTTTACAGTGGAGAAATGGTGGCCGTCATCAATGGAATTATCGTAAAAATCCAGCAAATTTTAATCGTCAAGCAAAGCTTCAATCACTACGACATTTCTGATGTTTTTTCTCATATTGTAAAATTCCATTTCCACGTTTTACAAAAAAAAATTATTAATAAAATATTTTTAATTTTTGGTGGATCAACATAGAGATAAAAAGATATAGAGAGCTTATTCCTTTCAGATGTATCTGTGTGTCCAATATAAACAAAGTAATTTGTACTACGTCATCGTAAGCTGAGCATAGATATATAATCTATCTCTATGATCACCTTACGATGACGTACTACAAATTACTCTGTTTGTACTGGACACAAAAATACAGGTTAACGATGTTTCTCTGCTGTTGAAGGGAATCAGCTCTTTATATATTTATATCTCTATGGGATCAACTCGCCATGATGAAGTAGCCTTTATCTCCCCACAGGTCAGAGGGATTAAAGCCTGTCTTTCTCCACTCCTTATTATTATTTAATGCGCTGCAAGAAGGTATCCATTGAGATATAAAGAGCTTATTGGATTCTTCAGAGAAATACGTCATTGTGCCCAATATAAACTAATCTTTCTATCTCTATGATCAACTTATGATGATTACTTTGTTTATATTGGGCATAGGCGACAGTTGAACGCTGTTTCTCTGCTATTGAAGGAAATAAGCTGTCTATTTCTCTATGAATGTATCACACCATAGAGATATAAAGATATAGACATTGGACTATTCAGAAGAATACGTTTTTGAGCCCAATATAAACAAATCTTTCTATCTCTATGATCAGCTTACGATGACGTACTACAAATTACTTTGCTTATATTGGACACAAAAATACAGCTGAACGATATTTCACTGCTCTCTATATCTTTATATCTCTACGAAGATATCACACCAACATAAATTGAATGTTGTATATCTTATGTCCGTTAGAATTCATATTTTTGTAGTTTAGTTCTTATTTCCAAGGTTTGATTGTTTTATCTTCTCTGGGGTGTACATTTACATCCTTTTAGAAATCAATTAAGGGTTGCATGGCGGCAAAAGAAACAACGACGAAGATACATTTAAAAGACTCGTCATTACCTGCTGCTGTGTGGACATGGAGATAACTTTGGCATTACTACCCGCGAGTCGAATGGGCGATGGCTTTGATATGATCCGGACGTTAGGAGATGAGTTTAAAGGGGATCTAAGCTGAACGTAGCGAACCCTGGCGTGCTTTTGGGGGAAGAAAGGACCTACAGAAAGAGAAAGGTGAGAGGATGAGGGAGATGATGGTGGGTTGTATGTACCCTCAGAGGGTTATTTTAAAGAATGCTAGAGCACTTGGAAAGAAAGGATGATGTAGAAAAGAACAAAGCAAAGTTACGACAAATATGGCACTATCCGTAGATATATTAATATAAAGTGCTTACTTACAATAAGGCTAACATTTCGGTTAATGATGGAACATAACTTCATTCATATGGGTGCCGTGGCTGGCCCATTCTGTCTACCCGATTTTCAATACAGTTTCGATTGTAAGAGCTTCAATAGCTGCCTTAAAAGCGAATCTAATTTCGTGTTTCAAATCGTCAATGTTTTCAGGATAGTTGACGTAGCATTAATCTTTGTTCTGTGATTCCCCACAAAAAAAAACACTCCAACGGAGTCAAATTGCAACTAAAAGGTGGCCAGTTGAGTTTACGGCCTATGATGCGTTTGCAGTGCGCAAAAGATCCAGTTTAACATTGACTGTATGGCACGTAGCACCATTCTGTTAGAACCAAATATCGTCGTTGTCTTCCTTTTTCCATATGGAAAAACCAAAAAAAACTTCCAACATGGTCCAATAGCGCTCAACATTGATCATTACAGTTGCTCCTTCTTTGTGTTCGAAGAAAACACGGGCCGATCATGTCGCCGGTCCATATTCCGTAACAATCGCTGGTTGAGGATTGTTTCTAAAGTTGTGAGCGGATTTTCTGATCTCAGCAGTTTTTATCCGCCGATGTGACTCATCCCAAAAGATGATTTTCCAGTAAAATTGTTCATCTTTGACAAAGTGGTCTTTGCCCAATGGCCGAACCGAAAAAATGAAGTGGTGTATTTTTATAGCAATAAAAAATTCAGTTGATCAATCTTCCTAAAGAAGACTGAGAGTTAAAAGTGATGTTTTTATTGTCGAGAGGATCAAAACAACAGGTTTTCGGTATTTTTAATCCCTCAAAAATATTCAAATAATGTTTTGGTCTCTTAATAGAATAAAGTGAAAACCAAATCTGTATTTATGTCTTTGGCAGATAATAAAGTTTGGGAAAGTATCTTCATTGTTTTTATATTCTAATTTTCTTTATGAACGTTCGATGTTTGAGTATTTTCCTTCCTATAAGCACCACTCTATAGATTATTATCTTTATAGTCCAACCTCACTTAAATTGCTTAGTTTTTAGAATATTTTAAAAAGAGAAATATGTTTGCCAAAAATATATCCATGCTTAATATTCCTAGTCGAGGGTTGTTGCATCCATACTATATGTTTCTTGAACAAAAACAATTTTCCAATTGTTCTGATATATATCAAAATATTTAGATACATATGAAATACACAGAAAGATATGTGATAAACTCATGATTTGGAAAAAAGTTTATGAAATCATTACAATCGTCATTTTGTCAGTGGTATACATTTTTCACCACCCAAGAAAAAACATTTACTTTTCTATCAAACTGGCTAGCTCAGCCAGAGAGACTCTTTGTCTCAGGATTGCTAGCCCGGACCAATTTTCCCCTTTGACTCATCTATCCAATCGACTGACTTGAGCACGATACACTTGACTGCTGTCGTATAAGTGTATAATACATTGTTGACGTCTTATTCTGATACTTTTTGAACTATTTGTAAATTACAAATTAAATTTAGAAATATAATAACACAAAAATACCTTTCTAATATTTTATATATATATGAGGGAAATAAGCTAAAAAATATAGAACAAACATTAGATGCGTCAAAAGATTTTTCAATTTCCTACAGGCTCTGCAATCTTTGGCAAAAACTTTTAAGCACCTCCTATTAATAATAATATTTTCCCTCCAAGTGATGTTGTTCCAGCATTCCTATTTGACTCTGTTATTAATCCCACCTGACTAAACCGGGGAGCAGTAAATGCTGGAGCCTGTTGAATCACAACCTTATTGGCCACTCCGCCAGCGCCAAGGCTGGACTTAAGAGCCCCAGAGGACAAGAGCTTCTGAAGAGAGGACGCAGATAGCTGTACGGGCTTCCCTTCAGAGTTCTTCACAATGACGCGTTGCACGGTTTTACGGGACTCCGGAATGCTGATCCTCACTTCGCCATTCTCTTGCCGCTTAGCCTTAAAGAGCACGGGAGGAGGCGCTGCTTTTTGGATGGAGGGATTTTGGAGGAACAGGGTCTTCTTTCCAGGGAGGAGGCGGGAAGAGGATTTGTTATTGTTGTGGTGAGAAGAGTCCAGGAGTAAGGAGGAGGAGGATGATGGATTGGCTTTGTTGAGGGGTGAAACGGGGATTGTGAATTGATAGGTTTTGAGTCCTTGTGGGGTCATGAGTTGTAGGGTCTGTTTTTGATGAACAGAGACGCTTTCCGGGGGAGGGAGGAGTTGGAGAGGGCCTCTTGAAGGGTTTGGTGGTCGAGCTCCCTCTGGTTGGTCGTGGGGGGAAGAGGGACTTGGGGGAGGAGGGATTGAAGGGATGAGTCTAAAAAAACGTCATGGGCGTCATTCTCGTTGGAGAATGAGGCGGACATGACGTTGTCCAAGACTGACTGAGGGACGCTTGGGAGGAGGGGCGTGCTCTTGGTAGGAGGGGAAGGAGGAGTCTTGGGAAGGTCATGTTGTGTTTTCGGGACTTGAGACGCTTGGGCTTCAAAGCGGATTTAGGTAGGGAGAGCTGTTCGTTGTGTATGCGCACTAAAAGGAGGGAAGTGAATAAAAAATATATTAAAAAACATTTGAATGTTAATGAATAGTTCGTATGTTCTTATTATGCAATACTAAAAATACCTATTTTTACGGATTGGCAAAGGCTATACATATAATTTATGTTTTGTTTTATTATATCGGGTGCGTCAGAAAAAGTATAACAAATAAAATAATGCTTAACTTCTCCCTATCTACAGCCTCGCTATGAGGTGCTAATATTTTGTAGAATAAAATGGAAGTCAATATCTTATAGTTATATTGTCAAAATATGGAGCCTCCAGTAAGAATACAGGCTTACACACACCTTCTGAAGTCCATTAAGGTTTTTTGTATATTGCCCTGGGTGGGCATTGCCGGTAGATATTATAATGTCACCATTTGGATTGGAGTTTGCATAGGTCTTATGCTTCACACGCACACATATGTACATAAAGGGTCAATTTTTTCAGGTTTGACGAGAAGTCATAATTATGTTTATATTAAAATTTTGATAATCTGTTAATACAGTCAGAAAACAGGTATTATTGGTTTGTTACTGACAATTATTAAAATAATTCATTTTCTTTTTTGGCAGAATCAATTTAATCATGATTTTATTTTTGATAATTTCGAATAATAAATGTACTAATATTTATAAAAGTACCTCAAAATTAAACAAATTGTCCCTTATTATTGCTTACAAACTGGTTTAATTTCATGTTTAAAAATTAACCCTTACTGAATTCTTCTTCGGAGCGCCCTCGATGAAGATACGTCCACGTCTTTTTAATGGACTCATATTTAACACAGGGGTCCGCCTCACTCTGTAGTCTATCCAGGGCCCCAGAGACTGCGGAGGTGAGTCCCTGTGGGTCTGCAGTTGGACTGAGGTACTGGGAGTCCTTAATAAGCTCCACGATATCCGTTCGCGTTCCTTCCCCGTTGGGCAGTCGAGAAACGGCGTCCTTGACAAGGCAGAGGATAGTGATACATGGTGGTCGCTCAGGGAGTAGGAGAACGTGTGCTTTGGCCCGGGATGGGAAGCTTCCCACGCCCCGAATGGGTCCCACGGTCGTTGAAAAGCCATGGACATGATAGGTGAAGGGTTTGCCAGGGCTGGCATAGCGTTTAATCTCCTGAGACCGGTATATTGCTTTTTCCTCGTCCGTTGAGGGTCGAACCCTCCAGTCTGTGAAGGATGTCTCTTCCATAGGAGGAGGTATGGATCCCCCGCCGGTCGTGATGGCGCGGCAGACGTCACGCCTCTCGAACCACCACTGTTTTAATACATGGAGGTCAGCGTCCGCATCCCTTCCAGAGCCAATCCACTCGTAGTTGCCGGTCAAGGGATCACAGTCGATGTAGGGACAAAAGTCTTTAGGCTGAGAGTCTGGCAAAGACAAACGAAAATATAAAAATAAAGTAGGCAGAAAGATCAACTACACTCAAAAATATGACGTTAATAAAATAAACTTTGTTTATGTCAACTATTGAATGGACTACTTCTAATTTCCATCATTTGAAAGACCATCGAATTAAATAAACATATATTTTTTAATAAATATAACTATGTTGGAGGACTATAAATATGTTTATAAAGTTTTATTAAGATTAAATTAAATGTATTACATAGGGTAATATATGAAAGGATTTTCATTATCTTATCATCGCATATACCCCATAATTTAAAGTAGCATATTTTAAAGTAATATCAACTCATTATATTTTGCCTCGAAGATTTGTAAAACATAATGAAAGTTTTTATTAGAAATGAATGACATGCATTGATTTTGTCTATGTGAATATGAATAAGCATTTATTCAAATGAACCTAGAATCTTGGAATATGTTAAGGTTTCTAATTTAGGGAATACTCGTGTATTTATAACTAAAAATATTTAAAAAATGATGCTTATGATCTTTAAAATTGTACTCATCAATGATTGAATGTCAAACTTTTTAGTAAAGGGAAACAACAAAATGAACGGTCAAAATACATGTTTAGGCATGTTTTGAGTGGAGTGCATCTAAATATGACCCGAATATTTTAAAATGTAACCAATTAGTTATTTACATTATTCAATTTAGAGGGGAATTATTGTTTAGGACTCAATCTAGGTGCATTCTACTCGTCCACAATACATTTGAAACAATTTTATGTATGCTATTATTCCAATCTTCCTGAAAATTTGTCTAGCACATTTTAGAAGATATCTAATAATTAATATATAACTTACCAGGAAAGGCTCCAGTCAGAAATGCAACTGCAGAAGGTATTTGTTCTACCAAGAGGAGTCAGCCCACGACAGCCAATCCACCTCTAATCGACTCACAGCCCCTTCCCAATTTCTCACAGCTTCCTCAAGCGCAGGGATCGTTATTTTAAACTCTGGATGGCAGATAAAGATATCCCGAAGCACAGAGAAATAGGATGTGAGAAGCCCAACAGGAGGGCCCTTATCGACCACTTCCGAGGGAGGCGTTAGTCCCGAGCTGGGCGGAAGCTCATTCGGCTTGAGGGGCGTGTTAGGGAGCAAGAGGAGCTCTGAGGAGGATAAGAGGCTCTCCGAGGACAGCATTGTTCCTTGAAAGCCAGGAACCTCCTCCAACATGGAAGAAGGGTTCTCAGAATGATTGAGGGGACTGAAGTCCTCTGGCTTCCTCGACGTGTCCTCATGGGTAGAGGGAAGGAGTGGGCTGGAGTCCGGTACGCCACCTCTCAAGATCTCCTCCGTCTTCCAGTAGCCATCCGAGAGATTCACCTCTTTTTTGGGGGATTTGTGTGGAAGGGGGGACCCGTCAGTCTCATCATCATCCTCTTCAGAAGAATTCTTTCCTCTCTGACCCATTCCCGATCGAATGAGCCTCATTTCGCGATGATAGCGCTTCCTCACGCGAGACCCACTCTTGGGACTCTCTCCTCCCATCAAGGACTTCTTATCCATTTCCAGCGAAGAAGACAGACTCAACTCATTTCCTTTGAGAAGTTTCTTCCTGGATTCCAAGAGCTCTTGAAGCAATTGAGAGCTCGGTAAGCTCCCTTCCTTCTCTTGGGAGAGGTGCCTCTTAGCCTCAGACTCAGAGTCAGAGAGGCTTGTCGGATCCTGGCTTGGAGGCTTGGGATCCATTTTCTCTTGGTTTAGCTTCCTTTGCAAGCTTTCAAGTGGGTGTCCGAAGTGGAAGTTGGATCCATTGAAGAGCAGTGTGAGTGTCCTCGCTTTCTCCTTGGAGTCATCCAGGGGAAATGTGGGAAGGAGGCCTTCAAGACGCTCTTTGGTCTCAGCAGAGAGAGAATCCCAGGTCTCTTGCCTTAATGCTGTCTGGAGGAGAGACGGAGACTCGGCTGAGGAGAGGATGAATTCCAGAGTGAGAGTGCCTTGTGTGGCTTCCTCTGACTGAGTCGGGGTTACCGGGCTCTCTTCTCTTACGTCAAGGAAGGCCTCGTGGTGCTCGTGTTGCTCGTGCTGCTCATCCCTCACAGACAAACTGGAATCCATAGCAATACAACCTTGATGTATTCCGTCGTAATTCTCAGCTCAAAATATCACCCAGAAGCCTCAAAAAACAAGGAAATGATGAATCTTCTTATCTAATCCAAAATGTCCACCTCATGATATCTGACTCGACTTCATTATCAATGGGAGTTCGGAACAATAACAGGCATAACAACGTGAAAAATACGACACGACGAAATGAAATCGTAGTTCAATACCTACTTTCTGTTCAACTCTCTCTCACACACTCTCTCACTCTCTATCTCTCTTTCCCTCACTACCTTTGTGTCTCCCTCCTCTTAATGACCTTCTTTTTCATTCACTCCTCAATTTATTTTATTGCGTCAACAAAAACAGTGCTCTTTTATGTAATAATACTATTATCATTAATATCTTATCAAACGAGGACTCAACAGCCTGTTGTTGGACCGGGAAAGGGTCAAGGACTTCAACCGTTGTTAAGCTTTAATGTTAAAAATAATCTTATATATATATATATATATATATATATATATATTATATTATATATATATATATATATATATATATATATATTTCCTTTTCTTTACGATAGAGATTAATATGATTATTATTTAATAAGCAATCGAACGAATTTAGCAGAGCTTGTTTTTTACAGTCCTCTGAGATATCTCTAGGATGCACATATCTATGATGCAATAAATGGCACAGTTTACTAATCAAAATATATACAAATCAAAAGTTGGTCCATGTATGACGTCATCATTTTTTAAAATTCTATAATTTCTAATATGACTATTGATAAACTTATCTATTCAATGGACTAATTGAGTAAAAATAATTTGGAAAGGACTTTTTATCTAATATGCTGTTCGAAATTATGAATGACTTGAGCTTTTTTAGCGGAATAAAGCACATAAGGAATGAATAGTTCTTAATAGGAATAGGATATATTTTGATAATTAAGCTACGAATAATAACATCATGTTTATAATATACATATTCAGACATACTTCGGAACTTAAAAGTAGATTTATAATAAAAAAACATTCAACACAATCATATTGAACGAGAAACCCCTTTTGTCCAGAAAATATTATTTATGTTACAAGACTATTTTAATCGAGTGGATTATATTCCAATGAGCAAAAACCATTTTCATGGAAACGTTTCTTAATATTTTATACTCTAAAAATAATATTTACATTAGCCCTACTAAATTTTTCTCTATCTGCAAAACTAGATGGAAGTAGTGCAAAACGAGTATATTTGAACTAGAAATATAATAGTAGGAGCAACCCTAGCGTTGAGAGGTTGTGTTAATTTTTTTACCACTAATAAACATTTTCACAAAAATGTATTTTATATAATATCTAAACTCTGTACGAGAATTTATATTTCTAGTGTATAAATCTTTGATTGCAATCGGTCGAGTGCATAAATATATTTAATAATATTAACTTACGGATAAGTGAGCTCGTGACTTGAGTGTCCCTTCTTTTGTAGTGTTCTTCATTTCTTGCGTTTGTTTACTCTTTCATAGTAAACATAGCGTTGAGAGAAACAGCTGATTCAATGGCTGCTGCAGGGATTTTAGGACTCGTCCAAAGATACTTCGTGACTGTCAGTCTTCCCATTTTAAGCGGTTCTCTGATATACTGGGACTGGAGTCGAACCCGTGCTTGGGAGAATGAAATTAAATCCAAGAGCTCTGGGTCGTCCGCGACAGGCCTCCAAGGAATTGACAGCGATCGCTAGCGTTGTCACAGTTGGAGCCCTAGCATTTGGATGGTATTTGGACCGGATGGAAGTGGACCGCATGACGCATTTCCGGGACAAAAGTGCTCTTTTCGGCTCTGATCACAAGCCCGGAACTCCACCCTCCTGGGGAAGCCCCGAATATGCCCACAAGTTCGTCAGGGAGGAGTCATTCTTTCAGTTTACTTCTAAATAATCCAATTTACCGAACTTTGTAGTCTCACATATTGTGTATTATTATTCTTATCTTACTCTGTTAAATAAAGTTACCTAAACATATTTTTTCCTCCTCATGTTCGTTTATTAACTAAATAAAATAAATACTTATAAACCAGAGCAAATGATAAAAATAATAATAAAAACATTATAGTTTAAAGGTTTTTTTGCTCTGAGGTAGAACGCATACTAACTATAAAATAACACACAGTATCAGGTAAAAGCTATCAATTTAAGGCAATACTACAGTGAAACAACGATTAAGAATTATAATAACCTAAACATAACTCATGTGACCTAAAACACAATATAATGATGCTAAGTGCTATAAATTATTAAATCTTTTTGAAATTATATTTATATGTCTTTGGTGTTGGATGGAGAGGCTTGGAATATACTTAATATCCTTCCGACGGGCGTCCACGTTCCTTCTTCATCTGACTATTAAACATAATTGGAGTATGATTTTGTTTGTTTAGCTCCTAGAATAGACCCACCTCACCGGAACCTAATCCGGTATCAGCCGGTATTGACCTATCTAGTAGCTATTGTCTTTATTAATAAAAATATCATTAAAAGTGCATAAACATTTAAATGTCCTAAAAATATAATCCTCCAGAGGCAATCTTCGTTCACCGATATTTCCCTCGAGTTGTCTCATCTTCTGTCGTGTAAGAGGACAATTGTAGATGAGGTGATATGGAGTTTCCTCGTCGTCGTTACAGAGCCGGCAAGTTGGGCTCTCAACCTTCCCCATCTTAAAGAGATGCCAATTTGGATCAATGTGACCGCTCACCATTCCAATAATGACAGAAATTTGGTTTCTCTTCAAACTGGATATCTTTTTTCCAGCGTAGGGCTCTGTGATGAACAGTTTTGTTTGACGACAACACTTCATTCTTTGCCATGCAATTGACCATTCTATCAAGGATTCTTGTCTAAGAGCATTCTTTGATTGGCACATAGATACTGGTACTGAGATTGGAGTATGGAGTAATATTAAACTTTGTTTGACCCACTGTTAAAAAATTACTATATAAGGGTGGGGGGTCACTTTTTATAAGTAAGGTCTAGCATTTGTTACTGAATGCAACAGAAAGTGTAAATGTATTATTTTATTCCCTTTTGATAAATGATAAAACGGATATGGGTTAATTTTAGTTTTTATCAGCCTAAGATAAGTTATTTGTTAGCCTTTTATGTTGGACCTAATTGTTAACAATATATTATCTCTATTATTAAACGACACAGCTTGTATTATATTCCAGGAGAAGTGCATCATACAACGATATTTCGAGCATCTAATCTATAATTCAACCTCACTTTAAGGTTTTAAAGAATACATGTTGCAAGAAATAAGGCTTGGCCCAAATGTTCTTAAATAACTCTCCCAATAACATTTTGAAAGGCGCTTCATTGTTTGGTTTTCCAAAAAAAAAGAAAACTTTCCATCGAAGTCGAAGAATCTTTTAAAAATAATAATAAACATATTTGATTTTTATGTTTTTCATGATATTTATTTTATTGTTGTGCATTCTATATTAAGTTATTCATTAGATTGTATATTTGTATAACTGTGTTAATCGTTTTTTGAAGTTTTAATCTTAGTCTACAATGTCTATTTATGTATTGTAATGCACAATAACTTCATTTAATAAAGATTCGTAAAAAAATAAAAAATTATATGTATATTGTATGTTATATAATTAAAAAATGCAGAGAAAAAAAAATTGAAGCCAGCTGGCCAAGAGAAAAAAAATGATAAAATTATAACTTTAATAAATTTGAGCATTATATACAATATACGTGATAAACGTGATTTACATACAAATTTGGACTGTATTACACTCACACCCCTAAGGGTGTAATGGGGTACAAATCGATTGTAAAAAGTTACGTATTCCTCTGTAGGATGGAGATGAAATTCATTTTTGATTTCGTCACAAGTCACCGTTTAATTCATGGTACCTCTTTTTGGAGACTAGAAATGAGCAATTTTGTTGTTTTTAAAAACTATCGATAATAGATAATATGTTTAACCTCTGCGACTATGTATTATCGTTCATTTTATCGAGACAACCATTGTTTGTATATAATGGAAAATATTTAGAAAAATAAGACTCAGACTGTTTCATATCTTACAGTTTATTTTAATATATTTAAGCCCTACCTAAACATCTTGCCAGAGTTTGTTTTATTTTTTCTGTTACGACGACGCTTAGATTATTTCTGCCTCACATAAGGATAAAACTTAAAACTCTACATATCTTGAATATCCCTCCCCCATCCCTCTACGCCGCCCCAGTCGTGAAAAATCCGCCTCGGAAGGCTCATACGGACCCCGTGACGGTTGAGGTTTGCACTCTCTGAGTGTATATATGCCTCTAGTTATCTCTATATAATTAAGTCTTTCATGTAAGGACTTAATGACACTTTGCTTATACCCGGGTGACTAGTCCGAAACAATAGCCTATGTCATCTCTGATATCACGATAAATAGATTCATACACCATGACAGTGATCCCCAAGAACAATTATTTAGCGCAACATGATACTTAATTCGAGAAGTTTTTGTTTTTTATTATTCTGGTTGTATTCTCTTTATATCAACACAACGTCAAACAAATGTATTTGAATGACTAATAAAATAGCACCATACAGTAAAAAAGTAGTCGAAATTTATTTTAAAAAAATGCAACAATACAACCTTACATCTAGACTGAAAATACATCATAGTTTTACATGTCCCAACGACTTGTGTAATCTTTCAAAAATGTGTATATAAAATTTTGAAGTTATTAAGATAATGTTTAATAGTGTAAGGAAGCTATAATTAAACACTAACTTATTTTTAAAGTGATGAATTATATGGATAATCCGACTTGATCATCCAAAGATTCTTAAGAGTTACTTGTTTTGTATTACAGCTATTATGGTGTTGGAGGACGTTTTGACAATTGAAGCATTTCCTTAATTACCAATGGGTTGATTTAAACTTGTTTTATTTACATTCTGAGCATGCCTTCATGATACTTTTCACCAGAGCTGGGATTTTGTACAAAAAAACATTATTCTATTGTCCGTAGTTTTTAGCAAACTGTGTTCAAGCAATATTCACAGATTATGTAACAAGCATAGCTGTGACTACCGAATGTAAATTGGTATTCGACACTACCGACGGTAGATTTCAATTACCGAACCGATTTTACGATATTCGGTCGAATCTACCGAATACTGTACCGATTGGCCATTGGTACGGTATATTTGAAAGTATGACTTTTGTAACATTCACATAGAGACATAAAGATATAGCTAGCTTATTCCCTTCAATAGTAGAGAAACATCGTTCAACTGTCGCTTTGCCCAAGTTGTAAAGAACTTGAACTTCGCAAAATAAATAAACAACTACAACTTATAGTATTATAGAGCAGATACATAAATATACATTCAATATAAGCTTATGGATTCTAGGGCAATCACCCCCGGACTAGCACCCCCCGACAATCACCCCCTGGACTAGCACCCCCCGTGCCAATCACCCCCCGGGCATTTACCCCCCGTTAGTAATATTTCTTATCTCATAAAGTCCAGTTATGAAGTTAACTATGTTTTCAAGCTATTGACACAGGTGACGTCACTGGTTATCACGCAGTCCCAGTCCTTTAGAATTTGAATCTGCAAAAATTAAACGTACATAAATTTGCAATTTCGCGTTTAGACCTTATATCTGGGCTATCTATATACAAGTAGACAATCATACAGTTTGTAACCTATCAACTCAAGATATCTTATTTATCTCATATAGATCCTAATCTATTTTCTAAGATTTCATCAAAGAACCACTTGTCCTAAATCGAAGACTAGGAGAAAGTGACTATTTGAAAATCAAAAACTCATCCACTCAAATAAGTTGACATATAAATTTTATTCTCAATCTATTATATTCATTTCTTCACACCCAAAAACGTGTTCCTGTGGCTTTTTTTAAGATATCCAAGTCCCCATTAGTCTTCGCAAGCAGCGGAAAAGGAGATCAAGAAAGTGATAACCAGTGACGTCACCTTTGTTAATAGCTGGAAAACATAGTTAACTTCATAAGTGGACTTTAAGAGATAAGAAATATTACTAACTATCCGGGGGGTGATTGGCACGGGGGTGCTAGTCCAGGGGGTGCTATTCCGGGGGGTGATTGTCTGGGGGGTGCTAGTCCTGTTACGAAGCTTATGCTATGCATTGGATACTAGAGTACCTGAAAGTGCAGTTCATATCGGACAATAAGATACAGTTAATGAAAAAAATGCTATAGCCTTCCATTTCCTACAAAATCCAAGTACATATATAATTTATATAAGATTAGTATGTATTAAATTCCAAAGAATATCTAATAAATTATTACAAATGATGTATTTAATTGTCCTTTGTTATAAACTGTCCGATATGAAATGCATATGAAGAAGTAAAAACAGATACATAAATAAATTTCTCTCTCTTTCTATTCTACCGTACCGAATATCGATCGATACTGTCGATATATAATAAATTCTACGAATACCAATATCGATCGGTATTCGGTATATATCGAATATTGAACCGGCGGTAGATTTTTCTACCGAATACCAGCTATGGTAACAAGTTATTATAGAGGAGAAGAAAAAAAAATATTTCTCACATTATATTTATGAGGTCAGTACACAGAAGAAGAAAAAATAATCCAATCCATTTACAAGAGATCAAGTTACTGAGATAAAAAGGTTTACACTCAGTTTTAAATCTACCACTAAAAAGCGATAGCGGCATTTGATATTTTCATCAAAGGAAATAATATTGGTATCGTTAAAAGATCTGCCGTTGGTACAACTGAAATAACGAATATCAATGGGGGGTCCCAGTTCTGATGATCATTTAAGAAAATAATTAAAATCTGTCATATATATTCGAAAATAGTTGCTCACGACACATCTCCAATATATTACACCATGTTAGGCCTCTTTATTTCAACATCTGGTGAATTGCCTTTATTTAATTATCTAGGTGCAAATGAAATATTTTTCCCAATACAACTGAATTCAATTTTATATTTATTTAAATTGCCTCAATCCAACGAAAAAACATTTGAGATCATAGCTTTATCCTAATGAATGTTTAAAAAAAAATCAAAGTGAATTTTATACGTCAACTAAAAAAAGTAATGTTTAGTATACTTATTTTGCCTACTCGAGTATAACAATAACGTAAACAGCAATAACAAAACACACCGTGGGTTTTAAATTCATCAATCATTTTGTGATTTTGGTATTTTTATAGGTTTTATATGATTTATAGGTCTATAAATGAGTTACGAAAACCATGAAGACACGACAAACATGGATTTTAAGCCCATAGGATTCATTCGAACCGTATATACCAATAAAAATGGCACCCCACGGCAAGGATCTATATGCAAAGACTCTCATGGAACTCTGGAGGTCAACTTGGGCGATAATAATGCACAATATGCTCTAGAGAATCTGCAAGAGTTTTCTCACGTATGGATTATTTTCGGTAATTATATAATTCTTACTAAAGCTCAAGGTTTTATAAAGTTAATTTTTTTTATGCATAAATTTGTTCTTTCATTCATAAAATATCTTAATTTGTAATTGAAATTACGTTTGTGTCCTAAAAATGGAAACAAATGCCCAATTTTAGGCTAATTTCACCATAATCAACCATATTTTTATATCCATCATCTATCAAACGTCCATTAGATCAAATGTTGAAATTCTTTAGTGGCTACTGTTGTTTTAAATATATCTTAGTTAATGTAAGATTTAAAAAGTAAATAAAGTGTTTTGTCATGATTCAAGGAGATTTTTAATCTAATTTCTTGATAGATTTTTGTTGATTGAATAATTACTCCACCTTAAGCAGAATGCTGAAGTTGTTGTTATTTTACAAGAAAAAAATATGTACATCATTATTCATTCAACATATGAGACTTTCCTTACCGCCGGCTTATACACATTTTTTAATATCGGAAGAGCCACGAAGGGATTCACTCTTGTGGTTCGAAATTTGTACAAATAAAAATTAATTATTGATATTAAAAGATTGATTCTCGTTTATATCTTAATTACTTGAAAATTATACAAAGTCTTTTAACCTTAGCTTTTTGAGCTCTCAATAAAAATTCTAAACAGTCTCCATCGATTCCACGAAATGAAAATCTTGTCCGACAAGGTTATTTTATAATTTTCTCCTAAAGGTAGTGTATTAGTGATCACTATTTACTTGAATTATCATAACAAAATGTATGATGCATAAATAAACAGTTATAGTACAGAAATTTGTTCATCAATCCTTAGGCTGGTTATGTCATAATGACTTAAAATATTAAAAAACTTAATAAATTCACTAAAATAAAGATAAAAGCTCGTATATATTAGAAAATATAAAAGCTGTGTGGCTTATAAGATCTAAAATATAATAAAAACAGTAACATGTTTACCAATAAAAATTTTAATTGGGTATATTAACATATCTTATATTAATAATAAACTGTTAATTTGTCGATTATAGAATTGAAATTAGTTTATCAAACGTTGGTTGTGTCGTAATTTAAAAAACAAAGTGAAGGGAATCGCTAAAATAAGGATCGAAATCCTTCTTTTAAGATTAAAAAATACTTTAATGTTTGCTTTATTTTAAAACAAAAACGCAGCAAAATGTTTGGGAAAAACACATATTATGGTACATGAATAATATAAGAAAATGTTTAAAAAGTTTTATTTTCGGATATAATAAAAATAACAACAAATTTAAACATTATTTTCGTCTACCTTTTTTACCATTCTGTATATTTCAGTTTTTCACAAGAACGGTAAACCCTTCACCAAGACCAAGGTTACTCCGCCTCGACTCTCTTCTCGCGTAGGAGTCTTCTCCACTCGATCCCCTCATCGCCCCAATCCCATCGGCCTATCCCTAGTCCGCCTTGTCTCTGTTGAGGGGAAAACGATTCGCGTCTCTGGCATTGATCTCCTTGACGGAACTCCCGTCCTGGACATCAAGCCCTATGTTCCCTCCTACGACAACCCACAAAACAAGGAGAGCAACGAAGAAGAACATCGAGAAGAGTCTTCCGTGAGTCTTCCACCCTGGATCAGCAAATCCTCATCATTAAAGTGCTCCTTTACGCACAAGGCCTTGTCTGAGTTAAAGGCTCTTGGGAAGGAAGGCCTGGTTAGCTCCGTGTACTCCATTTTGGAGGCGGATCCACGCTCATGCTATAGAAAGGAAAAGTGCTCAGATAAATTGTATTATTTTTCGCATTTTGGAGTGCATTTCACGGCTTGGTTTGATGAGGATGATAACACTGTGGAAGTTCTAAAAGTTAAACTGGATCAATAAAAACCTATTACTTTAACCCAATTACGTCCAAAAGAAGATTGTTTGCTCTGTTGTTGAACTTTATTAGGACACAAACTATTACATAACTATTAAAACGCCGTTTTGCGGCATGACTTTCCTCGGATTGTGGATAATATGGTGAGAAAAATCTTTAAAAAAATAATTAGAGATATTGATATTAAATTTACTTAATAAAATTTATTGTTCGATGATGAAGACTAAGTTGTACACGTCCTACGAGTCCAAGTTGATCAAAAAATAATTAAAAAAATATGTTCAATACGGCTAAGGAAAGGGGATTGAATATTTGTTAGGGGATTTTTGTAAGTCTAAATATTGAGAATTTTAAACAGTATTAACTCGTTTCAGGTCTGTTTTTTTTCACATAATATTTCAAAATTCAGGCTTAGTGGGAAACTTACAAATCTATAGCTATGCGATTATAAAAATAGGCATTCTAACTTAATTCATGCCTATTATTATAATATATAATTTCAATAATAGATAAACTGTTGTTGAACTAAAGTGATAACTCTCGGACTAGTTTGTGGGATTTGAGGTTGAAATTAATGCACAGCTCTTTTGTTGAAAATGTAACATAAAACCATTGCTATTTGATAACAAAAGCTAAAAATGAATGACAAAACAATAGATTTACAATAAAGTAGTAAGACGTATTATTATGTCTGTTCAAAGTAATGCCCCCCCCCCCCCCCCCACTAAGTCGAACAGAATTAACTTCTATTGGCAATGATAGGGACTTTAGAAACATATTTAAAAACTTTATTTGGGGTTAAACCATAAATATATTCCACAGTTTACCTAAATTAAGTCAGGCAACCACCATATGAAATGCATTATCATTTCATTGTAAAAAAACTCTTGTAAATGAATATTTATCAATAACAATATTTAATTACATAATAATCCAAAACATAATATTTTTCTCGTTTTTATAACAACGGGAACTTGAATCTCATTTTTAAATTTGTGAGCATCTAAAGGTTTTGTTTATTTACAACCGATACTTGGAAAGAATGAAAGTGAAAATAAAAGGGGATGTAAAAATAATCTTAAATAATTTGGATATTACGCACGAAACACATTATTTTATTATATAATTATTTATCGTCTAATTAGTATCTTCTTTTATTTGAAGAATGTCAAATAACCCAGTGTGTTCAAAAATATAATAAATATGTACCGAAGCACCTTAGTTGATACTAATACTTTTTGTTTTAATTTAAAACTGAGTTTGGAGAAGGGCAAGGGTTGGTAAAGTGTAGTTATGGTTGAAAATGGTCCCGAAATATATATATATATATTTATATATATACATATATCAGAGCTGCGACTACCGATTGTAAATCGGTATTTGATATTACCGACGGTAGATTTCAAATATAGAACCGATTATACGATATTTGGTAGAAACTACCGAATACCGTACCGATTGATAATCGGTAATAAAATCTACCGAGTACCGATATCGATCGGTATTCGGTATATACCGAATATCGAACCGGCGTATATTTTTTTACCGAATCCCAGCTCTGATACAAATATATATGTATATATATATATATATATAGTGTGGTCCCAATCACGCTTTTTAGCTCCCGATCCGATTCCGATCATTTGAATTCAAGTATCGGCCTATCCAATATTTCCCGATCTGATCACTTTTTTTGCTCCCTATACAATTCCGATAATTTCTTATCATTTTTCCAGATCAGATACATTTTTTGTCAATGACTTAAAAAGGGACTAAAACTCAATTAAAATGTCCCAAGTTTCTTTTTTTACATCATCCATTCACTCAGGCCCGGCGGATGGGCGGGCCTGAGGGGGGCCAGGCCCGCCCACCCACTGAGTGAAGTGGGCCCGATTTATTTTATGAATGTGCCAACTGTGCCCCTCGCATAACAACTGTAGTGCCCCCCCAAAAGCCTGGGCCTGCTGCCGGGCCTGCATTCACTCCAAATTGAACAACAAAAATTTCTATCGTTCGTCCTTCGTTAAAAAAATCATACAGTAACTTGCAAGTTTGTATTTATTCAAAATATCTTCATGAATGTATTTTTCATAGATCAGAAGTGCTATACTTTTTTAAATCCTTATTGATGGGGAAAATCCTTGCTAAAAAAATCGTCACTTTAAGAATGACGAATGACAATTTTTCGCCGACGTCAAGAAGTCAAGAAGAACGGATTTTTTAAAATTAATATTTTAAAAAGATATCGGACAAAGACGATATCTTTTTGCCGATTCCGATTTTTGAAAATGACGTGATCGTGATAGGGACATCTCTAATATATATATATATATATTTAGTGGATTGACCTACTCATTAACTGCAAGTCAACCTGCCATCCCTTATCTCACACCTCAGTAGGTTCTTAATTTGAAGTACTTTTCCCTGTGAGCAGCTATATAAGCGGCGGGCAAGAGACTACATAACTGGTTATAATATATTCAAACTAAATAAAATTTTTGTTCCCGACTGATAAATATCGCATTATTAGCAGTGGTTGCCGCGTGCGATAAAATGAGCGATAAACGATAATTATCGCTGAGGTCAAACCTTTTATCGTTATCGTTTATCGCAAAGTTTTATAAATTACCGCTCATTCACTTATCGTTAGTCCCAAAAAATGAGGAACGATAAACGATAAGTTTAAAAACGACTTTTTGTAAAAATACCAAAAAATTCAAAGACGACTTAAAAATTTAAAGGAAACTTTTGGAGATTCTTTTCTAAAAACAACGTCGGCAACTTTTTTTTGGAGATTCTTGTCTTTAAAAAAATGTCATCACTTTTTTTTGGAGATTCTTTTCTAAAAAAAACGTCATCACTTTTTTTTGGGGGAGATTCTTTTCTAAAAAAAAACATCATCACTTTTTTTGGAGATCCTTTTCTAAAAAAAAATCGTTAACTTTTTTTGGAAATTCTTTTGTAAAAAAAACGTCGTCACTTTTTCTTTTGAAATTTTTATCGTTATCGTTTTATCGCTTACCGCAAGTTGGGTTTTGAATTTTTTTATCGTTTATCGCAAGTTGAGAAAATGTTATCGTTTTATCGTTATCGCAAGCTGAAAAAAAAGTTATCGCAGAAACCACTGATTACACTGGCCAACAGCCAAATTTAGGTCGGACTAATTTTCCGTAATTCTTATAGAGTTTTATCCACTGATTCCGAATATGGTATTCATTTTTCAAAGTTAGTGATAAATTCAGAGCTAAATGGATTTCAATTTTTTCAGCACTTTTTCGATTCAGAGCCATTATTGACATACAAGGACTGAAGTATAGACAAAATAAATAGCAATTATTTGATAGAGCTTAGATCAAAGTACTCATTTCAATTTTTACTTCGTCTCTGGCACATTTAAACTTTAAAATATATGTCATTTTGTACGAAAAATGAAGGGTTTTTCTTAGAGACTCACTGTTCCTCACTGCTCCTCACTCAAAGGTCTTACATGATTAAAAATTGATATGAATATGAAGAAAAAATATCAAGCTTTAATTTGATATGCTTAATATTCCATAAAATGCCTTATTTTAATCAAAATTAGCAAATGAATATTTTTAAATCCTCTCCATTTTGCCCTTTTTAGAGAAATTCATAAGTCACCCAGTGAGATAGAAACAGAGAGAGAGAAACTGACGTCACAACGTATGTAAACAATAAAGAGTAATTTTCCTTCTTTCATTGGAATTTGAGTGTTTTTTTCCCGGAAATCTTCCGAGGATCCAGGATTCCTAATGAGTGGCCTGCCGGCTGTGCCGTCGTAGACAACATTTGTGAGAAGAATTCATCGTGACACAGCCTCGGATCAAGCATGGAGCAAGGAGTGGAAGCTTAGGAGGACATGACTCCCCAGAGGGTGCTTAGCCTATTCTCTTTGCATCAAAGAGGATGATGAGTCGGAGACAGACAGACATACCCTCAAGGACATTACCCCCCTCCTCCTCTCTCTTCCTTAAGGCTGGTTGGCTGGCTCATTCCGTCTGCTCAAAGAAGATGACGTGTCGGGCACCCCGGAGGGAGGGAGGAATGGACTCCCGTGAGAGAGAGAGAGAGAGAGTCATTGCCTTTGTCCTGTCTACCTACTAGCCTATTCTATCGGGGAGTCTCCTTTTCAAGTGAATCCATCGTTTTTTGCTGCAGAAAAATGAATTACTTACGTTTTCGTTTGCAAAATTCACCTTTTATTAACTATTCAAAAGATACAGCGGGACGACCTCCCTTCCAGTCACCCACCCACGTCCTTCAAACTCATAGCCGCCGCCCCGAGGGCCCAAGAGTGTACTTCCAAGATAAAAACAAGACATCCAACAACACAATCCTTTCAACAGCCACAAATCACAATGATACACATAATTCATTTATGAAACGCGCAGTTGTCTGCCCACCGATCCGTCGCCGTCCTTTATTCCGGGGGGAGGGGGTCCACCTGCCCTACATCCTCTCATACTGAAACAGAGCACCATTTCAACAGTAGCCCGACGGGCATGCCATGAAGATACCACACAAGCAACCCTGCATGGACCTGGGAGAGACTCCCATCCCCCACACACTCTAGAAGGCGGACCAAACACCACCACGCCCTCGTCTGCATCTCGACAGAACACTATGGCATAATCCTCGTCGATGAATAACTTTAGGTCCATTTCGTTTCCGAGAGTACTTTATAGTTTGAGATTCAAATAAGAACAGCGTACAAAATTGAAGACGCACATCAGTTGATTCAAAAACAGTATTAGCTTGTTTTAATATTCGCATTTACTCGTAATCCAGATAATATCTCACCAACGAATTTTGAAAGTAAAATTTTACATATATATTATCAAAATATGAAATTGTGAATAATATGAATCAGTCATAAGCTTAATTTTTAGTGATAATTTTTTTCGGGTGAAAAATAACAATTTGGCAATTGGTAGTTTATAATCTGCAAATATTTAATAAAAAATAAATGCACCAGTTTTTTGCTTTATGCAAATCAGGGCAAGACAGCATTATGAATTGACCTTGCAACGCCTTTATATAAAGCATCTCATTTACAAATATTTACGCCCTTAATAAGGTGAAATAAATGCTAATATAAGGGATTGATATTATTATAATAGAATAAACTAAAATGTTTCGAAAAATTATATATATTATATATATATATATGCCTTTTTGAAGAATTTTTACTTTGACAATATTTTCTTCTTATTTAGAAAACTAAAAATATATTTTAAAAATAGTTAATGAAAGTCTAACATTTTCTTAATACAAAAAGTAAAACATCTTACTTTAATAGCCCTTTACTAACCATTAAAACCATCAGACTGAGATTTATTGGATATGGTGTGAAAATGATAACCTTCTTAAAAACCAGTATTGGAACAAAACGCTAAATGTAATTAAATAAATAATAAAGCACTGAATTATACTATTATGAAAAACAGTAAAACTTTAAAATAAAAGCCATCGTTTTTATTATTGAAAAAGTATATATCTGATTTGTAACACAAAATAACACATTTTATATTGCACATCACAGTCCGACTCGGGTGTGGTGGTTTTGAATGAAAAGCCGTATCTTGATGTGAGCACAGGAGAAACCGTTGGCTACGTCCCCCATGGACTCTCAATTCGTGCTTCACAGTCCTCCTTGTCGTTTATCGCACATGCCTCCTCCGTGAGGACTGTCTTTGATGTACATTCCGTACTTTTAGATGAATGATTACAATCCGACATCACTGTCCGGCGTCCTGGATCCCTCTTCGGTTGATAATTTAGTCCAGCCACGCTATGATATATGGTCAATGACGATAATTAGAGCCTCAGCTATGCTGAAAAGCAAATAAATTATTTATAAGAAGATGCCTTAGGAACTAATAGTTGAATAACTTACAATCACAAGCCAAGCCAATCCCGAAGAGATATTAGGGAGTTTCTCTTGTTTGGTCTATATTTTAAATAAAAAGCCGTATCTTGGTGTGAGCACAGGAGAAACGGTTGGGCGTATTCTCGGAACTCACCATCGCTGGCTACGTCCCCTATGAACTCCCAATCCGTACTTCACAGTCCTCCTTGTCGTTTATCGCACATGCCTCCTCCGTGAGGACTGTCTTTGATGTACATTCCGTACTTTTAGATGAATGATTACAATCCGACATCACTGTCCGGCGTCCTAGATCCCTCTTCGGTTGATAATTTAGTCCAGTCACGCTATGATATATGTTGAATGACGATAATCAGAGCCTCAGCTACGCTGAAAAACAAATAAATTATTTATTAGAATATGTCATAAAGATTTATATTATATATATAAGATGAGGGAGTCTCCGTGAAGAGTCGTATCATGGTGTGAGCACAGGAGAAACGGGTGGGCGTCTCCTCGTCACTCACCATCTTCTAGATGAATTATGAGGGGCGGTCTTACTGTCTTCCTCCTTCACTCTCGTCGTCAAATCGGCCAAAAAAATGCTAAGAATTAATAAGCTTTGAGAGGAAGCCTAGAGAGCCTTCCGTGATGAGGGAGGCATTGAACTACTTACCATAAGAACAAGTCAGTCCCGACAAGAGACGATGGAGTTCCCCTCGTCCAGGAATCCTGTCGAATAAGTGACTCCGAACACAGGGGGAACTCCGTATCAAGGTTCCTCCTCTAGAGTTAAACAAATCAAGCTGTTTAATAATAATAATAGCAGCTTTGTTATGAAAAGGGGAGAGGTTGTGATTAATTCAATACTATAAAAGAGAGGCCAGAGAGATGTCTATGTTTTCAGTTTTTTTCTCTTTCTATGTCAGGTCGGTATTAAAAGCGTCCCTAGCCGAATTTAGAAGCTTCTACGTCTTTATATCTCTATGTTTATAACAGATCCCGGTTTGGAAGCATATCTGTACATATTACTAGGATTGCACAGATATAAGGCATCAACAATTTGTCAATTCTGCTCCTCCGAATCTTATTGGTTTTGTTTTTGTGTCTTTTTTTATTATATTTTACTTTGTCAGTTTTTCAATTATTTTAAAGCTTGCATGTACTTTTTACAACATTTTGATGTTTGAACTACAATTCCATACTATTTAAGGTCTTCTAGGCTCTTTAATGTATTAATATTATTTTGAACCATCCATATATGACTTCCTGACAAACTAATAAAAGATAATTAAAAAATACTATTTCCCATCCTTAGTCTTCATTTCTTTGATATAGTTTTCACATACTTATATTTTTTATTTAATTAAATAAAATACTATTAAGATTTAGAAATACTTAAATTTCTATATATTTATACAAGTATCTTAAATAATATTCCCGTGTCTGGAAAATATAAATCCTTTAAAACAATTTTGGAAAATGTTATCCTTTCTTTGGGTATATTTTATAATATAAGGCATATTTATGACGTAGGTAGTCACTTGTAAAAAAAAAAAAAGAAACGTTAGCTGAGATTGTCTGTTCGCATCACGTTATATAATATTTTATTTCGTAATTGCAAGTATTACGAAAGACCACACAAACAGGAAATGATTAGGTTGTATCAAATTTATGTGCATTTAATGAAAGGAATCATCAGAATGTAGTATTTTATTATAAGATAGGTAATTATTAGATCTGAAATCTAATTTTACTATGAAAAATAGCAATTTATTCCTTCTTTTTTACATATTATCCAAAGCACTCATAAAAATCTTAGGTTGGAGACAAGAGTTTATAGCTAATTTTGATACACCCTAAAAAGTATTACAGCTGATATCAAAAACATGTTTTCTAAACAATATAGATGTTAATTTTATAAGTTTGAGCAGTTATAATTGATTAAATTTTTGATAAATATAAATTAATGATGAATTACACTATGTAACAAAATTAAGGTCTTTGTTTGCTCCTGGGCTGAAATTTCTAAATTGAGTCCCATTTGTTACGTAGATTCCAAAAATGCCACTCAAAATATCGTCCGAAAAAAGGTTTGGACTTTATGGCTTTTTTTGAAAATCAGGATTTTCATCATTTCTAATGGTTCAGGCCCAGTTATCTTCGTGCAAAGTTAGAATAACCACAAATGTCAGTGGTATTTATTTTTCTACTATATCTGTGCATTTCAAATCAGTCTTTATAATTTATATATCTTTCGTACTATTCGAAAAAACCGGCTTTATATTTCAAAAAGTTGACCATATTTTAGTGTTCTATTTAAGTGGCTATATTTTTTTTTGTTTCGAGTCTATTGAGAACAGTTTTTATAATTTCGATACTTAGTATTGATCATATTAAGTAACTACTTTTAGGTGATTATTGAGGTTGCATTTAATATTATTGTGATTTGTTACGAAGGGAAAAACAGGTTTGCCTTTTTATTTGCAAGTTCCTTAAATAATTTGATAACAATATTGGAATGCTATTTTCCAAAACACAGTAACTCTCTAAAAAATAAAATTACTTTTGACACTTGTAAATAATTATATATAAATAAAAAGGCAAACTTGGTTTTTTTCTTCTTCGTAACAAATCACAATCATATTAAATACAACCTAAAATAAGAAAAATATTAATCAATAAATATATCTTAAAGCACATAAAAGAAAGTTAAAAAAACTAAAATATACAGAAAAAAAACAAGAAAACAATGTCTTAGTAATCAACATATTTTAAATATTGGACTGATATAAGAGCGATATAAAATCCCTTTTATCTTAACCAGTACTATGAAATATGGATTGATTTTTTTACTGATATAATTTTATATATATTTTTAATGTATGGTTAATAGTAAACAGAGCTTCTCTCAGCTATCAGGTGCTCAGACCCTGGTATCTTAAAATCCCCCATTCGTTCCGGTAGGGAAGAAAACTTGAACGCATGTCAAATATATGTTAAACTCCTCAAACTTCCAGTGTATCGGAGAACGATAATTCTGAGGTCTCTTATAGGAATTGTAGATGGCAAAAAAAAATATGGCACAGTGGTAAATATCCGCAGATCTCATATACTTTATACATCCATGCAAGGATTGCAGGAAAATTTATAACTCGACTTTAACCGCCTTTGTAGATTGCCATACAGCAGCAATTCTTAAACAATTCATCGGTTTGAATGTTAGATACATTCAGACTCCAGATGCAAATAACTTTTGCAAAGCTATCATTCTGTTCCGTCTTGGTAGATCCTGCTCAGCAAAATATAGAACAACTATTAGTACTCTTTTCAATATCAAAGCTCTTATAGTCTACGAAATTCGTTACTTCTCCTCGTGTTCCCTCCCATATTGAAAATTAATTGAATTTTGTTTACATAAATTCAAAAATTTAATATAGAAATATTCATTGATGTTTTTTTATTCTTATAAGTTATTTGATTATAATTGGTTTTTTTAAGTTTTTGTTAATATAATGTTTCAAAAAATTAAACTGATATGTTTAATTATTTTTTTACGCATTAACATCATTTTATATACATTCTCTGTTTTGTGCATGTACATTTTTTATGGACTGAGAAATAAAAATTAAATAAATGTTATTTGTCTTATAATATTTTATTTAAATTATATTATACTATATAAAAGACAGATCAAAGGATAATCCGTTTCTATTTATTTATTAACCTTTAAATTCATACTTTGAATCAATTTGTTATCAGCCATATATATTTTTCCATGAGTGCATTCTCTTATTTAAAATATTTTTAGTACAGAAACACATATAAACTTTCAGGACATACAAAAAATATCCAACAATATATAACTATAAAAACTGAGTTTTTTGACACATATTCCGTTATCGGAACGCAGAGGGCATTTATCAGGGTGTTTTTTGTTCTTTCTGCCTTATATTAATGAAGGAATTTCCGAAGGAGGTATTGTTTTCACTGGCGTTGGTTTGTTGGTTGGTTTGTCAGCAGGATAACTCAAAAAGTACGAAACGGATTTGGATGAAACTTTGTGGAGTTGCTGGAAATGCCAAAAGGAACAAGTGATTAAATTTTGGCATCTCTGAGTGCTTCTTTAAGATGCAAAACGAGCTAAATACTAATAAATATTTCAAGTTAGCCTACTCTGCCAATAGATGTCGCTGTGCTGTAAAATAGGGTGCCGGGAGCGTCTTCCTCTCGAAATTTCCGTCGAGGGGAACCGTCCCTCTACGCCGCCCCAGTCGTGAAAAATCCGCCTCGGAAGGCTCATAAGGACCCCGTGACGGCGGAGGTTTACACTCTCTGAGTGTATACATGCCTCTAGTTCACATCTATTTTTTATGTGCGTATGATCATAAATAGAAAGAAATTATTTGATTACAAGAACCTGTAAGTTTATTATTACAACTGGTCAGAAATACTTATCTCATACTTTTTAATAAACTGCATCAATAATTGACTCATTATCTTTGCCTGATTTGGGCATATTGATTATTTTTAAATTTAAAGAGTAAAGTATAAAAAGTTTATTTTTGAACAATATATTTTTGGGGATAATATTTATTTATTTTGAATTCAACATGTCATATATTTTAGAAATATTTTGATTGTTTTCAAAAAAATTAAAATTGTATAACGAAAACATGCTAACATTGTTAAAAATAACACACCAGAATAAATATATTAATATCATATTTAATAGAGTATGACAGCACAGTGTCTTAAGGCATGTTCAGTTCTCAATGTTGAGGGCGCAACTTCGACTCCCGAGAGGGGATGGTCATTTTTGGTCTGCTACCTCATTCATAAGATCCTAGGTTCGATAGACTAATTTACACACTAAAATGCTTATTTATATCCAGTCAGATGCAATTCTATCGAACCAATTAGGCAAAAAAATATATAGTCTAAAATATCTTGTCTCATTTCTATAAGTCGTATCATTATATTTTTCGAATTTTAAGTCGCCGTTTTTTATATTTTAGACAGGGATGCATTGATATCTGAGGTGATTAATACATATGCTCTATTTATATAAATAACTGCAATGTTAAGTCGGTATTGCCAATCTTGTCAGCATACCCTACAGGTTTTTTTAGCTCCTAGAATAGGCCATAGAGATGTAAAGATATAGAGAGCTGATTCCCTTCAATAGCAGAGAAACAACGTTCAGCTGTATTCTGTGTGTTCATAATAAACAAAGTAATTTGACCTACGTCATCGTAAGCTGATCATAGAGATAGGATCTATCTCTATGATCAGCTTACGATGACGTAGGTCAAATTACTTTGTTTATTATGAACACACAGAATACAGATGAAAGGAATAAGCTCTCTATATCTTTTTATCTCTATGGTCCAAAGTCGTTGCTTTATTTATTATTTTTAAATATACATATTGGGAATAGACTTATAATCCGGAACGACGCATTATCCCACAATCCTCTATGTATTTGTACATTCAATAAATATAATTTATAAGTATTAGTTCGATCTTTTATTCATTTCTTTAATTTTAAGCAGTATTATAAAATCCATGACTGAAAACCTCAGTCAACACAAAAACAATAAAATACTTTATAAAGTTTTGTTCCATATAAAATCCTTAGAAAAATAATTCATTAGGGATTTATCTTAATTTTTTTTGGCCTGTTAGCAATAAAAACGCGAAAATACAATAACTTCCACAGTAAATACATAAAAGCTCACAATTAATTCAACATGAAAGAATTAATCTACACCTAGAGCTTATCACACACTAAATATTGAATAGTCAAGGAATAGATGACCATAATAATAAGAGGAGGAGGGAATGAGTAAACATCTTTTTTTACTAATTCAAAATTGGGACTTAATAAATTGTTTTAAATAATAATATTAGAAAGAAAAGCTGTTTTTAAAACGAATGTATGCATAGCGAGAAATCACTTAACAACCACCAATGCAATGGTTTAGCTGATAAGCAAATGAGAAGAAGGAATGCGGCTGTTACTCTGATGATCCAATAATAATCTATGGGGGAGGTTGTACCCAAGGAATACATAAAAACAAGATTTGTTTATGTTTTTATAGATAGTGAAACGTCGTATTATTCATCAAAAATCTATTATACTAATAGATTTTTGATGACGTAAATGGGAACATATTAAATGTTTTTCTTCCCGCTGGTTCGTATGACGTCATTAAAGATGATTGGCAAGCTCTCTTAGCGATATGGATATACCTTGTGCTTAAAAAAAAACAACTATTTGCAGATATTACTCCGACCCTGCTTCAAAACTTGGTGTAGCTTGATAATTTTCCTAGGGGTCATGGGATGAAATAGAAACTTTGAGGACTTGCTAGCGCAAACATCGCCGCTACGGTCAATAAAGGATTTAATGTCTTCTCGGGGAATATTTGCTTTCTCTGCAAGGATCCCCGTGATAAAAACATCTTCTAAATGGATAAAGGGCACTTGAAAGGCAGACTTGTAGAGAACCGGGACTTGAGGGCCCGGGATGAGGTATCCGGAGCCACCATTATAAGCTGGAAAGAATTCTTCCTCAAACATCCACTTGGGGCACACCCATTTCTTCTCATATGCGAAAATGGATGTATAACGAATTGGACTAGAATTTGTGAATTTATAGCCCCCGATGCTTCTTGAATTTAAGTCTATGATTTCAAGGTATCGGGCCACATTAATATAAATATCATCGTCCATCTGAAAAAACGTTAATTAGTTTGTTTAGTATTTTTTTTTTTCATTCATTTCACCTTGAATAGGAACTTAATTTTGAGTTCATAGTGAACGACAAACTTAAGCATGAAAATGGACTTGAGAGTGAGGTTATTATAGGTGTCCATGAAGTCCTCTACTATAATATCTCCAAAGGTATCACTCTCGGACAGCAGACGAGATCGCGTTTGGCCTCAGGTGAATTCCCGAGGAGGAAAACAGCCTTAAAGGATCCGGCAGGAGCCTGAGACTCCCAGTCCTGCATCCAAGTTCTCCGAATGGCATCCCGATGCTCAAAATGACTCGGGCTAGAGTGAATGATGCCAAGTACATCAATTTCCTCTCCTCTCGAAAGAACGCGAGGATACCTGAGCACGCTCTCAGTGTCCCTTTGAATGTAAGTCCCTGCAAGTCGATCACTGCTTGGCCTCCAATCACTCAAGTCACGTACGATGAAGAAGCGTAGAAACCCGAATCCCCAAGGAGGACGGAGGTGAGAAGATAGAGAAATCGCTTCCGAGAGTCCCGTCTGAGGCCTCCGGTCCTCCAAAGCTTCATTTCTTGTCTGTCTACTAAGAATTTTGTCCAATAATGGGAGCTATGGAGGTTGGATAATATCCTCCCCAAGATAGGAGGCGTTGTCCGTGAAAGCCAGGAGAGGATGGATGCTGAATATGTTTGTTTGTTGTTGTTGATGTTCTTGGGCCTTCTTCCTTTTTTCTTCTCCTTTTCCTAAAATGATTCCTCACTCGCAATATCATCATCTTTAGGAGCAGATGAAAGGAGAGATGTTTTTGTAGAATTTCTACATTCTCTCATCTCAGGAGGTAGAAAAGAGGGGGAAATATAAAAAAACTACTTCTACTCTCAGGAATGGCAAATCCTTTATAAATACGATAAAATCCCGGCACAAATGTATTTAATACTATAACAGATCCATGTGGAGGTAGATCTCTTTTCATCTTCTTAGGATCAAGGGTATCACTTGAATTATAAGTACTAGGCAATCAAAGAAGTTTGTTTTCTTTCTTTGAGTATGCATTGAAGCCATATATATATATATATATATATATATATATATATATATATATATATATATATATATATATATATATATATATATATATATATATATATATATATATATATATATATATATATATATATACCGGGTGCGCAATATCTTCTTGGACACTTTTTAAATAAGTTATAGCGACAGAATGAAGCAACCAATCGCTTAGTGATTGAAGTACGAAAGGTTGCGCGATTTCTTAGCTTTAATTTGCGACCTCTTTGAAGACAATTGGACGATGTAAACAAAAGATACTGCGTTATGGAAAAGATAAGGGAAAAAGTGATCGCGCGGATCCATGCTGGCGACAAGCCCATGGACATCTCTCGCAACTTTGGGATTGCCAGGAGCACAATATATAGCATCAAGAAGCTCTATGACGAGTCTGGCGGCTATGTCAGACGAACAGGGAATTGTGGCAGGCCTAAGAGCGTCCGTACGGCCGACTTGGTGGGAAAAATAAAAAAGCAGGTCAAGGACCAACCAAACAACTCCGTCCGCGGCCTCGCCAAGAAGAACGATATCACCGAGAGCACCATGAGGAACCTGGTGAGGTTTGACCTTGGGATGCGGTCCAGGGCTGTCGTCCCAGTGCAAATGCTGACAGTAATTCAGCGAGAAAAGCGCCTGGAACGCAGTAAAAAAATTCTTAATTGGCTGAAAAGTAATCCGTGAAAGGTCGTAGTCTTCTCAGATGAGAAGAACTTCGTTGTCGACAAGTACAACAACCGCCGCAATGACAGATACATTGCCAAGTCTGCTGCAGACACTGATGCTAGTGTCAAGTATGTCCCAAGGTCCAAACACCCGGCCAAGGCCATGATGCTTGGCGTCGTTGGATCAGACGGAAAGACAATCCCACCGATCTGGATCAAGGGGAACCTGAACGCGAGCATGTATAAACATATACTTGCTCACCAAGTCTTTCCAGCTCTAGATGCTACTTATGGCCAAGGAAATTGGGTTTGGACCCAAGATGGCGCCCCAAGCCACACGTCAGACGCCGTCCAGAAGTACATCATCAGCAAACTGTCGTCCAAGGGATTCTGGTCAAAGGAGATGTGGCCGCCATCATCGCCAAACCTGAATCCCTTGGACTACTTTGTCTGGACGCATGTGGAGCAGAGAGCCTGCGCTACCAGCCACCCCAATGTCGACGCTCTGAAGGCTTCTGTCAACAAGGTGTGGGCCGCGATGAACACGAATGACATCGTCAATGCCTGCAAGGCCTTCAGGTCCCGTATCGAAGCCTGTATTAAAGCTGAAGGTTCTATATTTGAGAAATAAATTGGTAATATATATCTCTATAAACTGTCCAAGTTTCATTATTGTAGTACCTCAGGTTCATGTTTGAGATCTTCATGAAGTTAAAAATAAAAAGTGTCCAAGAAGATATTGCGCACCCGGTATATATATATATATATATATATAGCATAGATGGAAATCCAGTAGAGTTGTTAACTCTCCTAGTAGAGATCACAATTGTAGACACTCCTAGGATTGATCTTAATCGTGATATTATATAACGATGTTGTACAAACTATTATTATCATTTCCTAATTTTATCCTATATTTTGGTGGAAAGGGTATCATATACATCGATCTAAAATAACTTGATGCACATTATACTGAATATAAGAAGTCAAGAAAAATACCCATTCTCTTATAGATTTAATGACGGAATATACATTCTTTTCCCCGAGAATGACTATGAGGAATTATTTTCATTCATTGAGCAATCATATTCCACATTCTAAGTCGGAAGGAATAGAGAAAAGGAGGACTATAAAGATCCAGTGACGTCATTTATGAAACTATTTTTTATTCATAACAAAGGATGATATACTGGAAATTTATTGCCGAATTTTTCTTTTTCTATCCCAACTCTTACATTGGACTGAAGGACAAAGATAGAGTGAGATATATTTTTTTAAATATAACAAAAGGAGTGAATGACATCATGGTCTTTGGAAAAGGGCGTATGGTGACGTCACTGGATAATTGTAAAAATAGGGACTTATGCAGTTATTTAGATATGAAAATTCATACTCTTCGGGGTGGCGAGAAACTCATTGAGACCTTAAGAAATTCCTCGAGAGATTTCATTCCGAAGCTTCTGATGAAATAACATGTACCTCCTCCTTTTTGTGGTTGTTGTCATTTTCTCACTCATTGTCCATGAATGGAGCTACGCAATTTACGAGCTTAGAGTAGTTTTCTACTAATATCAACTTTCATCTAAGAA
>CP045896.1:12868932-12914699 GCA_013387185.1 Caligus rogercresseyi
GTTTTTTAATAACTGCATTCATTTCTCAAGGTCAAATAACTGGATTTTATCCCATATATAAATTTCTTATCTTGCCTCCGTATTTTTAAACGTCATTAACATAAAAACATAATCATAGAGATATAAAGATATAGAGAGCTGATTCCTCAATAGCAGATAAATAACGTTCAGCTGTATTCTGTGTGTGTCAAAACATAGAGATATAGAGAGCCTATTGGATTCGTCAGAGAAATACGACATTGTGTCAAGAATACAGCAGAACGATGTTTCTCTGTTATTGGAGGGAAGAGAATACGTCATTGTGTTCAAATACAGCTGAACGATGTTTCTCTGCTAATTGGAGGGAATAAGCTCTCTATATATTTATATCTCTATGGTTCAAAATAAACAAAGTAATTTGAACTATGTCATCGTAAGCTGATCATAGAAATAGATATATCTCTATAATCAGCTTACGATGACGTAGTATCATTACTTTATTTATAGTGGCGCACAGAATACAGCTGAACGATGTGTCTCTGCCATTGAAGGGTATAGGCTCGCTATATCTTTATATCCCTATAGTTATATGTTATTAAAGTACTTTAGTATGTACAACATAATACTCTCCTCTTCATCAGATTAATTCCACATATTTTCCATGGGCGTTGCTGCTTCATTAGATAGTAGGGATGATGATTCTAGGCCTATGTGTAGTAGCTAAGGAGATCCAAGTAATTGTGTACATAGGGCTAAGTAGGCATTTTATGCATTCCTTTTCTTGTTTCTTTTTGTGCAAATTAATGACTTTGAAGAAGGTGGAGGAGGAGGGGCTTTTCTTATCGTTATTATTATTATTATTTACTAATGTAATTTTGCAAAATAAAATTATGTGCATACAAAATATTTACATAACATGAAATGCATGTTAAAATATAATAAGTCTCTATACAACTTAATTTTGACTCTTCTAATGTTTATGGAATATTATTATAATTAGTTTATGTGTGTATAACATTAAGGATCTAAAATAACATTTGGTATCCATGAAAGCGCGGGAGCTTTTTATCCTGCGTTTGTTAAATATACGAAATATTTTAAAGTATGATATTATATTTTTACCTGGTACTTAGTAAAAATCAACACCATACTTTAAAAATATATGTCGAGTGTGAAACCGAATTAACCACATTTTATTAATATTTTGAAATCAGGCGTACAGAATACAGCACGAGGGCTTTAAGCTTATAACATTTGGTATCCATGAAAGCGCGGGAACTTTTTCTCTTGCATTTTTTAAATATAGATGTACGAATTGTTTTAAAGTATGTTGTTATATTTTTACGAGGTACTTAATATAAATGAACACCATACTTTATAAAACATGTATGTCGAGTTTGAAACCTAATTAACCACCTATTATTAATATTTTGACACCAGGCGTACATGATTAGCATAAGGGCTTTAAGCTTATGGGGTTAAAAATTCAAATATTCTTAGGAATTTTTCCCAAATCTTATTTGTTATTTGGATATATAAAAAGTATATATAAATAAATAAATATTATAGTTTCTAACAAAATATCTAAATAAAAGGCATTACAATAAAATATAACATGAGTTCATTAATTAAAATGTTTCATAATTATTTCAATTTTTTAATATACTTCTTTGACTTTGAAGGGTAAAACTGGATAACGCTACCGGGACTTATTCATGAATCATCGGTGTCGGATGGAGTATTGGGGGTGAAGGCGGTATATCGGGCGGCAGCAGAAATCATCACGGAACGAAGGATTTTTGGTTTTAGGCTTTCCCTTTATAATATCCTTTACCGTTTAGGCAGAGCCAAAGATAGGAGAATCCATTCGCTCTGGAAATCGCCTCCTTATCCAATTAACTGAGTCCGGAGACTCTCTCCTTCACTTCATGGAGGAGGTCAATATTTACAACCGTACAGACATGTGGATCCGCCTTTTCCAATGAGACACTTTACGCATGGAAAAGATATCCTCTCTCCACATGCAACTCGTCATCAAACCCGGAAGGCCAAGAAAGCTCAACTTCTAAGTCGTTAACTCAACACAACACCTTATAGACATTTAGTACTACAACAAAGAGGAAATGAAGGAGTTTGGGACGCTAAAAGAGCGTAATGAACTCCCTTATTTGTCAACAGAGCTTTGTACGAGCCTCGGAGAGTGACATCTTCTCCATGAGACAGTCCAAGTGAGCCTTCTTGAAAGGAAAATTCATCTTCAGCTCAGAGCTTATGCTGTGGAGGTTGATGAGAGCGCTCCGGATCTATGCAAGGGCGATTATAAGTCCGTTACATCATGAAAAAAAGGGAATTAAATAAGACTACGGATGTCCATCATTCCGGTGGAAGTAAGAACACGGAGGTGCTCATCAACTTAGACCTCAAGCTTCTCTATATCAACACACAACAAAAACAGTAACTTCAAATAAAAAAGCCAGGGGTTCTAATAAAAGTGTTACAATGAGATATTTAATAAAATAATAGACATAAACTAAGTATATATTAATGCCATATTTTATTGCTATATATTCGTATATTCCTTTATTTAAAATGTAAATATAATGGTCAATTATGGATATTCATGTATATATCTATATTCCAATAAATTAGAATTACACATAATAACTGTCCCTCTTCTGTAGTCTTTGTTTTTAATACTTATATTTATTATTTCAACTTTGGGTTGCCTAAATAATTGCAAACTTATAATATCTTATATTTATCTATAATTGTGTCATAAATAAGAAAGCTGTTCTATACAAATTGTCGCATCATTTGTATGATACAAATAAAATAATGATGTTATCTTTAGGGCATCTAGGTATTATTTAGACTACTAGTGGTCTTTAAAAATAGGGTTTTTGAAATTGTTAAGTAAAATTTGTGAATTGATGAATCAGTTTGTTGATTAGGAAATGGGGTTGTAGTTACACGATCATGTTGCGAATCGTTTATGTATTGCCAAATATAGCATCAATCGATCATAGGATCAAGCAAATTTGTGAGATTTAAAATTAAAACGATGTAGAACCTTTATTTGTTAGAAGATCAAGCTTTTGTTTTTGTGTTTTTAAAAATTGGATTGATTGTTTGCAAAAAAAAAAGATAAATGTAGCACGTTCAAAAGTTCATCATGGATCTCGCCAAGGCTCGGAAGAATCTCATTATAGACCATAATATATCCACTAACACGACGGAAATTATGTGTAAAAGATTTATTCAAGTTGTTTTTGTTATAATTGGTACTATATATATGCGATTGTTTTTAGCATATTTATTCGAAACAACTCTTATAGTTCTCACACTTCTTTTCCACACCTTCTTATTTTAATTTATTTTTAGTTTGTCCTTTTTCTTATTAAGTCTAACATATATGCCCATAAAGTTTCAACATTGCTATAAAATAAAATCTTATTCTTGCATTATTTTAAAGCCTCCCATTGCTTTAATTAGTGACTCTGATCCATATCAGAACATGTCAAAAGGCGTTAAATATCCGGCAACGTTCTACTTTCGTACACCGCTTCTATGTGTTAGGGACTCATGGTATATTTTTATAATTTTTTAGACTCAAGAGAGGGGGAAAAGAAAGATGGAAGTTAGAGAGATGGAAGAAGATAAAAACAGAGAGAGAGAGACGTAAATATAGAGACACAGAGAAAGAGAGACACACAGAGATAGAAATTAACTCACTCCGGTCTGAAGAGTTTTGGAGTCGAAAAGTGAGATTTAAGCTTGGGAATGGAACCTTTGGCCCCTGGATCCTGAAAGGAGGACATTTTCATGGCCTATTTCTACCCTTTTGTCTACGTATCTACGTATATCCATAGGCGTAGGAGACAGGGGGGTAGTGGGGGGGCAACTGCCCCTAAATTTGGGTGAATGCTCAAATTTGGGCAAACAGTTTGATATTTTCTGGCATTTTAGTCCAAGAAAAAAATATGAAATTATGAAAACAAACGTATTGTAAATTTTAAGCCAGAGCTTTTCCATCTTTATGTGACTTAAATTCACGTTTAGATTTGTACCCCTTCCACCTTCTGAAGAAAAGATACGCTCAATAGGATGTCAAGAACTTAAGAGAAATATCAGATTCAATTGTGTTACACATTTAAATTAATAATTTTGGCTGAAAATATGTAAATCGAGCGTAAAAGAAACACGAAAAAACAAAAGAATGACAAGTTGTAGTACTGTGATAGTTTTAAGTGAGCATACCTTGTAGAGTTTCGGCAACGTTGTTTACGAATTACTAAGAAACACTTTTCTCCATAGAGGGAAATCTCTTCTTACTGTATATGCCTGAGAGTGCTTACAATTGACAGATATCATTATATATGTTTACTTCACTAAGTTAAATCTAACGAATTTTAGGTTTTGATCAAGATTAAATCAAGAAAGAAGCTATACAGTAGCAGAGTAAGATGTTCAAACTATGGGAAATAAGTTATGGCGACTACAAGAGGGAAACACGTGTCAAGAGTACATGGAAACGAGGAAAAAAATAATTATTTGGTCGATCAAAAGTAATGTCTAAATGGATCATTTTAAAAGTCGAAAAAATGTTTGGTTCATCTTGATACTACCCATATATACATGGTCCAAAAGAACAGAACTACCATAAAGTTATTGCATCCATATTGTATATCGTACAACAAAACATCCCTCAAAGAGGCCATGAAGAATACAGATTAATGATTGGACAGTCAGACATCTACCGTGGAAACCTTATAGAGCCTTTACATTTTCAATACAGAGATATCCTTGCCACAAGACTAAACTCAAAATTGGGGGCCCATCGTCAGTGACTTTCACAAGAAATCCAAAATAAATACTGAAGAATGCATCTTATTTAGTACTGAAGTAAATAGATAAAAATGTTAGGGAAGCAGGAAAGTTCAGTCTTAATATGGACGAAAAATCATACGTTGACAACCGGGAACAAGTGGTAGTGTGTTTGCGCTAAGTAAACTATAGACAGCCTACACAAGCTAAGTCCACAACCGGTGAGACACTGTTACAAATGGTGATTGAAGTGATTAACAGCTTAGAGTTACGTATTGAAGATATTATGGGTCAATGCTATGACGTGGCATCCAACATGTCAGGTAAGAAAAAGGAAGTTGCAAAACCCAGAGCAATGCATGTCCACTGCTATGGCGACCAGCTGAACCTGACACTACAGGATACATTGGAGAAAGATATAGTTACCAGAAAGGCTTTAGGTCTCATCCAGTCCATTCACAACTTCTTGTAATTCAATAACATCTTGATGTCATTTGCTGAGATTGTAATGGGAGAAGGAGGCGAGGAAAGCTTCGATCTAGTGTCAAACTTCTATAAAGTAGATGAAGACCTCCTGATGGCAGAAGCTGCAATATTTTTGGAAGATGTAAATTTCAATGCAATGAAATAGTGAAGAATCTTGGCCTCAAACTCCCTCTCTGAAACTTTGCAACAAATCACTAAGATTTCAAAGAACTTAGCTACAATAACAGTAACATCATGTTCAGCAAAGAAATTTTTTCTTGTTTGAGAAGACTTGTTTGAGCCAGGACTCTTGGACTCCTTTGCATCGAAAGGCGTTTTGATAGTGGACATTAATACTATGATATTTAGGAGACAAAAAGGAAGGAACAACATGTTTTCTAGTGTCTTCTGAAATACATATAATGTGAAGAGTAATGTAATATCACAAAAAATATATGAATCTACATAGCTTTCTTAATTTCATTATTTTTATTACAGATTTAACAATTATTGTTTAAATCGAGTAAATTGAATGTTGCCCCCACCCCAAGTCAAACTCCTCTCCTACACATATGCATATATCTACCCTCCGGGTGTCTCGGATGACTCAGGAGACTCCACTCATGAACCCTCCTTCTACACGTCTCTTGGACTCGTAAATCTAGAAGAGGAGTATGTCAGGGATTCTTCTTCCTCAACAAAAAAAATAGAGAGTCTCCTCAACCTTCAAGTCTTATCTATACAAGGCTCACGATTTGAAAATCAATGTGTATGAATTATCATTCTCCTGATTAACCCACCATATCATTCTCATTTGGAACCGTGGATCTTAAAGGAGACTTCCTTATTACTTCACCCCCTTCTCTTGCAAATATGTAGTTTTATCTTAAGAGATTTTTAATACTCTTTAAATTAAAGCATTCTATTTTCCCTGTCAGATGGAGCATCATTAGCTCTCTCATAGCGAGAGGAAAATAAGTATGTGTAAAGTAATTTCATCTTAATATCAGATATGCAGCAAGGGTCTTGTTGAACATGACAGTAATATCGTTATCTGAATATCCTGTGTTCATTATATTCGGTGACACACTAAGCCAGTGGTTCCCAAAGTGGGGGGCGCGCCCCCTAGGGGGGGGGGCGGGAAAAACGAATGAATGAAAATATAAATACAGTAGACTAAATAACACTGCTAGCATAACATGGACAAATTTTTGACGCAGCTCCAACGTAAACGCAAAGCAGAGGATGAAGCATCATCGGATGTGCTTCCAAAGCAATTTCCTTAAAAGGCAAAGACAAGAAAATATGACGACACATATCTTGCCTTTGGTTTACCTGTACAACGGTGGGTAATGAGGAAGGACCGCAGTGTGTTGTCTGTCTTACAGTGCTAGCTTGTGACAGCTTGAAGCCGAACAAACTAAGACGCCACTTGGAGACAAATCATCCAGAGCACAAAGACAAGCCAGTTGACTTTTTTCGACAAAAACAAGTAAACTGCCGTGCTCAACAGTCTCTCTTTACTAAAGCTGCATCCGTGCCGGCAAATGCTCAACTCGCCTCATATAACGTTGCCTACCGAGTGGCCTGTGTAAAAAGCGGACACAATACTTCCCTGTGCTATGGACATGGTTTCAATTATGCTTGATGACTGTACAGTCAGCAAACTAAGGGTTATTCCTCTGTCCAACAACACCATCGGCAGGCGCATTTATGGCATGTCTAAGGACATCGAGGAGCAGCTTAATGATAAGGTGCGAGACAGCCGCTTTCCCTGCAGATGGATGAAGCCACTGATTGCAACAAAGACTGTTTATTGATAATTATGTCAGATTCATAGATGGAGATGACATGAGGGAGGATTGGCTTTTCTGCAAACAAATTCCTGGCAGAGCCACAGCAGAAGAACTCTTTAAATCATTGACACTTACTTGAAAGAGGCCAATCTGAAATGGGAGGACTGTGTGGGGATCTGCACCGACAGGGCGCAGGCTATGGCTGAGAAGCAGGGAGGACTGCAAGCGCTCATCAAGGCGCGTCTCCCCCAATGCGCAGTGGACGCACTTCATGGTACATAGCGAAGCACTTGCGTCTAAACAGCTGAGTCCAAGCTGAATGATGTAATGACCCGCGTCATTGCCACAGTGAACTACATAAAAACAAGACCTGTCAAAGGCCGGATTTTTTCGGCACTGTGTGAGGAAATGGGCTCCGACCACACAGTTGTTCTGTTCCATAGCAAGTCCCGATGGCTGTCACGTGGGAAAGTGCTGTCCGGGGTCTTTGAACTGCGAGATGAAATCCGCATCTTTTTGGAGGAAGAGGGCAGCGATCTTGCCCACAACTTTCACTGTATCAAGTCAGGCCCGGCAGCAGGCCAGGCTTTTAGGGGGGCTCTACAGTAGGGCTGTTCTTATTTTTCAAATGTTTGAAATGTTAGCAACATTGTGGATTTTCTGTTTCTTGGTGAAAAAGAAGACGACATACAAAGTTTGAACAAAATCAGTCAACATTACGGGGTCGCTCAACGGGTCAAAGTTTTAAAAATTTAGTAAAAATATAGTTTTCCGCAATTTCTTGAAAATGGTGGGCGTTACAGACTTCAATAATAATTATTAATTTAAAGGAAATCTAATTTACTACCAGACGTATTTTGATGTTTTTTACTAAAACAAAGTCTTCTGTAAAAACAAAGAAAAAATGGAGTGTGTAATGTTAGCGTATTTCATAGCTTTTTTGTATCAATTAACTTCACTCGCCTGTAGAAGATGACTTGTTCGCTTCAGAGTAAAATAGTATTTTAAGTTTAGTAAACCTTGGATGATAAATCCAAAAATGACCTTGGTTGCATTCTATCAATTCAGAATTCAGTACAATCTGAGTTTACATCATATGATTCAGAGCCTGTATTGACCTATAAGAAATCGATTATGAAAAAAAAATAATAATGTGTTTTTAGATTTGCGTCAAGGTATCCTCTCAAAATTTTACTTTGTCTCTGACGCATTTATAATCCATTATATGCGTCATTTTGTACGCGAGATATGTTTTTTAATGTACATATAACTCTCTACTTATTAAATTGACATGACTTAGTATACCAAAATATTAAAGCTGGTTAACCAAGCTTTCATTTGATATGTTTGGTGTTCTAAAAATCGCTATACTTTAAGAGAAATAAGCAAATACATTTTGGCACGTACTCTCCCAAAAAAATTGATCCTTTGATATGAGAATATACAATTACCGCTTGGTAACCAGGTTACCTGGATAGAAAGAAAAAGAAAAAAGAGAAGCGAGAGAGTATTTTGCCTCACTTCTCTCGCTTCTCTTTTTTCTTGAATGAATAGTATTTGAGTGAATTTACAGTTGCAGGGCACAAATACACACCTCCCACATCTAGTAGATAAATTCACATCATTCCCAGAAAACTTGAGATGTGACTGCAGCGAGTGAAAGTGGGACGTGTGGACTCATTTGAGATCCTGAAATCATTCATTGAAGACAACAAGCTGCAGAACACAGTGATCCCATGCATGGAAGCACACATCTCTGCCCTTCAGAAACATTTGCAGAGATATTTCCTGATGCAGGATCCAAAAAATACGATTGGATCCGTGATCCCTCAGTGCATCACCACCTGCCGACTTAAGCACATCAGAAGAGGAACAGTTTATTGATGTCACCTCTGACTCAACAATGAGGCTTCAGTTTCAGTCAAAGACACTAGCTGCATTTGGATTGGAGTGGAGAAAGAGTACCCACTTCTTGGCAAGAGATCCCTGGCCATACTCCTTCCTTTTGCCACATCCTACCTATGCGAGATAGGGTTTTCTGCTGTGGCCTCCATCAAAACCAAGTACAGATCAAAGCTGGACATTGAAAATTAACTCAGAGTGGCAACCTCAAAATTGCAACCCAGATTTGACAAGATCTGCAGCATGACGCAGGCCCACATCAGTCACTGAAAAGATGTGAGGATTAAAGGTGCCATTTTTGCAAAACAAACCTTGGTTTTTTGTTCTTGTTTTCCTCTCAGGAGTTGGTCATGTTTTAAAACCCATTTTTGCAGAGAGGCAATTTTTCCCAAAACGTATTAAATGTTAAATATATATAAAGATATATAATAAAGAAACCTGTCAAGCTGAACATAATTACACAGTTAAGGTGCTTGAAAACTGTTATACTTATTACAATCTGCAGTTTATGGCAGTTCACTTCTATTTTTTCAACAAAAAAAGGGTTGAGGTTTGACACCTATTACACATTGCAGTTTATGACAGTTCATTTTATTTTTTCAAGAAAAAAAAAAAGGTTGAGGTTTGTATTAATTACAATGTGTGAAATAAACTGCAATGGACTCTGAGAACAAAATGTGTATGTCCTTTTTTTTTTTTTTGGGGGGGGGGGGGCTCAAAAATTTCTTATGTACCAAAGGGGGACCCAGCAGAAAAAGTTTGGGAACCACTGCACTAACCAGTCAAATTTTGAAAGTAAGGCGGTCAGAGCATCTTTTACATCACTCTTCCACTTTCACAATACATAATTTAGATGTATAAAATGTCCATTACACTCTTGAATTCAAATATTTTAAGGTTCAAATATAACAAATCTTGTGTAACAAAGCATTCTGGCTCATCTTACAACTTATTTTTATAACAGACTAAATATATTACAGCCTCATCAAGGAATAGTCGATGTAAGTCGATAGATGTGCAACAATGAAGTTGCTTTCATTGATTAATTATATTCCTGAAGAAAAAAAATATATATAATGTTCATATATTTTTTATTAAACTCATTCAAAAGTATGTTTAACTAATCAAAATAGCTTTGTTTATTTTGTTTTTGAAAATATCATAACTTCATCGTTTAGGCGCTCATGTTATCCAGACTCTCCTACTCTAAGGCACTGCTGTTAGACTACCCAATGTAGAATTAGTAAACAATACGGTACAAGTGATTGCCTGTTGTTGTAAGGTAGAAGCTAAGATTGTGTATTCAATTCAGCCTTGTATCAAAGGCTCGTAGTACTATGAAAGCCTTCTCTCAAACAAACAGTGCTCAGTGCGTACGTCTGTTCAACTCTCGATGTTGAGAGCGTATGTTCGACTCCCGAAAGGGGTAAGTCAATATTGATCAACCTCATTTAAAAGAGCCTTTGTTTGATTAAGTGTTTCTAATGTTTATCTATGTTCTCACAGATGCTACTGGATCAAACCATATATACAAAAAAACATGGAGCTTAGAAAATTGGGAGGGACTCTCTTTTAAATGATAACTGAAAAACATTGAAATAATGATTTTTCCCCCATCATATTACGAATATATCGAATTATTAAAGGCTTTGTAAGTTATAAGAGAGTAATTTATATGTTTTTGTTGCTTTATTGACTGGATCAAGAGAATTGAGAAACATAAAATTACTTTCTTTGAAATATTGATTATACCATAACTTCCAAAAAGCATTTTTTTCTTCTTTTTTGCCTATTTGAATTGATAGAATTGCATCCGACAGGATATAAAAAAGTATAATAGCATTAAAATTAGTCTATCGAACCTAGGATCTTTTTAATGAGGTAGACCAAAAATGACCATCCCCTCTCGGGATTCGAACCTGCGCTCCCAACATTGAGAATTGGACACTCTTAACCCACACGGCTATCTTACTGATTTCTTAGGCTGGTTGAATCTACCGTAATGTACTTCTACCTTTTGTTTTGAGTTACTCATATGTTAGTCATATTGTCTGGTACCATCAATATATTTTTGAGATTGCATATGTACACTAATTATTCCTTTATGATGTAATTTAAATGCCATCTTTATGCTGTATTAACTAAAAGATACTCTCGCACTTAATCAAAATGCTGAATTAAGGACAGCAGCGGAATTAAAGAGTATTATCTGAAGGATAATATTTAACTTTTTTAAGGCCATATATTATTTTTACGAATCCTCAAGGGAAGTGCCGTAGTTTTTTATTTAATGGATTTATTTAGTTGTTATCCACAAATACAGTTTTTCATGGCTTAGAGGGGTTTTGAAGGACTTGGGCAATAAAATTAATTAGAAGAGATTGAATGTAACTTACTAGGTTGATTATATGACAGTAACTCCAGGAAAGACAGATTGAGAAGGGCACTGCAATGGATTTAAAGACATATCCAGTTGTAGTCTTACATCTTTTGAGGACAAAGTGGATGTTGACTCAGCTAGTAGTAATGGGGATATGAGATCACACCAAGTGATGCAACATGTCGTTACTATAGAGATATAAAGACATAGAGGGCTTATTGTATTCTTCAGAGGAATATGTCATTGTGCCCAATATAAATATATCCTTCTATCTCTATGATCAGCTTACGATGACGCAGTAAAAATTACTTTGTTTATATTGGGCACAGGCGACAGCTGAACGATGTTTCTCCGCTATTAAAGGGAAATAGCTATCTATATCTTTATATCTCTAAGCATCACACTAAGATCAGAAGCGATGGATCCTCCTTTGGTGACCTTAATAAAGAAAAGTAAGGTCAAAAGAGAAAAGGAGCCATTGTTCGATACAAATGAAGTAGTCATTAAGAGTAAAGATAGAGGGATTGGGAATGACCTACTTTGCCTAAATAGTCCTACACCATCTTATTCAACTGCAACAACAATATGGTAGGACAGTGAAAGCAAAAATGGAGGCACCATCAACTAATTGTTTTGCTTATTAGCAACGCCACTTCTACAAAGACAAGACCATTGAACCCCTACAGATACTTAAATGTTCTAAAGAATACCATTCTTAACTCTAAGTAGATCTACCCACCTCAACAACCGAGAGTTCAAGAAATATTTCATAATTCCAACTGTTTCTTCCAACCAATCACGTTCTCGAAAGGAGTTCCAATATATTTAGTATTAATAGTATATATATTTTTTATCTAGATAAATCAGCTGCCCGATTAAGGATCAATTCTTTTGTTCAAATTCCTTACTTCCCCCTCCTCTTCTGGGTAATCATTACAGCTAATATGGACGAGAAAAGGATAGAGAAAGAGTGAAGGGAAGGGGGACAGAAGCCATTTCCATAAACCCTACTACATTTTTTAAGAAAAAAAAGTTTTTATCAAACTTTATTTCTTCCTTTCTCGTGTGTGTGTGTGTATGTATTCCATCTTTATTCTTCGAGGACTTACCTCCATAAGAAAAAGACGACGACGAAGGAAAATAATAATAATAACTATAATAATAATAATAGGTAAAATAATAACATAACAATGGCACAAATCAAAGGCATTGTTCCATTATCCTTCCTCAATGACTAAATTCCCTTTCTCCTTCAATATTTATTTCTTTATTGTTGGGTTTCAAATAGTACACACACACACAACTTACCAAAAAGGTAACAAGAGAGCTACAGGAGGATGATGCTCTGGGAGGAGTAATTTTTGTAATGATGATGATGAATCCCTGTGAAGTAGAAGAAGGACTTGTAAGAAAATGAGCTATTAAGGGATGCTTCCGAACAAACTGGGAGTTTTTCATGTTCTGTAATGAGCAAAGAAGGGGAGGAAATGTAATTCACCTGTGATGCGAATATACCAAATATCTATCGATGTTCTCGGCTCCGGCAAAGGTATGAGAGGGAAAGATTAGACAATAATAATATTATATATAAAAATATAAGTCTATAAATGAGGCATATGTAAAGGGTCCCTGGATGGGGCTTTACTGCGTCATAAATTAAGATTTTAGGAGTCATACGAATTTATATATGTATATATTTTATTAATTAGAGGTTAAGGAATTACGGATTTTCATGGGCCGACACAATAACGATAGTTTACAGCAGGAAAAGGCCGAAAGTTTGACCCACCAAAAAAGTATATGATATTGATGGATTGTGGCTGGTGGAACTCAAAGAGAGCTTGATTTTAAGCCCCATCAAGTTATAATTATGTCCAGTGGAACCCCATGGCCGACTGACGTTGTGTAGGTAACCCCAACATTATTTCACTGTTGCCTGCGTGGTCTGAGATCCCTCAAAGCAAATATGTTGATCATTTTGTAATTATTATTATTAATTCCTATTCGTTTTATTGATTACTCCAACTTCCAAAAATGTGTCATAATCTGCCTTGGTGTTCTTTACAAATATCAATCAGAGCTGAGAGTACCTATTCATATTTGATTGTTCGGTAGATCGGAACTACCGGCGGTAGATTTTTCCTACTGATACTGCTGTAGTAAAAAAATCCCGGATACTGATTTCGATTGTATGATTTCAGTTAATTAGTAGTGGTAGAGTGAAAAACTAAAATCATATACCTATATATTATAAATCAACCAAGATAAAGTTAATTAGACAAAAACAAAAGAGGTTTCAGCTATGTAATTCTAATAAGTATTGCAGCAGAACCCTTAATAATTATTTGGGGCAGGAAGCGATATTGCATTTTGCAGCTGATGTAGAAATAATATGGAACACTGCTAAAATATATAGTTTCCTTCTTCCAACCTGTCACTGACCTCCATCTCGATGCTGTGCTCTTGACGTCATCTCTATCTGATGTGAGAAAATGAACAAATTAGTGAACAAGAACTAGATTCAACAGCAAAACTCTATCAATCAATCACAGTCTCGTCAGGGGTGGAACCAATGTAGGGCATGCTATGGATGCGATTCAAAATATTGCTGTATATAATAACAAAAGGATCGTAGTTACAACTTAGTCACAATTTTGAAATGTTCCCTTTTCTTGTGACTAACAAAGACTTGACTCGGTCCTACCACTGTGCATTATTGCTTGAGTTGATGAACTACGCCCACCCATTATTCTTTTAACCTTCCAATGAAGTTTATAAAAAAAATTTTGGTCCTGGGTCTATTGCTCTAGTCGAGTATGAAGAGGTTCTTGAGGGGTAGCCCGGCAACTGATAGCAGCAGGCAAGAATGTTCTAAATATTTTCTTCCATTCTTAAATTATCTAAATAGGACAAATAACTTAGGAACTCTGTCATGGGCCTTTAAAATAACTTTCATTTTTATACACCTTTTAATCTACCGCTCACGCGCCAATGGGTATTTTAATAAAGATCTACCGTTCTATTGATATCGGCGGTATTTTTTTCTACTTAATCCCAGCTCTGAACGGTATTTCAACTACCTTTACAACTGAGACTTCTTTTACATATATTTTTTGTAATTTTCTGGAGAGTAAACATCCAAAGATGTTTAAGTTGTTAACAATGATAGAGGAACCATTAAGTTTTTAAGTATCTTCTACAAAAAAATTTATGTGTTTATTTAAACTATTCTATTTAAGAGGATACGCGGAAGAATGGATTATAAGTACACTTAAAGGAACCGTTTGTAGTCATTGCATCTTCTATATTACTATTCAGTATGACTTGTTTTTTAACGAACAAAAAATGTATATTATTATATTTAATTGAGAAAACGTTAATTGAATTATTGGTATTATGAGAGTGTGTTCCGTAAGTTTGTCAAGAAAAGCTAAAACACAAAGATTCCACTTACTTAAGTAATCCATATTCTGACTTTTTTTTCATTAAATAAATGGAGAAAAGAAGGAAAAACTCAGATTGAAAAGGAAACCAAGTTATTTATTGGCAAAAAAGGGGTCCAACTTGGAAAGGATGAGGAGAGACGCGTTCATCATTATCTTATAAGTTGCCCCACACTCACAAAAGTCAAACAGAGACGTCATCCCAGAGCAACACTTAAGCCATTGACTCCAATAGTAGTAGTTGTCATGCTCTACATTGAGTGTATTTGCTTTATTCCCTAATGGCGAAAGGGGTTCCAAGATTATAGAAATGTTTGTTCAATAAGTGCAAGAAATTCTTTTCAGACTTTCCATTACAAAGACACCTTTTGAATAGGAATTTTATTATAACAAAACAAAAGACAATATAGGTTTTTATAAGCTTTTTAAAGCCTAATTAGTTATAAATATCTTACAAGTCACCAGCGATTCGTAACTAAGGCCCTTTGAAAAGTAATTCAATATAGAAAATAAAAGCCTTGTCGTGAAAAGAATTACAAACTCATGAATCCTTCCATTCGTTTAAGAACAAATTATATCATCAGAAGTGGCAAAATATGCCGCATTCGAACACCGTTCTTTTATCCTGAGGTTTGTTTGTACCTAGTTAATGAAGAGGAAAAAAAAAACATCTATTCTGTCAATAGAGATATAAAGATATAGAGAGCTTATTCCCTTCAATAGCAGAGAAGTAGCGTTCAGTTGTCGCCTGTGCCCAATATAAACTAAGTAATTAATACGACTGCGTCATCGTAAGCTGATCATAGATAGAAAGATAAGTTTATATTGGCACAAAAAACGTATTCCTCTGGGGAATCCAACAAGCTCTATATGTCTATATATATATATATATGAATCTGTCCCTGAGTCTTAGAAGTGATCCTTTTTTGTTCAATCTCGTTCTAGAACGGAGTTCAATTTAAGTATCCTTATGATTAACACTTGATTCAGGGATGAAGGATTTTTTTTTTTTTTCGGTCACGAAGTTTTATTCAGTATTTGTAACAAGGAATACAATGCAATACAAATTACACTAAAAATACAAAATTAAATAGATATAAAATAAATAAATATATATATAAAATAAATAAAACTCTCTTCAACAGTTGCGTAAAAACATGAATGAACGTTATAGTTCAATTTACTGTTAAAAAGTGATGACCTTAATATAAAATGACAATTTATTTGTTCCTTAAAAAGCGACGATATTTTCTTAAGATCCTCTTGGCTGATTTTAAAAATGAATTGATCTCGATGGTACGAATCGGACGACATTTCCAGCCCATTTCCAATCATCTGATGTTGCGTTCGGAATCTTAATTTGCAGAGCTGAGTAGCGGGCGGCGGCTCCAATGATTATTGCCCTTAGGTCCTCGACCTCGATGTAAGAGTTTGTCGTAATTTTTTTTGCAACTAACGATTTTATATTTAAAAGTGCTGTGTCAATAGCTTTTTGGATAGGGGGGCATTATATTTACGTTTATAAACACCAAACAAAATAAAGGCTTTTATAAGATTTGAGGTAATTATTTCATTTTCGCACACATTATTTGAATAAAACGCTTGACTACCATAAGAACAGGACATTCAGCAAAGGCATGAATGATTGAGTTGAATAAAGCCCCACAGTTATTGCAAGGGTAATAAAATCTAAGTAAACGAGCAGAAATCTGAAACTGAGCTGTAAATTTGGCACTATCAATTATACCACACGTCGACCGAAAAATCCTCTGTTTCCATGATTGAGGGAGATCAAGCAATTGTATGAAGCTCTCTGATATAGATCCAAAGGAATCTTCACTATTGGAATAAAATTTTAAAAACCAAGGCTTGGACGGACTAAAATCATTGCATGAACGTTCTAAAGGAAACCGAAACCTACCTACATTGAAGACAGGAGCCGATCTCAGGTCATGGAGTGTTAGAATATTTTGAGATAAAGCGATTCTCTCTAATGCAACAGGAGATCCAAATTTTTGAGAAAAGGTTCTTTTTCCCTATTTTCATATATTACATCCACAACAGTATCCGAAAAGAAATTAGGCAGAACCGTCCATATGATTCTTTGTATTGAAGCTAAAAAGGGAGAAAATGCTTCCAAATCTGAATTCGTTAAAGGAGTACCCATATGGAACCAATTGTAAATTCGGAGGATGTATAAAATATTCTCCAGTCTTTGTCGTGTAAAACGCCCATTTCTTCTACGATTCGTAGATAAAATTTGGGTAAGATAGAGCCTAACTGACAAAGCCCACCTCCAGCAAATTTTTAGGACGTTTTAAGGAGGGTAGATATGACGTATGAAAAAAGAGTGCGCAGCCAAGAGTCTTCTTCTACTAATGCTAATTCAGCAATAAACGGGATGGATGTGGCTCTATACATCACCAGTGGAATCACTCGGGTATTATATAGGTCGATCCTTTTCTGCAGAGAAAGATTGCGCCATTGCTTCACTTTATTATAAACCATCCGACTCATTTGAGACCAATTACCTCTGAGACACCATTTTTCCTCCATTCAATACCAAGAATGCATACAGAAGACACAACCCGACAATTGAAGGATTTTAATACAATAAAGAGTTCATTTAAACCTTATATAGTATAAAATATCCTTCTGTCACATTATTTGTTCTTAGAAACCTGATTTACAATTTAATTTGTAATTAAATCCAATTTTATTTTTGCTTTTCCTAATCCGTCTATTATAAGACTAACATGAATGCCAAATGTGATTTTTGTGGTACGGCCCTTAAACATAGTTTAATCAAATTTAATAACCCTCTTGTAGATATCAAGTTTGACATTTTATCGAGAATATTTATTAAGGAGGGAGCTCTAAAGTGCTTCTTCAGCAATTGCTCATTGAACCAAATAGCCACATCATTTTTTTAGCATATATATTTTTATTTGTATATGCGTGGATGGAAGCTCCTTTGCTCCCCTTTATTAAATCGAAAAAAAGGTCAAGGACGTATTAAGACAGTTTTTTTATTGTTCTTTTTTATATATGGAAATAAATATGTCTACTATTTGGCATAAAAATAATTATAGTCTTTGCAATTGAACTTATATGTTAAAGGATCCATGATTTGTAGATTTATTTGTTTCTTCTTTAGAATCACTATCAAGATTTTCTTTTCTTTCTTTTTAGAGAGAGAGAAAGAGGAGAGAGGAAACCATAGCGATAAAAAGATACATATCCAGCTTATTCCCTTCATCTGTATTTTTGTGTCCAATATAAACAAAGTAATTTGTACTACGTCATCGTAAGCTGATCATAGAGAAATATTATATCTCTATGATCAGCTTACGATGACGTAGATCAAATTACTTTGTTTATATTGGACACAGAATAAAGCTAAACGAAGTTTCTCTGCTATTGAAGGGAATCAGTTCTCTATATATTTATATATCTATGGAGAGGACAGGTAATGATAACAAAATGTTCTTAAGTCGGGTTGCCATTTTGTATGAGAAACAACGCAACAATCTGGGCTATAAATATATAACTAAAGGCTTACTTAGCCCAAGAGATACATGCAAACGATATATATTTTAACACACGGACACGAATATCCGTAGGTGAAGAGGAGTCCGGAAGGAATGGTGAAGGGAAAAGTAGGCAGACAAATATTCTTAATTTCAAATGAAGAGCAAGGAGCTATGCAAAAAAAATGTAATTAAATGCTGTTTAAAGCTCAAAAAAGGTGCATGTATGTATTTTTTGCATTCTCGCTATAATTGTTTCAAAAAACACCAATCAGTCTAAGAAAGTTATTCTATCGAACAAAAAAAAAGTCCCGAGAGGGAAAGGTCAACCTAGATCCTAGGTTCGAGTGACTAATTTACACGCTAGATTGCTTATTTTTATCCACAAGGATGCAATTCTATCGATTCAAATAGGCAAAAAAACATTTTTTCCATCATATTATTCAAACCTTAGGAAAATCATGGATAATTTTTCAATACATAATTTTTCAATATAAATTGTGTTTTAGTCGTGATAAAATGAATCATGTCTTGAGGGTATCTCACATAAAAGTAAAGAATCGATAGAATTGCATCCTTGTGGATAAGCAATCTAGCGTGTAAATACGTCACTCGAACCTAGGATCTAGGTTGACCAAATTGACCTTTCCCTGTCGGGACTTTTTTTTGTTAAATAGAATTGCATCTTTGTGATGTTTGTCGGCGGCGAAAGTAATCATAGATATAAAAGTACGTTTAAAAGTGGGCTCAGATAGTTTAACATTTGTTAACCAGAATGCACTCTAAAATTAAATGTTTAAAATAACATATTGCGTGCATTTCGCTTACTATTTCATCAGATATAATATAATCTGTTGGTATTCTTGTAAAAGAGAACGTCCAAAAGCAACAGATATTTATAACTCATTCAACAGCATCATTTAAAACCTATTGAAGCAAAAATAGGATTTCTTGTTTTTATCTATTGAATGTAGCCATTTTTTTTCTTGCACTATTTCTCTTTTGTTTTGACCGAAAAGGATAAGAAAAGACACGGTCAGGGCTATTTCTCTGGGGGATTTTACATCTCTGGTTATGTTACATCAAAATGATTGAAACGCCGTTTGGAGTATATAAACAATCTTAAAATATTACTTCAGTGTTTTTTCATTTTTAATTTTTTTCAGAGGCAGATGTATCAAAATTTACTTAACTGATAGGAAATATATTCATAGCCATATTTTTCTCTCGTTGAGAGTTATTCTTAAGCAAAGTCTAAATAAAAGTAGTAAGGTTTTCTTTTCTTTATTTGTATAAGGGAGAGTCAAGACACGGAAGGGGGTGGAGATGAAACAATAAATATGACAAATCGCGTTATGGCGTCAGAATGTTTTCAAAAATATTAGGAAGAAAAGAAAAACAGACTCCAAAAATAAACAATTCCCTATTTAAATGCTCTCTTAACACGAAAAGGGAGCACCGACTCACTGTGTGTGTGTGTGTACTCTTCTACACAACCTTCTACATACTCACGGAGCAAAAGGCATTATAATTAATATTAAGGAAAGCAGGGGAAGCAATGACTGCTGGCTAATAGTAATAATATATATATTTATTTATATTATAAATTATTTATCATAAACATAACAAAAAAAACACTGAGTAAAAAAGTTACTTTAATGTGGAACCGGGATGTACGATGCGAGTTAGGATTTTGCCTGCAAAAAAAAGATAAATGTGATATTATTATAATTATTATTGTAGTGGGATTTATTTCTGCTGTGGACCAATATATATACAAAGTTGAAGATAATAAATCCGGCCCATCAGTTTAATTTAAACCGTAGCGCAGGCCTGTGAAGTGCCAATAAGTTTAAAGAAGAATATTATTTTTAAGGACTTCCAACAATCACGGAAGCCTGATAAAAAGTACAGTCGTCCCTCGCAAAGTTGCGACGGCCCGGATCCACTACACGACCCCCACGATATATATGAGGGTCGCAATGTTGATATATATTGAAATTTAGAGAGATTTGACATCAGCCGGCGTTAAAACCACCGCAATTTTGCTTTGTTGTCGTACGTGCGTCTGAATACATGTACGCGGCCGGACTTTTTTTTTGGGGCCGCCATCTTGCTTTTTTCGAAGATTTACCAGTTTTCAAACTTGAAAATTCTGCCATTGAGTTCATATGGGGACGTTTTGCCGTGTTAAAACGGGAGACAAGCCGTCGTCACGTAGTAAAAGAACTGCGAGATGTCGGGAGGCGAAGTAGCGAGGGCCGACTGTAGTTGGTATTATCAAAACAGGCATCAATTCCCTATTAAAGTTTCTTTAATTATATATTTTTGTTTGAGGATTCAAGAGTACTCATTGATGGGGACTCTTGGATCCAAGGCGGAAACGAGTGAACGATATACGTCCATACACTAAAACACACAACCACTTAAACCATGTTGTTTACTCATTCTACCTCTGTAAGCCAAATAGATAACTAATGTGACAAATCCTAAGAATTGCGGGTATCTGCAAGGAGAGAAAATACAATCCTCTAGGTGGTGACTAGGGTTGGACTGTATGAAAATTTTAATACCGTGGTATGGCCTTCCTCAATACCGTGGTATACGGTATTATCGCGGTATTTTCTTTGCCGTCCTAATATGTTCTAAAATATGCATTATAACTCAATATGTTCTAAAATATGCATTATGTACTCACAGGCCTTAAAAACATTAGTGTTCAATTCGACGGGCTTCCACCCACATCTGACAGCGACGTTTAGGGATAGATATGCCTTAATAGTCCTACTGTGGTTGGAGTGTGCACATGTCAAATATTGAAATTAGCTGGCTGAGTTAGTGTGCTCTCATTGGCTAGAACAGCGTGCCAATTACGTTCATTGGTCTGAATGTGCAGTTGGTGCACGTGACTACTTAATTTAAATTAATTTAGCTGAGTTAGAGAATGGGGATTCATCGGACGGACACGCAGTAAATCATAATCAAACATGTTTAAAATGAACATAAATAACACGAAAAAAACAAACTGGGAAAGGCCAAAAACAAAACATGTCTGTACACAGAAGCACAGCACACACACATTCACTTTAGCTTGGCAAAATACATTATAGCCTTGCCTTGAACTGCCGCTACAGACATGGGAATTATACAACCTCTAAAAATCAAAGAATTGACCACGACTATACCTAGCCTTTCAGAGAATTTTAAACCAAGCTTGCTGACTCCCGGTGTTGCTACAAACTGCAACAAGCCTATGATTAACGTTTAAACCCAACTCAAAGCGGATCACTAAAATATTTAAGAACAGGACGGTAAAGTTCACATTTACTCAAAAACATTTAGGCTCTGGTTAATATGACTATAACACATGGCTTTAGCTATGACTTGTACATGAAAATAATAACCTACACGGCCCGCCTAAGCATTCATTCAGATGGACTGCAGAATAGATCCCAAAAATATTTTCTGTTTGTAACAACAAGTGGGCAAGTTGGGCAAGTGGATATCAATTAGTTGGGCAAGTTGGGCATCAATTAGTTATTATTATTTGAATAATATAATAATAGGCCTTATAATAATAACAATAGGCCTAATGATAATAATAATAATAGCCCTAATATAATTATCATAAATACTAATATATTTGGTGTTGTACAGAGAGGCTTTGGATGCTGCTGTTAGGCTGTGAAGTCTAGGGACAACCAATTAGGAATGAATAATTCATTCAAACAACAGACACGGTATTCATGGCCATACCGTCCAAACGCAATACCGTCACGGTAAAACGGTATACAGTTTTACAGTCCAACCCTAGTGGTGACACTACAATAAAACCCACAACAGATCAATTCATTACTCCATAAACAGTGTAAATGTTCTATTAATGTCAACAATTTTCTTGAGCAATATAAGCAAAATATTACGGTTGGACATTTATAATAAAAAAATATAGTTTTAAGCGTGTGAGATGTTATCACTTTGAACTCATAATATATACTACTTTATTTACGCATCGTATAAATATATATTGATACAAAAGGGATTTACTAGATAATACGACTGAGGTTAGCAACCGCCACAAGGCTCCCCCAGAACGAGGTCAGTCGGAACGGGTAGCCGGAGGTCGTCCACGTGACCTCGGGATAGCCGGATGAATTGGTTGACCAAGATCAAATGTGTTGGCTTGAGGCGATCGATCGAGACTGTTTCCAATCGATTTCCAATCTGTAGTCGAAAGATTTTGTCGCCCCGTTCCACTACTTCATAGGGCCCGTCGTATAGGGGCTGCAAAGGTTTTCTTGCAGCATCCCTGCGAACAAACACAAACCGAGCAGAGCTCAGAGCAGGGGGAATGTAGGTGTTAGGTAGGCCGTGAGCAGAAGTAGGGATTGGTCGAAGGTTTCCAACAGCTCGACGAAGGCGATCAAGGACCGCATCCGGTTGTAGCTGAGATCTGGGCGTAGGAAGGAAATCTCCTGGCACGACCAGAGGGGCCCGTAGACGAGCTCCGCAGATGAAGAGCCAAGGTCCTCTTTTGGGGCTGTACGAATACCCAAAGGACCCACGGAAGCTCGAGGACCCAATGAGGTCCGTTAAGTCGTGCCCGGAGAGCATCCTTGAGGTTTCGGTGGAAACGTTCCACAAGGCCATTGGCCTGTGGGTGGTAGGCTGTTGTCCGGATTACATTGGAGCCGAGGAGGGACATCAAGTCGGCCCAAAGTTGTGAGGTGAATTGGGCTCCTCGGTCGGAAGTTATCTCTGATGGATACCAAAGCGTGCAATCCATTTGACAAGAAAGCGAGAGACAATCCGCGTGTTGAGTGTCAGAGATAGGAACCGCTTCTGGCCAGCGAGGAGAAACGATCGACAATGGTCAAAAGATGTGTGAATCCGTTGAAGGCGGCAACGGACCAACGAGGTCGATATGGACGTGTGAAAACCGTGCATCCGGGACTCTGAACTCTGGCGCGGGGCGCGGGTGTGCCTGTGAATTTTAGCTCGTTGACACGAGAGACACTCTCTAGCCCAAGTGGAGACTGTGCGGGAGAGACCTTGCCAGATAAACTTCCGTGATACAAGACCCTAGTTGTTCGAATACTCGGGTGTGAGAGGCCGTGAATGTGTCAAAAACTTTACGCTGCCAGGATTCGGGGACGATGGGCCTTGAATCCCTGTCGAGACATCGCAGAGGATTGTGCCATTACCACCTGAGATTGGTAGATCCTCAAGACGGAGACTGGAGTCAGCCGAGCGATAAGCTTGCGCGGCTTCATCGTCAGACTGGGCCGCAGCGAGAGCTGAGAAATCCAATCCGTTCGTAGCTGTCAGGGTTGCATTAACAGCTATTGGTCGTTCATGGGGCGATTTGCCAGGAAAATCGGGAGGGTTCCTTCGTAACGACTCCACGAGAAAGAGCATCAGCAACAGAATTCTGTTTTCCCGAAATGTGTTGGATGTCAGTTGTAAATTCCGAGATAGCCACGAGCAGTAAAAGCGTGAAGATCAGGGTGAACGAGAGGGTTGCCTTGCTAGTGCCTCCTTGGCGGACTGAAAAGCTGCTCTCATCTCGTTCGTCCAATTCAGTATAGCTGAGCGCTTGTTGTTCGGGCCTTTAAGTGCTCGTAGAGCGGACCATGATCTTGGCAGCGTGGCGTACAAAACGATGGTACAAGTTTATCATTCCAAGAATTCTATGAAGCCTTGTCGAGTTTTTGGGATGGGGAAGTTTTAATTGCCTCAACCTTCTGAGGGAGGGGTGTGATGCCCGTGCCGTCAACCCGATGGCCGAGGAAATCAATAGATGGAACTCCAAAGACACATTTGGCCGTATTGACAACAAGGCCATGTTTTCTAAGCAGTTGAACAGTGTGCTAAGATGAGTGAGGGCTCTCTGGGGATGCACTTGCGATGAGGATGTCTAGGTAGATGAAGACGAAGTCGAGTCCTCGAAGCACGGTGTCCATTAGCCGCTGGAAGGCTTGTGCAGCGTTCTTTAAACCAAAAGGGAGCCGGGTGAACTCGAACAGGCCGAAGGGGGTAGTTACTGCTGTCTTGGGAATATCTTGCTCTGATACAGGGATTTGGTGATAGCCTCTTACCAGGTCGACTTTGGAGAAGATGCTTTTCCCACCAGGCGGGTGAAAAGTCCTGGATGTGAGGCACTGGGTACCTATCAGGAATGGTTACGTCGTTTAGGCGCCGGTAGTCACCGCAAGGTCGCAATCCACCTCCAGGTTTCTCGACCACATGTAGGGGAGAAGCCCAAGGGCTGTTTGAGCGGCGCACAATGCCCATAGCTTCCATGCGGGCAAACTCTTCTTTTGCAGCCGCGAGTTTACTTGGTGCTAGTCGACGAACGGGACTGTGTATGGGCGGGCCAGATGTCTCAATGAAGTGTGATACTCCGTGCTTGACTTTGGGCGTATCGAACGTGGGCTCCGTCAGGCTAGGACGTGAAGCGAGGAGTGCCGCGAAGTTATTGGTCTCTGACGTGGCGGCAGAGATGTGTGGGGCGACTCCAGAGGTCCGAATACCTGGAATAGACGTGAAGGAGGAGACATCTACGAGACGATTGCGGCGGATGTCGACTAGCAGGTCGTGGGCCCGGAGGAAGTCAGCTCCAAGAATAGGCTGGGAGACGTCGGCGGTGACGAAGGTCCAAGCATAGCGATGAGAGCCGAAGAGAAGTGACACCATGCGAGTGCCATAAGAACGAATGGATGTTCCGTTGGCGGCTTTAAGGACGGGGCCTTGGGCGTGGAATCTGATGTCCTGTGTGGAAGCAGGGATCACACTGACTTGAGCACCAGTGTCTACCAGGAATCTACGTCCCGTCAGTTTATTTGTGAGTCGGAATAGGGGATTTTTGCTGCCGGCCGCCAAAGAGGCTACTGACGACCGGCCGTGGCGTTTCCCGAGACTTTAAACTTGCAGGGAGGTTTGCATTTGGTGGCTTTTTCTTTGTGTTTCTGGTGGTACCAGCATAGATCCATTGCTTTTGTGATGTCCTCTGAAGGGGAAGGACGACGTATAGCCTGAATGGAAGAGCCGTCAGTAGGCCAGTGCTTGTCGGCAGCCCGGGCCATTTCCCTAAGATCGATGAAATCCCGATTTTTAATGAGGGAGCGGATCTCGGGTGGGAGTTGACGAAGGAAAATCTCCTTGAAGAGGAATCCTGGTTGTTCTCCATCCGGGATGAGTGCGAGCATGGCGTCCATGCGGGCGGATGGACGGTCTGCACCCAGTGGTCCAAAATCTAGGATTCTTGCGGCTCGGTCGTCGTTTGAGAGAGTGTACGTCTGTAAGAGCCGCTTCTTGAGAGCTTCGTAACGACCCGTCTCAGGAGGAGAAATAAGGAGGTCCGAAACCCGTGTGGCCACGTCGTCACTGAGGGATGTGATGAGATGTGCGTGCTTTGTGACGTCCTGGGTAATCCCTTTCAGCGTGAACTGAGCTTCGATTTGACTGAACCACACGGCGGGCTTTGAAGGCCAAAACGTTGGAAGCTTCAGGGCTACTGCAGAGGCATGCGGCTACATCCGCGTCAGATACCTCAGGCATGACGGATGGCTGCTAGTGTTATAACTCAGGGAGCACCGCTGAGTGTCTGGGGTCACCAATAAAGCGTATGAGATGTTATCACTTTGAACTCATAATATAGACTACTTTATTTACGCATCGTATAAATATATATTGATACAAAAGGGATTACTAGATAATACGACTGAGGGAGGGAGAGAGGTTAGCAACCGCCACAATGGCAAGTTTTAGCAAAGTAGTTGCAGAAAACATTGAACACATAATATATTATAAAAGTACATTCTCTTTACTATGGCTGTTCATTTGAGGGATGCAGAATTATCACTACATTTATGCCATTATAGGGCGTGAAGAAAGTGAGAATCTATCATTGAAGAAAAATAATTACCTCATAGAGAATTTGGCATCGTTTTCTTCCACGGTTTTGACTTCAACCTTAGGAGGCTCGTCCTCAGCTGCATCTCCACCCGCGGCGTCTTTCGCTTTGTCATGGAGGACGAAGCACTAACGGATGCGGCCGCACCAGAAAAAATGAGCTGAAATAAGAGTCAATATATTATTATTACGATCAAATGGATATTATTAAATTCAACACATATTTATATGATATTTTCTATCATATTAGCAGGGCAGGGTAGGAATCTAGTAAATTGTAGCGGATTGACCGCTTACTAACAGCAGGTCTACCTACCACTTCTTATCTCACACCTCAGCAGGTTCTTAATCTTAAGTACTCTTGTCTGCGGCTATATAAGCTGCAGGCAAAAGATTAATAAATACACTCTTTCACTTAAACTCTGAGTCGTCATTTCTCCTCCTCCTTCGCGCTACAAAATACACTTTCTGGGCATAAAACGACCTTTCAACGCATATAACGCATATTTGGCCTTTTTCTGCATATTTATCGCATATTTTGAACAAGTTTTGAGAATATAAATAAATATATATTCAGTATTTACGGGTCTAAACTTCCCCACAATGGCGCCATGAGAAGAGGAAGAGTGTTTACACATAGCTATAAAACAGAAGAATAGTGAATTCCCGCCCGGTTGCCTCACTCCAAACTAATGACTCTTTTGTCTGACTGGCGAAACCAGTCTGACAGAGAGGCATGTAAAAGATATGCTCATTCTTCAATGGAACAATGATTACAAGACATAATTTTTACTTATTTAGAATATACATTATTTTTCCTCATATTAAGATGGGTTTTTGCTCATTTAACTTTTTCGCATATTTAGTCATTTTTTCAGCATATTTCTGGGGATATAGGGCATTGTTTTTGTTCCAAATTCCAACAGCCCTGTATATTAGTGAATTTTGATATCTTAAACAACCATTATGCCGATGTAACGTGCTACAAGGAACAATAAAAGCATGCCATACTATTTTATGGATTTTGTTTTATACAATAAATTTGAACTGTATTGTTCATTTAACTATTTTTTAACACAACTGTTCAGAATATGTTTATTTGTATGTACTTAATATGTATTTGACAGATGTTAAATAATAGCTTCTGTGACCAAAAAAAAAAAAGAGTGCTACAAGGAATAACAAACCGAAGAGCCAATTCTAGGATAAGTTGATAGAAATCATTGAAGAACACCTTTTTCTTTTTCGAGGAGAACTTAATAAGTAACCTCATTGGCTTTTCTACAAAATGAACAATTATAAAAATTATTCACAGCTAAATAAATGCATTATTGAGCTGATGAATACTATTTTTGTCTTTTTCTATTGTTTATATAATGCAGAAAATAAGAAGTTTATACTCAAGGAAGACAATTTATTGACTGAAAATCTCCATCAATAAATGAAAGTTTTTGATTATTATTTCTTATTTCTTCAAAAAGAAAATGAGTTTTTGAAATCATTCAACTCCTAAAAGAAAGTCGAACAAATTTATAATACTATTTGTAAGTTAGTTATAAATATTTTATACTATATAGTTGTGTATTTCTTCAAACTTAAAAATTATAATTAAGTAGAATTTGTTTTCCTTAAACTATGTTAAACGACTCAGAAATGTGATTTATGGATGACGTTGAATAAAATTGTCTTTCACTTAACAGTAAAATCAAGAACAACATTTGGACATTCTTTGAAATACTCATCACTTAATTACCGAAGGAAGGCTCTTCATCACTTTTCGGTAGATTTTTAAGACATCGTTCACTGGATTACTGTCGGCAACGATCAACTAATCTTGCTTATTTTCTTGTAATTGTTGATAATAAAAATCACTATAGAAAAAGAAGTAATATCGATTTCGGAGAATAAAATAATAATAGTAATAATTTGTTGAAGAATCCAATTGAGTAGTGATCGAGGGTTTTTTAAAATACTTGTTTCAATATTACTACTTAAAAAGGCCAAATATTTATATCCTTTTATGGTGACAATCATACGCCATATTGACATGCCTATTATATGAATTTCCTTTAATGTAAAAAAATAAAAAATAGATGGGATTTTTTTTTAAATACCTGGAGCCAATATTGCCGAAAGTAGGTTTAGATCCCGTTCCGAACGTAAATCCAGATGAAGGAGAGTTGGTGGTTGACGTGCTTGATCCAAAGCTAAAGCCTGAGGTACTCTTGGAAGCAGCAGCACTGCCGAAAGTAAATAAATTGGAAGAACTTCCTGTTTGGCTTCCGTGTTGGGTTTATCTTCCGCTTTCGGTTTCTCGGGTGACGGTTCTTTTGTGGTTGTTTTAGGGGATGAGAAACTACCAAAGCCACTCGAGTTGCTACTTGACCCCGTAGAGAAACTAACCAACTTATTATCCGTCGACGTTGTCTTATTACCGTCCTTGTTCCCGAAAACGGCCCCAGCAACGAGGAGGAAGATGATGTGTTTATAGTCGGCGCTTTTTCATCAGCACTCGGCGTCGTATCACTGTTAGTTAGGGGATACTTTTCCGCTATGCTCTTTAGATGCTTCTCATAGTCGGTGAAAATGGGGCTCAGTAAGACATTCGGTTTTCATCCACCTTAGCCTTGACCCACTTGGCGAGTTGTCGGTTGAGAGCGCGTAGATTTCGCCGCATACTTGTCCCGGGAATCACTTTTAGGGGTAGCTCCACCACCTCCACTTGTTTTAGCCTCACCTGCCTTGCCACCAGACGGCGTAGAAGGTGCCGAGGAAGGCTCGAATTTAAAGGCTGCGTTGATTTTAAATCCGCCGTCAGTCGACGTGTTAGTGTTATTAGATGCTGGACTACTCGCACTACTCGTAGAGGAGGTGAATTTGAATCCTGTTGGAGCAGTTGCCGGTGGATTCGTGCTTGGAGAAGAGCTCCCAAAGGAAAAAAGGCTTCTCACTGGATCCAAATTTGAAAGTACTCTCTGACTTGGTCTCTGATACTTTAAACCCAGATCCAGTTGAGCCAAATGTGAATCCCTCAGTGGGCTTGGTGCTACCATTGGAGGCAGAGGCGCCGAACTTGAAGCCTCCTCCTCCTCTCAGGGGTAGAAGAGGGTTTGGCTCCGAAGGAAAAGGTGCTTTTGGTTCCGTTGGATGAAGAAGAAGAGCCCGGCTTAGCGGTGGTGCAGCAGACACAGGCCTCCGCTCTGCGGCGTTTGGGACCATACAGGATTCGCAGGTCCACTTGGCGGAAGAAACGCTCGGCTTGCTCGGAGTTCCTCCTCCGGGCTTGGGTGTCGTACAGGCAACGCATTGGGGCGAGGTGCTCTCATTAGAGACATCACAGACGCTACATTTCCATGATCCTGCCTTGGGCTTGAAGAGCTCACTCAGAGGAACTGCGGCCTTGGGTGCCTTGGCTTCCTTGGAGGCTTCATCGCCCTTGGATTCCTTGGAACCTTCATCGCCCTTGGCTTCCTTGGAGCCTTCCGTTTCTTGACTGGGCGTTGTTCCATTACTGCTCTTGAGGCCTTTGAGGAAGTCAAATCCCTGCAAGCCTCCAGAGGAGGAAGACGTGTGTGAGGTACCTTAAAACCACTGAAGCCTGCAAAGGTCCCTCCCGTCCCGGATTCAGAGCCCACGCCACGACGCTTGGCCTTGCGAATTACTCGACCCTGAAGGATCTCGCTTCCCGCCTGACGAAACACGCCTTGATCCTCCTTCTCCTCTTCATTGTCCCAGTTCTCATGATTGAGCTCACGGGTGGCGGTCCGCTTCTTGCTGCTCGCCATTCAAATCAGGATTATACGACGTCCAAACACGAAATGAGTCCAAATCACTCACAACCGGGGAATGGAAGAAGATGACTCGTGCTGCTCTTAATAACACACAAAATAGATCGCTGAACTATCAACAGCTGATCAAAGAAGAGGGAGACTCTCTAATCAACTCCTCATTGGCTACACTTTTAACAGACTCCCCTGCGCACGCCTTTACTCACTATTATTTTTGTTAACTTGTCTTCATATCTATGTTCTTTAAACTAAAGAAGGCACTCACACGGGTATAGGTATATGTTATGAAGTATAAAAAGAAGCATTTTTTCTTTTATTTCTTCCCTTTTATGCTTACACCTGTAGTGATGAGTTTTTTCTTTTTTTGTATTTGTTTTTTTGTCCCTAAGAAAAGAGCCTCATTTGGCCTTCATGATTGACCAATAAATGTTTCATTATAATACTTTATATAAAACAACTTGGTAGCTGAAAGTATGAAGATACAAAAATTACAATGGTTTTAAAAAAATGGTCTATTAGCATTTTATATTGAATGGTAGTTCAAGATGAAAAGCAGTTTTTAGATAAATAAAGGAATTAGGTTTAAATGGTATTTGTGTGAAATAATCTAGTTTGGATATTGTTTTCGTAAAAGGTTTTTTGCTTTTATATTATCAGGCTTGTGAGCGATCAGGAAAAAAAATAGCGATCCGATCAAAAATAGCGATCAGAAATTCTTTGCGATATACGATATAACGATCAGGATTTTTCGATCAGCGATCCGATCAATTTAATCAAAAAAATTACCTATGTATTACTAATTGTAAGTAAAAATTTAATGTATATAAATTCAAACCTTTATAAGTATTCATCTTTATATGGCAATGGAATGATGTTTCCATAGCCTATGAGCTCCAAAATAACGACTTCTCCATAGGCTCTCTGTCTGTATATTTTAGGACAAAAATATCAGTATGATTGTTTCTCATAGCCTATGAGCTCTAACTCTCTGGCGCCACAATTGACATATGTCTGCCTATTTTAAGACCGGAGATGCCAGAATAAATGTTTCCCATGGCTATGAGCTCCAAAACAATGACTTCTACAAAGTCGCCTGTATGTATATTTTAGGAACATTTTTACCACATTTTGCATTTTTACACAAAGGATATGGTGTCACTTAGAGAATATCCAAAAGCCTACTCCTGATATCAGAACTGCGACTACCGATGTAAAACGGTATTCCATACTACCAACGGCGATTTCAAATACTGAACTGATTAACGATATTCTGGTAGAAACTAACAAATACGTACCGATTGTCAATCGGTACGGTATATTGAATGTATGACTTTTGTGGCATTCACATAGAGACATAAAGATAAAGAGAGCTTATTCCCTTCAATAACGGAGAAAACATCGTTCAACTGTCGCTTTGCCCAAGCACTCCTTGAGTGAAAAACTGAACTTCGAAATATATAACACAACCTATAACTTCTAGGATTATAGAGCAGTACATAAAATAGACATTCAATATAAGCTTATGCTATGCATTGAATACTAGAGTACCTGAAAGTGCATTTAATATCGGACAATAAGAGAAGTTAATGAAAAAAATTGCTATAGCCTTCCATTTCTACAAAATCCAAGTACATAATAATTTATAAAGATTAGTATGTATTGAATTTCAATAATCTGTAATAAAATATAGCAAATGATGTATTTAAGTGTCCTTTGTTATAAACTGTCCGATATGAAAGCATGAAGAAGTAAAAGCAGATACATAAATAAATTTATTTATCTTCTAATCTACCGTACCGAATATCGATCGATACTGTAGATATATAATAAAATTACCGAATACCGATATCGATCGGTAGAAGATATATACCGAATATCGAACCGGCGGTAGATTTTCTACCAAATCCCAGCTCTGCTTTTATAGTTTCCAAAAGAAGATCCAGAAGTATTATGGATATTGAGTGTGTTCATTGGCGCCGAAAATTATAACCGTGTTCTATTTTGTCTGGCTTTTATAAGCAATTCCTAAGGTATGACAAAAAAACGTAATGGGAAATAATACATAATTTATATTTTCTCATAAGCCAACGCGCCATTTTTTTAATGTGGGATTTCTTCGATATATTTAAACATACAAAAAGTTTAGTTCTTACCAGATTGTTGATTGACTTTCATTTGTAATTTGCTAGCGAACAACAACGAAAATTTCTTATCGTTCGTTATTCATTTAAAATTCATCAGTAATTGTATGTTTGTTTTATTTACTACTTTTTAAGATAAATAATTCTGTGTAAAAAAAACGTCGTATTTATTTGTGATAAAAGAAACTACTTTTCGAACGGAATATATGTTTTAAGTTGCACTAAATCTTCTTAAAAAATGATCGCACGGCACACCATTGGGCTCGGGCTCAACAATCGCGCCCGATAGACAATACTAGAGCCGGTCAATTGATGGTAATGAACTAAAAATTGTCCGTTTATATGAATAACTAAGATGATTTATTTTGAGGAAAAAACGAACGATAAAACGAACTACTAAAAATTCAATCTTTAAAATGAACGACAACTTTGGAAAATGTAAAAATAACGAATTTGTCGCGAACGTCAAAAGTCTGGTTCTTACGTTAAGAGCGAGGTATTTATTTCTGACGTCAATCATCATGTAACTTTATAGTACTGATAATTGATACGTCATTCGGGATATTTATCTAATTCTTCAAATAATAGCGGACTTACAATGCACAATTATTTTAAAATCGTTTTTTAAATCCTGTTGCAATTTTAGTTAATAATGATTCAAATATGTCCTATATCAAACAAACCTCCTTACTATCGACAGATACGACAAACAATTTTCATAATAGGTAAAAATATAAAAGTATATTTTGAGCCTGTTTTTTATTTTAAAAACCCAGGTTTTGTTTAAAAAACCACCTGGTGGGGTTTTATTTAAAAAGCCCTCGGAAGAACCAATTTAGAATGTCAATAGGTATTAGAATTTTGTTATTATTAAATAGTTATAATTTAAACAAACCTCTATTATAAAAGATTACTCCCAATTGTTTTTGATAGTTATACGAAATATTAAATTTAAAACAATTATGTAACCCCATTTAGCTTTAGGTTCCTTTTGAAATAAGTTATTTTATTGTCTATCCTTATTTTATAATAGCCTTTATTTTGAAGTATTATTATTATGGTGTATGATCTATTTTATCGTGACGTCAGAGAATAATATACAACATATTTGTGTCGTTTGCATAGAGATATAAAGATATAGTGAGCTGATTCCCTTCAATGGCAGAGAAACAGCGTTCTAATGTTTCTGTGTGTGCAAAATAAACAAATTAATTTATACGACGTCATGGTAAGCTGATCTTAGAGATAGAATCTATGAATGATGAAGAGAATAAACTTCTACAGTAAACCCTCGATATAACACCCTCTGTCTAACGAACTTCGGATACAACGAACTCCTGGAGCTAGCCGAAACAAGCCTCAGATATAACGAAATTAAGTTTGTTATATTTGAGGCTACCGAACCTTCATGACCGAACAAGCCCCGAATATAACGAACCTAAGTTCGTTATATTTAGGCTACCGAACCCGAATTATGAGCTGCTGCGGATCATGCGGTTTGAACTCATGCGTGAGGTGCAGCAGAGGAAGACGCAGGCGAAGATCTCTGACTTCTTCAAGGCTGGCCCCTCCCCAGCCGAGAAGAGGTCTAGGACAGAGTCTGAGACCAGCAGTGTGTCTGTGACTTCCTCCATAATCTGCCAAATGTGTCCAGCGGCAGTTCGTCGTCACTCCTGCAGGATTTACCGTACACTCTAGAGACCCCCTTTAAACGAACTTCGGATTAACGAACTTTCGGATATAACGACCTTGCCCTCCCCCATATAGTTCGTTATATCGAGGGTGTACTGTATATTAGGGTTGTTCTTATTTTTCAAATGTTTGAAATGTTAGCCATTGAGTGGATTTTCTGTTTCTTGGTGATAAAAGAAGACGACATACAAAGTTTGAACAAAATCGGTCAACATTACGAGGTCGCGCAAAGAGGTCAAAGTTTTAAAAATTTAGTAAAAATATAGTTTTCCGCCAATTTCTTCAAAATGGTGGACGTTACAGACTTCAATAATAATTATTAATTTAAAGGAAATCTAATTTACTACCAGACGTATGTTTGATGTTTTTTAATAAAACAAAGTTTTCAGTAAAAACAAAGCAAGAAAGGGAGTGAGTATTGTTAGCTTATTTCATAGCTTTTTGTATCAATTAACTTCACTCGCCTGTAGAAGATGACTTGTTCGCTTCAGAGTAAAATAGTACTTTTAAGTTTAGTAAAACTTTAGATGATAAATCCAAAAATGACCTTGGTTGCATTCTATCAATTCAGAATTCAGTACAATCTGAGTTTACATCATATGATTCAGAGCCTGTATTGACCTATAAGAAATCGATTATGAAAAAAATAAATAATAATTTGTTTCTTAGATTTGCGTCAAGGTATCCTCTCAAAATTTTACTTTGTCTCTGACGCATACATAATCCATTATATGCGTCATTTTGTACGCAAAATAGGCTTTTTTAATGTACATATAACTCTCTACTTATTAAACTCACATGATTTAGTATACCAAAATATTAAAGCTGGTTAACCAAGCTTTCATTTGATATGTTTGGTGTTCTAAAAATCGCTATACTTTAAGAGATATAAGCAAATACGTACTGTCCCCCAAAAATTGATCTTTTGATATGAGAATATACGATTACCATCTGGTAATAGTGTTAGTGTTACCTGGATAGAAAGAGAAGAGAAGGGAGGGGGTATTTTTCCTCCCTTCTCTCCCTTCTTTTTTTCTTGCTATCCAGGCAACACTAACTGGCGTTACCATATGGTAATCGTATATTCTCATATCAAAAGATCAATTTTTGGGGGACAGTACGTATTTGCTTATATCTCTTAAAGTATAGCGATTTTTAGAACACCAAACATATCAAATGAAAGCTTGGTTAACCAGCTTTAATATTTTGGTATACTAAATCATGTGAGTTTAATAAGTAGAGAGTTATATGTACCTTTAAAAAAGCCTATTTTGCGTACAAAATGACGCATATAATGGATTATGTATGCGTCAGAGACAAAGTAAAATTTTGAGAGGATACCTTGACGCAAATCTAAGAAACAAATTATTATTTATTTTTTTCATAATCGATTTCTTATAGGTCAATACAGGCTCTGAATCATATGATGTAAACTCAGATTGTACTGAATTCTGAACTGATAGAATGCAACCAAGGTCATTTTTGGATTTATCATCTAAAGTTTTACTAAACTTAAAAGTACTATTTTACTCTGAAGCGAACAAGTCATCTTCTACAGGCGAGTGAAGTTAATTGATACAAAAAGCTATGAAATAAGCTAACAATACTCACTCCCTTTCTTGCTTTGTTTTTACTGAAAACTTTGTTTTATTAAAAAACATCAAACATACGTCTGGTAGTAAATTAGATTTCCTTTAAATTAATAATTATTATTGAAGTCTGTAACGTCCACCATTTTGAAGAAATTGGCGGGAAACTATATTTTTACTAAATTTTTAAAACTTTGACCTCTTTGCGCGACCTCGTAATGTTGACCGATTTTGTTCAAACTTTGTATGTCGTCTTCTTTTATCACCAAGAAACAGAAAATCCACTCAATGGCTAACATTTCAAACATTTGAAAAATAAGAACAGCCCTAATATATATCTTTTAAAGTTTTTTACGGTCACAATGACGTATTCTCTGAAGAATCCAATCAGCTCTCTATATATTTATATCTCTATGGTCGTTTGTCTAAGGTCAGTGTTTATTTTGACAATAGCAGAACCCTATAAGATATATATAAGCCCTATACTTATAGGGCTCTGGACAATACTAAATATACAACTAAATATTTAATGAAGGGACGAATGACTCGTCGGATGAATAGGTGAAAATATACTAAGTTGCATAATCCTTTACGTCAGGGTAAATAAATGCATATACCATAACAATAAGCCCAAAAATTATATAAGTGTTAAAATTATATAAACGATCTTATCTTTTATATTCTAATGAGGCTTACTTTTAGTAATTCAACTTTAAATAATATTATATATCGATGTATGATTGGATCCCAAAGGACAGATTCTTTTCTTAACAAATTTGTATTTGCAGGACTGCGAATCTATGGTCATTATTCTTTTGGAGAGTCCATCGATATCAATTATTCAATAGGCAGCAATCAATGTATCAAGCGACATGATATGACGTTGTAGCCAGGGAATCAGCTTTCTTTTCAAGGCATGCTTCTTTTTCACAGACTGTGGAACCTCTATTTGATTTTAGTAATATTATCAAGGAAGAAAAAACCATTAGATATAAAGATATATATATCTCTATGTAAAAAACACAAAAGAGTGTTTATGTTTGTTTTGAAGTAACATTTAGACAGAGCTAGGTATATTAAAACCATAGAGATATAAAGATATAAAGAGCTGATTCCCTTCAATAGCAGAGAAACAACGTTCAGCGTATCTGTGTGTCCCATATAAAGAAAGTAATTTGTACTACGTCATCGTAAGCTGATCATAGAGATATAATCTATCTCTATGACCAGCTTACGATGACGTAGAACAAATTACTTTGTTTATATTGGACACACAAATACATCTGAAATGAATAAGCTCTCTATATCTTTTTATCTCTATGATTGAAACACTAGATATCTGCATATTGTAAATTGAGCTGACTTTTCGCTTACAGGGGATGACGTCATTAAAAACCACCGCCAATCGGCAGCAATAACATTCAAATCCAAAAAATATTTTTTTTTAATATCATATATTTATATATATAAATATTGTTGTTCATTCTCCGATCCCTTTTAACTTCATATTGTTAACGGTTTCTGCTTCACTTGATTGGCTAACACATAGTGGAAGCTCCCTATATAAGTGAAGATTCCACCCACTTCATCCTCTCACTCTTTTCATTATCACGATACCCCTACATCTCCCCACTGAATTGCTGATTCATTGGACTTTTACAACATGGTAAGTATAATCATTGAGATCTTCCAACATATTGACTTAACCTTCATTTCTTTAGAATGTGCCTTTTGGGAGAACAACAATAGGGATAACGTTCGATAGTTGATTTGTGACGTCAATCCCTCTTTCCTCTTCTTTCTCTCTTTCTTTTCCTTTTCTTTAATAGGTTGGCTATATTAATACTCTTCCAGGAATGCAGTTGGCAGCCTGTGTGAGACGTCATCATAACAACCTAAATATGTAAACATAGGTGATTTGAAAAATATCCCCAAAAACTCTTGACTATATTGAAATATGTTTGATGGTATCACAATATCAAGGTATATTGAAATACAGGGTATACCGAAATTCCAAGAGAGCAGACTTTTATCTTGTCGATGTGACGTCATTAAAAACTACCGTCAAGCGCGAAGAATAGCAATACATTATGATTTTGATGACATCACAAAAATAAGAAGATTTATAACGATTCATAATTTAAGAAAATATGAAATAAGCATACCCTGTATTTCATATAACTTGAAAATAATGATAAGATTTAAAACGTTTCATTACTCTTGAATCCATAAAATAAACTACCTTGTGTTTTTAATAAACAGTGTCTTTAGACCTAGGTGTTCCATGAGTTTGGACTAGCACCCCCCCCCCCCCCAACAATCACCCCCGGGCTTTTACTCCTCCTGCCATTAAAGTCCACTTATGAAGTTAACCATTTTTAATGACAAAATAAACATATGACCGATATTACGAACATAGGCTTAAAACACAAATGCAATTTTGTCATTAGTTAACATCATAGTTGACTTTAAGGGATAACAATTATTAGTAACGGGAGATGATTGTCCGGGGGGTAGTAGTCCTTTAACGGTTTTTCTATATACTTTGAAACGGAGTAATCCCGACAATATAAATGTAAATAATGTACATTGGAAATATATTTTTAACTTATGTGAACACTGAACTGCATTCATTGTTTACCCCTCTAGACGGATATAATAAAAGTCAAAGCCAAGATATATCTTATGCGATTGAGTACTTTGATGCTAAAAGTTAATTTTTCATGAAGTATATAATTTGCAATAACTTATATATCTTTCATAATGAATTAAATCACCGAAATAAAGATTTCCTACACCTTGAAAGTCTGTGTATCCCGTCTTCTTAAGGTCATCAATAAGGATAACAAACATGGACATTTTTTAAAGCGTGATTTGCGGAAAAAAGGAACGACAATAATTTAAAAAAATGAATCCCTTGGTCTTTTTGTCATTTCCAACCCTCTTCGCACTGTCCTTTTAACTCTACATACTGCTCCTTTAACTCTACACACTTGAATTATAGGGGGCGTTCCAGTTCATCAAAGAGGACAGCACAGCGACATCTATTGGCAGAGTAGGCTAACTTGAAATATATATTAGTATTTAGCCATTTGCATCTTAAAAAAAGCACTCAGAGATGCCAAAATTTAATCACTGTCCTTTTGGCATTTCCAACAACTCTACAAAGTTTCATCCGAATCCGTTCCGCACTTTTTGAGTTATCCTGCTGACAAACAACAAACCAACAAACCAACGCCGGTGAAAACAATAACCCCTTCGGCGGAGGGTAAAAAGAGTCGGCATTATTAAATCACTTCACATTGAAATGATCTACATCAATATCGAATATTATCATGAATTAAACAAAGCAACTTCTCACGTTCCAGACAAGAATGAATTACTAACGATACTCATTAAATAAGACATTAATGCAGTAGATTTTATTTAATGGCTACTTTTTTTTAATTTCATCAGATCAGACGATAAATGGATTATTATCATCCGTGCTATAAAAAGTAGAAAATCAGTTACCAACAGAAAAAGTTATGTTAATTGATGAGTTTGTAAGATCTAACTTCATTCTTAGGTCTTTTACCCTATCTGTGTGACTCTTAAAACGGAAATGCTCCTGATACGGAAAAAAAATACCAAAGAGACAAAAGATGGTCCTTCTTGCTTTAGTAGATAATACAAATGTCTAAAGATTGACGTGTTTCTACTATCAAGAATCGGATATAGATCTCTGAGTTCACTATTGTGGAGGCCATAAAAGCATGAGGAAAAGTATTTCAAATAAGAAAAACATAACGTGCCAAAAATGTTGGATCATTAGACTGAAAGTTTCGTCAAATCTATATAGTCACAAAGATAATTTACAGAAAAAATTATAGTTAAAAGATATGAAGGGGTTATATACAGTGATAATAAACTCAACTCCTATATATATATATATATATATATATATATATATATATATATATATATATATATATATATATATATATATATATATATATATATATATATATATATATATATATATATATATATATATATCTATATATATATATATATAATATCAGAGCTGCGACTACCGAATGTAGATCAGTATTCGATACTACAGACGGTAGATTTCAAGTATCGAACCGATTATACAATATTCGGTAGAAAATACCGAATACCGTACCGATTGACAATCGGTACGATATATTTGAAAGTATGACTTTGTAGCATTCACATAGAGACATAAAGATATAGAGAGCTTATTCCCTTCAATAGCAGAAAAAACATCGTTCAACTGTCGCTTTGCCCAAGCGCTCCCATGTGTGAAGAACTTGAACTTCGAAAATAAATACACAACTATAACTTGTAATATCAAAGAACAGATACATGAAAAGATATTCAATATAGGTTATGCTATGCTTGAATACTAGAGTACCTGAAAGTGCATCATTTTTTGTCGGAGATTCTTTTCTAAAAAAAATACCCTCTTAGACCCTGGGTTAGATCCAGATTTTTTTAAATAAAAACCCTAAATACTACATCCATTTTTCTAAATTACACTATTGTTTTTTTTTAAATATTTGAACGCTGAACACTAAAGGAACGCTGAACGCAAAAACATTGAACGGAACGCTATTTTTTTAACGCTGAACGCAAAAAAAGCTGAACGCTCACAAGCCTGATATATAATATATATATATATATATATAAATATATGTATATATATTTTGATGCAAAATGATCTAGACTTAACAACAACCATGGGATAAGTTGCCGTAACAAAAACTTTACAATCTAATTTAATACTATAATGCTTCTTTATATCAGTCGGATGCAATTTTATCGTACCTTATAGGCAAAAAAACTATACATTAAATGGTTTCTTTAGACTTGTCTCACTTTTTATGGGTCTAAATCTTTGATTTCTTAACGACATTAAAATATTCGTTATTATGGCCAAGGCTTTAGGAATATGAAATACAAACGATATCATAAGTGACAATATTATATAATAAATTAATAAATATATCCCAAAATGCAAAAACCCTGATGGGAAAAATATTTTTGGAGAAAAAAATATATTTTTAAAGAGGCTTCAGTTATTCTCTTCATGAATCTATTTTCTCTGTCGATATCTTTATATCTCTATGGACGAATATGGAATAAAAACCGTCGAATTATGTATTACAACAAAGCATATACTTGTTTCCTAAAATCCTAATTATGAAAATATGTCCCCTTGCTAATGATCAAAAGACCATTAACATGGAAAACCACTCGCTTAAGTTAAATGCCACACATACACATACTATTATTTCAAGCTCTCTTTCTAGCGTTCAGGAAAAATGCTTTCTCACATTTTCCTGTTAGAGAACTCCTGCAAGAAGAAGCATAACATTGGTGGCGTGAACAGTATGTCCTTCTCCTCATAAAACAATTATGATTCCTGTAAAGCGGTGTCCTATTTCTTATTTCTAAGTTGGTGCTCTGGACGATATCTTATTCATGGAAGATGTAGCAGCATTTCATCTTATTGTAAGGATTGCTTTGTACGACATCGTGGCATATCTATAGCAGACTGTAGATAATTTAAAAGCCATCCTTGTGTCTCGTGTTTTTTTTGTTGTATATATATGCTAAGTCTGACATCTGTTTTTTTAAATATTATAATATGCACATATTCGATTCACACAAGCCAGACATATTTCTACCCAATTACGAATATTTGTAAAACTCATAAAATTATATGGCATTTATAACAAGACACATTGCTCTTTTAGGAAACTAATTTCCTTATTATTATTTTAGTTGGAAGCTTCATGAAAAGTATTTTTCTGTTCATTACATTTCTTCATCGTCTTAAAACTCGTATTTTAATGCTTGAAGACGATTACTGATGATATGTTTATCTTATCGAGTCAGTAATAAGAAGTCATTCAGTTTGGCTAATAAAGGAGTTGTTGAAATTTAATATTGTTTTATAATCAATCAATATTTGAGTGTTAAGTTTGATCTTTTCTTTATTTAAGTTGAGTCTTGATTAGAATGGGTCTTTTGAGCGAGGGTCAACCCCTGTCCTGGAGTGAGACACAGAGCCTCGCCAACCACGTTCGAGAGCATGGGATCACTCAGTTCATACACAGCTACGAGCGCTTAAGGCATCGCCACGGGGACAATTTAAGTGGGGTGACGAGGTTGAGTACATCATTGTGAAGTTCCGACAGATTCCAAGGAGGCAAGAGTGTCTTTGAAAGCCGTGGATCTTCTTCAAATCCTTCAGAAGCCCAAAAATCGAGGGATAAGAACCTAAACTCCATTTGGGTTCCGGAATATGCTGCCTACATGATTGAGGGGACGCCGGGCTTGCCCTATGCGGAGGGCCCATATCCCAGTTCAATCGCATCGAGGCCACAGCGGATGCGACGAAATGAAGTGCGAGCCTTCTGGCTGAAGATGAGTCCATTCCTCAATCACGAATTTTCCCTCGGCTGGGTTGCCCCAAATTTACTGAGCCGGAGATTCATCCTCTACCGGAGTCAGAAGTGACAAGGTCTCTCTTTTGGCCGGATGCCGCTATTTTCCCGGCTCATCCCCGCTTCAAAACCTTAGTAAAAACATCGGGAGAGCGAAATGAAAAGTGGACATCCAACTTCCAGTATTCAAGGGTAAGATTGGATTTATCATAAAAAATAGGCCTGCTAAAAGTAGCTCTGTGGACTTTCCAAATATGTTAAAAATTAATTAGTTTCATGGTTGTTAAAAAAGGGAATAATTGTTCACTTGCTCTAAAACCTGCAAAAAATTATATCAAGAACAACAAACTTTATAGTAAAAAAGATGATCTTTAAAAAATCAGTGGAGCTAAAAATATAGAAATGATTTTCTTCTGAAAAACAAAAAAGCAATATAGTTTCTATTTAGAAATCCTTTTATATTTTCATCATATTCAAAGGCCGACTTATTTAAAACTAAATATTTGGACTCTTTTTAACGCAATTACCCTGAAGTCGAAGTTGCGTGATAAATTTTTAAATTTCCATGGCAAAGCCACCACTGTAAGCAAAGGGAAAGAAAAGAAGGAATAAAGAGGTTTCCATAATATTGGAGTCCTATTTATCGATTGTTCATAATGTAATCCAGTCCGCAAACTGAAATCTCAGGGTCGGTTCGTTAAAAAGTGCGAAATATAAAAAATAATATCTAGCAATGAATACTAAAACAACAAGGAAACGAAGGCTCGCGAGGAAATACGATGAGGGATCTAAAAAGGAAAAAGGAGAATACTCGTACATTCTCCCCTTTCCTTATTTATTTCATAACAAATTATGATTTTGAGAACGAAATATATATTTTTTACTATTTACAAATTTTATGGACATATATTAAATAAACATAGATACATTTAAGACATTCTGCAATTCTCCTTTAAGTTTTTTCAATCTCTTAGAATTATTTGTCATATTTTGACTGCTTGTTTTTCTTTTGTTTTTTGTGAATTTGATCATTGATTTCCGAAACATAATTTTTGGACATACAATTAAAAATTTTAGCAGCGATTTGTGGAATAATTTTTCAAAGGAATGGTCTTCTTCGCATTCTGCTAAAATAATTTCCAAAGCGTAAGTATCATTTTCCAAAAGTTTAATAAACGAAAGAACAAAAATATTTTTTGAAGAAGGGGAAGAAATCAACTCTTTGAAGATACTTTTTGAATTTTGAATTTCTGAAAAAAATGCATAAACAAAGGAACACGTTAAAAAAAGAACATCAGAAGGACGAGTTAGCCCACCTCGATTAATTTGATCTAAAAGTTTACTTTCATCATCAATATTTTCTAAGGAGAATAATTTTACATCGAATTTTTTATTTAAAGCTGTCAATAAATTGTGGCAAGAATGACAGGCTATAGTTTTACATAAGGAATGCGCGATATAACCAGAACAAAAGTAAACTATAGATACGTCATTAATATATTTAAATGAATCTTTAAAAGTAAAATGTTTTAAATTGGAAAATATATTTAAAGAAGAAGACTTAATCTTTTCATTTGTTGAATTTATATCCTCAGAAAAATGATATTCCAGATCTTTCAGTGAAATTTTGCCTAAACTTATGATATTCTTCATTCGAAGGCATTTTTCTGAATCCAAATATTGGCGCACGCTTAATTCAATGTTCGTCCCACATCTTCTCTTATAGAGTCCAAACCGAGCTTCAATACAATCTGAATTGATGTGGCCAAGAAGAACGTAATTGACATCAGTTTCTTCGAGCAAATCTTCAGCCAATTCGCATAAGCCTTTTGAAGTTTGTTTAGCTGCTAAAAAAGTGTCACGAGTAAGACTTGAGGCTTTATCTCCCGCTGCCTCCCATTCATTCAGCCATGATGTAAAGTCTCGCAAATATTCTAATTGGGAGGAATTAGAAGTAATGGCTCTTTTCCAAGGGTTTCTTTTATGAAAGCCTATTTGCGGAGAACGGGTATTAATTATCATCCACCACGTCCATATTACCTCCAAAAAATTTGCCGTAACCATCCAATCTTTTTTGTCTTCTTCACTCCCATAGTGACGTAAAGCGGCAATGGTAGACTCGTGAAATAGACTGTTCGTCAGCTTAACGTTCATTTTTTCTAATGTACGGGGGTACAATACTCGTTCTGTGAGCTTATGAGCTATTTTAATGGTTGCCCTAATTCAAGATTGTATAGATTTACAATATGTGCCATATTTCCTTCTATTTTTTGGCCTCTGAAATTTGGACAGACAAAATGGCCACGAGACACGAAGTTATTATAGAAGTTTTTCATAATGTGAACAGAATCAAACAATAAATACATTTTCCTATCCGGAGTCAGAGGATGATGAATAAAAGTATTGATGCTTCCATGGCATAATTCTATGGAATATGTTTTCTGATTCACTTTGTGGGCGTCACAAATGGTGGCTCGAACAATAAATCCAATTTCCGTTACAACTTTGATCACTTGATCAAAGATGATCTTTTTAATTGTTCCAGAATTCAAAGTCGAAACAGGCTGCATAACTATCATGTCATGATAAACTGAATGAAGGCTCTTAATCATGACACAAAATAGGGTCTTAGTTACTTGATCATCATCCACCCCATAAAAATTCCCAGCAAAATATTCAACTCGTTTTGTACAATATGTTTCGTCAAAAATTATACTAATATTTTATCCCTATTTTGACTTAGAGCCTTGAAGCGAGCCTTTAGGTAAGTTATTGTAGAGTCAGCCAATCCAGTTTCTAAATTCAAAGATGAAGAAAGTTCCGTAAGGCGACGTATTGTAGGTAATGTGAGAACTTCTTTACGTAGATCTCTATAAAGACTCGTTGAGAACCTTTCCAGGACATAGATAAGGCGTACAAGGCAGGACTGTATCTCCGTTGTTGTGGACATTTAAACAACAAGGATAATTGTTCAATCAAAAAGTTTAATTTCTTCTCTTTTGCTTCGTCCAAATGGGGCAAGATATTTGTCAAATGATTTAAAGCTGTGTTTAATTCATTTTCCAAGCTAAATAGTTGATTGGTGGAAGAGTTTGATGTCAATGAATTTAAGAAGGCCAAAATATTAAGAAGGGTGTCACATTTTGTAATATGATTGTTCTTGGTGATATGTTCGAGATGATTAAAAGATAGATCTCTATCTTTCACCCTGAAAAATACAATATAGCAGGGAATAAAGTCATCGTAGTTGTATGAATCAGTATAATAAAAAATACTGAGGAATAGTCAAGTTTTGATATGTGAAAAACAATATATAAATAAAGAAGGTTAAGGAATGAAGTTTGGCTTACCGTATATGGATTGTCATTTCTTCATTAATCTTTAGACTGAAGTCTATTGACGGTCCTCCATGACTAAAGTTCATCTTGAAGAACCAGCTCTTTATCTTTTTCATCATAATGTTCTTGAACGCCGCTCGGAAGGCAAGTCCTATCCATTTTAATTTGAAGCTCTTCGAGTGTTAAAAATGAGTTGGCCTCTTCAAAAGCTTAATCTTTTTTAAAATTCGCTCGTTTTCATTAAGGAGTCGTGAGGAGAGGTTGAGGTGGAGGAACGCTTTGGAGGAGGCTTTTTTGAATAGTAGTGAGGAAGATTTGGAAAATTGGAAGGGACGGCATCTTTTTTTTTAATATCTTAAGACAAAGAGTTTTTCCAGATCTGTCTGAACGTGATGGATTAGAGTCAGTAGACTCTGGCTTATAATAGGAGGGCATGAAATGTACGTCACACAACGCAGAATTGCTTGAAGGTATCTAATTTTTTCGCGGAACAGCCTTTGTCCAGAGTGGCGTAGGGACTCATCTGGG
>CP045896.1:12914799-12928108 GCA_013387185.1 Caligus rogercresseyi
TATATAATATTATATATATTATATATTATATATATCAGGCTTGCACGCGTTCCACTTTTTCCCGTTCCGTTCATCGTTCCGTTCAATTCTTTCCGTTCCGTTCATCGTTCCGTTCAATTCTTTCCGTTCCGCGGAACGCCGTTCAATTTTGCGTTCCGTTCAAAAATTGGATTTGAAAAATTTTCTTATAAGAAGGCTCTTTACTTTTCACTGCATCCTCGTATATATCGGGTATAAATTTTAAACCAGGCTTTAATAGTTTCGGCTTGAAGTTAGGTACCGCAATTAAAGTTCCAAAAACTTTACAAACTTCGATAATATATTTAAGATAAAAAATTTTTGAACCAGAGGCTCGGCCGAAAAAATTAAATATTTTTTTACCCCGACCGAAAAATGTTACAATATGAAAAGTCAAACATGTAAAAATCCCACCCACATATGGTCCACCGAATTTCTCGGTGTATACTACTCATAATTATTGCTTTATCTGAGAATAATTACGAAAAGTTTATATATTTACAATCTAAAGAATACATAGTTTATAAATTACACTATTTATTTACTGCTAGAAGAGCTGTTTTGTCTTGTCCTTCGCATAAAAGTTAGATTGGAGAAGAGTGTCTCCGAACTGGCACTGGGAAGTATAACATTATATGGAATTAAAATCTTTTTAATCCTTTTATAAGCAATAATTGATTCCATTGCCTCAGACTCAAGCAGTCAACCTCCTGCTTAGCTGAGTCAGTCTTCTTCGGCCTCTTGGCAAAGGATTGCCTTTTTCTTCCGCTGCTGGTTCTTGCAAAATTGACTAAAAGAAAAATCTCCCAGTTCTTCGGCCTCTTCAAGTAAATAATTCTTTGCTAACTAGAAGAAGAAACTTCAAGGCCATCAAAAGACATGCCCTGGAGAATGCTCTAGAGCAGTGGAAGTGGGACTATATCTACGACATTAAAGAAGTGGACGCAGTCCTCGACTTCATTGTAGCGGGAATCACCATGTCCCTCGACAAGGTGCCCCTGTCAGGGCCATCACCGTTAGAAAAAATACAAACTTGTATCTGAGCAAGGCAACGCTTCGACTTATCGACCAAAGAAACAGAGCTCTGGGTAGAAGGGAATATAAGGTTCTCAGGAATCAGGCGGCAGCTGGAGTCAGAAAGGACAAACTCCTGTCCAACTTGAACGCCATCAAGAAGGCCAACGGCGATTCTAAGGCGTTGTGGAACCTGGCCAACAGGGCCATGGGAAAACCCAAAGCTACGCCCCTTCCTCTGTCACTTACTATCAATGGTATCGACACATGCGACGACAAAGGGGCTGCGGATGCATTAAACAGTTTTTATATTAAAAAAGTAAATGATCTTCGGGCAAGCATTGTCCTCTCCACCCCTTCTTCCGACATCTGTGTCAGAACTGACCGCAGTTGCAATTGGGCTAGTCCTCGGGGGATCGTGCTGGACTTCTCCTTTGCCAGTGCAGCCAAAATTAGGAGAGTCGTCTCCTCCATATCCAATACAGAGGCGATGGGCGTGGACGGACTGCCGGCATCTGTATTCAAACTAGGAATTGAAGTTCTGGCCTCCCTATTTCCCACCTGATCAATTGCTCTCTTGCCAACGGTTAAGGTACCCGTCATTCTCAAAACAGGCATTGTAATTCCAGTGCACAAAGGTAAAGGGAAAAACCCAAAGGACCCAGCCTCGTATCGGCCAGTTTCCCTGCTCCCCGTCCTCTCCAAGATCTTGGAGAAGGTAGTTAAGGCTGATCTGGAGTACCATATGGGAAAAATTAGCGCCTTACCCAACAGCAATTTGGCTTTCGGGCTGGCCGCTCCACTACTACAGCCATTGGAACGGCTCACAGCAAATGGATAAAGGCTGTCTAGGAAGGGAAGGTCGTAGGCATACTGGCCTTTGATCTATCCTCCGCGTTTGACACCGTCGACTGCGACCTCCTACTGGAAAAAATCAAGGACCTTGGCGTCACAAGGAGAGTGGGAGACTGGTTTGGATCCTACATGAATGGAGGCAAGCAATGCGTCAATTGGAACGGCACCAGGAGCGACTTCGTCGACGTGAAGTATGGGGTCCGCCAAGGTTCTATCCTTGGTCCTTTACTCTTTCTCATACTCATGGCTGACCTCCCAGTGGAGATGGGGGTGGGTGAGAACATTGTTTGCTATGCAGACGACGTCAGCGTCTGGACAGCGGGCAGAGATGTTGATGTGGTGGAGACCAATCTGAACCTCCTCGCCGCCAAATTTGTGGAGTTTGCAGCGAGAAATGGGCTCTCTTCAAACCACACAAAACCCAGGTACTCCTGGCGGTTGGTAGGGACAGTAAAGAGAGAAGGAAGAGGGTTGAGGTAAAGGTCGGCCCTCCACAGTCTCCCCCTCCAGTGAATTGGAGTTGCTAGTGGCAAAGTTTGACTCCACCCTTTCACTCAACTTAAATGTTGACATCATGGCGAGGGCAGCCAGGGTCAGGGCCAACATGGTTGTAAGGTTGGCGAAGCACATCCCAGGGGTCCTTACCTCCACCAACTTGCCAAGGGCATTGTTCTTGGGAAGGTCGGCTATGCTGTCTCAGCGGTCACACCCGTACGGTTTGGAGACAGTAACCCCACAGGACCACTTGCAGCTGCCAGGTAGCTCTGAATGATGTTGCCAGGACTCTCACTGGCAGGCTCAGGAGAGAGCACATACCCGTCCGGACCTCCTGAAGTCGGCAGGGCTTCCATCCATCAACATCATGGCCGTGCGGTCTGCAGCCATGGAGGCGTGGAAGGCATTTTGGAGTAGGACGGCGAAGAAGGAGGGAGAAACCCACTTGGCCTCATGCTCTTCGAGACGAAAAATGGAAAGGAGACCAGATCCGACGCAGCCGGAATCGTCCCCAACCCCCTCCTCTGGCAGGCAGATACCCTGGTATGTGCTGCAAGAACTGCCTGGAATAAAAGTCCACAGTTGCGACAGGCCAGGACGTGGAGAGCTGCCAGGGATGCAGCAATAGCTCTCGCCGAGGGAGTGGCGCTATAGATTACTCCGATCTCATGGCATGATTTCCCCAAAAATCGATGTGGTTTTTTATTCATATTTTATATATTCATGTATATATATACGCTTATTAATTAGTTTGTGTTTTTATTATTGTTTTGTTTTATTTTGTTTTGTTTTTTTTATTTAAATTATATTTATTATTTTAGACCAGCTACTTCGTGCTGAAATATAACGGATTACACACACACTGTTGCTTTGCGATGTCTTAAAAGCCTACTTTGAACTCAGGGAGATATGCTGAAGCAATTAGCATCTCCCTACGTTCAAAGTAGGCTCCAAATCTTGTTTGATCCCAAACGAGAGTGCATCAATTAATACCCTACACCTGGACGCAGCTTCCCTCTTCTTAGTTTGGAGGTTAGATCGAAAGGGTTAACGAACGGAATAAATAAAGTTATGTTAGTAACTAAATAATTATATATAGTGTCCGACAACAAACCTGATAAAATTATATAATACATACTAAAATCGAGGTTGGGTGATTTCCTCTTGAATATTATTTGAACGGAACGCAAAAAGACAAATTTTAGCGTTCCGTTCATCGTTCCGTTAATTTTTTTTTCCGTTCCGTTCATCGTTCCGTTCAATTTCTTCCGTTCCGCGGAACGCCGTTCAATTTTACGTTCCGTTCACAACCATGTAATATATATGTATATATTTTTCAAAGTTTGAAATGTTAGCAATTGAGGGGATTTTCTGTTTCTTTGTGATAAAAGAAGACGACATACAAGTTTGAACAAATCGGTCAACATACGAAGGTCGCGCAACGAGGTCAAAGTTTTAAAAATTTAGTAAAAATATAGTTTCCCGCCAATTTCTTCAAAATGTGGACGTTACAGACTTTAATTATTATTATTTAAAGGAAATCTAATTTACTACCAGACGTATGTTTGATGTTTTTTAATAAAACAAAGTTTTCAGTAAAACAAAGCAAAAAATGGAGTGTGTATTGTTAGCTTATTTCATAGCTTTTTGTATCAATTAACTTCACTCGCCTGTAGAAGATGACTTGTTCGCTTCAGAGTAAAATAGTACTTTTAAGTTTAGTAAAACTTTAGATGATAAATCCAAAAATGACCTTGGTTGCATTCTATCAGTCAGATTCAGTACAATCTGAGTTTACATCATATGATTCAGAGCCTGTATTGACCTATAGAAATCGATTATGAAAAAAAATAATAATTTGTTTCTTAGATTTGCGTCAAGGTATCCTCTCAAAATTTTACTTTGTCTCTGACGCATACATAATCCATTATATGCGTCATTTTGTACGCAAAATAGGCTTTTTTAAGGTACATATAACTCTCTACTTATTAAACTCACATGATTTAGTATACCAAAATATTAAAGCTGGTTAACCAAGCTTTCATTTGATATGTTTGGTGTTCTAAAAATCGCCATACTTAAGAGATATAAGCAAATACGTACTGTCCCCCAAAATTGATCTTTTGATATGAGATATACGATTACCATTGGTAACGCCAGTTAGTGTTGCCTGGATAGCAAGAAAAAAAGAAGGGAGAGAAGGGAGGAAAAATACCCCCTCCCTTCTCTTTCTCTTCTATCAGGTAACACTAACACTATTACCAGATGGTAATCGTATATTCTCATATCAAAAGACAATTTTTGGGGGACAGTACGTATTTGCTTATATCTCTTAAAGTATAGCGATTTTTTAGAAACCAAACATATCAAATGAAAGCTTGGTTAACCAGCTTTAATATTTTGGTATACTAAATCATGTGAGTTTAATAAATAGAGAGTTATATGTACATTAAAAAAAGCCTATTTTGCGTACCAAATGACGCATATAATGGATTATGTATGCGTCAGAGACAAAGTAAAATTTTGAGAGGATACCTTGACGCAAATCTAAGAACAAATTATTATTTATTTTTTCATAATCGATTTCTTATAGGTCAATACAGGCTCTGAATCATATGATGTAAACTCAGATTGTACTGAATTCTGAACTGATAGAATGCAACCAAGGTCATTTTGGATTTATCATCTAAAGTTTACTAAACTTAAAGTACTATTTTACTCTGAAGCGAACAAGTCATCTTCTACAGGCGAGTGAAGTAATTGATACAAAAAAGCTATGAAATAAGCTAACAATACTCACTCCCTTTCTTGCTTTGTTTTACTGAAAACTTTGTTTTATTAAAAAACATCAAACATACGTCTGGTAGTAAATTAGATTTCCTTTAAATTAATAATAATTATTAAAGTCTGTAACGTCCACCTTTTGAAGAAATTGGCGGAAAACCTTTTTTACTAAAATTTTTAAAACTTTGACTCTTTGCGCGACCTCGTAATGTTGACGATTTTGTTCAAAACTTTGTATGTCGTCTTCTTTTATCACCAAGAAACAGAAAATCCAATTCAATGGCTAACATTTCAAACATTTGAAAACTAAGAAAACCATACATATACCTATATATATATCTATATATATATATATATATATTTATATATATATATATATTATATAATATATATATATAATATATATATATATATATATAGTTATATATATATATTATATTATAATATATATATATATATATATATACAGGGTCTTGCAGGTAAATGCGCACAAAGTTCAACTTCGTCCAGATCCATAATGATTGCAAGTAGAGCTTAGATATTGGACATATGGGGGGTTACGTGAATGTACTGTCGAATTGCTCCCAAAACAAAACAAATACACTAATACGGAGATGGAGCGACCCGGAGGGACTCGTCATCGAGTTGCTGTGCGCAGGGCACCGTCCTGCAGCCATCTCAAGTTGCTCAAGTACCCCAAGAGGACGGTCTACGACATCACCAAGAAGTGGGAGGAGCCAGGGATGTCCAAGAGGAAGGAGGACAAGCCCAGGAGTGACCGATCTGCACGCCCACATTTGTGGCTGGTCTCTAGAGGTTTATCAATACCAATCCGGGGACCCCCATGTCCATCTCGCCATGAAGCGTGGGGTCCACCTGTCGTCGTTCCCTGGATGGATCTGTGGCCTCTGGAACCCCGTACACATTCCAGCAGGACTCGGCACCCGCCCCACAAGGCCAAACTTGTGCAGTCCTGGCTGACGAAGAATGTGCCAACTTCTGGGACTTCAACACCTGGCCCCCCCAACAGCCCCGACCTGAACCAATAAGACTACTACTTGTAGGGGAAGTTGGAAAGGGAGGTGTGCACCACACACCACAGCAATGTGGCGTCCCTGAAGGCCTCCATCAAGTCGGAGACGATAAGCTGGATCCTGCGGAGGTCTTTACGGCCTGTGGGAGGTTCAAGCGTCGTTGGAGGACATCCTTGAGGCTGAGGCGGCCATATTGAATATTAATCTTATATTATGTCTAATAAACAATTTCTTATTCAAAATAGGTATCACTTTTGTTCCCATTTTGGATCTGGAGGATATTGAACTTTGTGCGGATTTACTTGCAAGACCCTATATATATATATATATGATATATATATATATATATATATATATATATATATATATATATATATATATATATATATATATATATATATATATATATTAGGGGTGTTCTCATTTTCAAATGTTTGAAATGTTAGCAACATTGTGGATTTCCTGTTCTTGGTGATAAAAGAAGACGACACAAAGTTTGAACAAAATCGGTCAACATTACGAGGTCGCGCAACGAGGTCAAAGTTTTAAAAATTAGTAAAAATATAGTTTTCCGCAAATTCTTGAAAATGGTGGACGTTACAGACTTCAATAATAATTATTAATTTAAAGGAAATCTAATTTACTACCACACGTATGTTTGATGTTTTTTTTTGTAAAACAAAGTTTTCAGTAAAAACAAAGAAAAATGGAGTGTGTAATGTTAGCATATTTCATAGCTTTTTTGTATCAATTAACTTCACTCGCCTGTAGAAGATGACTTGTTCGCTTCAGAGTAAAATAGTAATTTTAAGTTAGTAAACTTTAGATGATAAATCCAAAAATGGACCTTGGTTGCATTCTATCAATTCAGAATCATTACAATCTGAGTTACATCATATGATTCGGAGCTGTATGACCTATAAGAAATCGATTATGAAAAAAATAAATAATAATGTGTTGCTTAGATTTGCGTCAAGGTATCCTCTCAAAATTTTACTTTGTCTCTGACGCATTTATAATCCATTATATGCGTCATTTTGTAAGCGAGATATGATTTTTTTAATGTACATATAACTCTCTACTTATTAAATTTACATGATTATATATATATTAGGGCTGTTCTTATTTTTCAAATGTTTGAAATGTTAGCAACATTGTGGATTTTCGGTTTCTTGGTGATAAAAGAAGACGACATACAAAGTTTGAACAAAATCGGTCAACATTACGAGGTCGCGCAACGAGGTCAAAGTTTTAAAAATTTAGTAAAAATATAGTTTTCCGCCAATTTCTTGAAAATGGTGGACGTTACAGACTTCAATAATAATAATTAATTTAAAGGAAATCTAATTTACTACCAGACGTATGTTTGATGTTTTTTAATAAAACAAAGTTTTTAGTAAAAACAAAGAAAAAATGGAGTGTGTAATGTTAGCATATTTCATAGCTTTTTGTATCAATTAACTTCACTCGCCTGTAGAAGACTTGTTCGCTTCAGAGTAAAATAGTACTTTTAAGTTTAGTAAACTTTTAGATGATAAATCCAAAAATGACCTTGGTTGCATTCTATCAATTCAGAATTCAGTACAATCTGAGTTTACATCATATGATTCAGAGCCTGTATTGACCTATAAGAAATCGATTATAAAAAAATAAAAATAATGTGTTGCTTAGATTTGCGTCAAGGTATCCTCTCAAAATTTTACTTTGTCTCTGACGCATTTATAATCCATTATATGCGTCATTTTGTACGCGAGATATGATTTTTAATGTACATATAACTCTCTACTATTAAATTACATAATTTAGTATACCAATATATTAAAGCTGGTTTACCAAGCTTTCATTTGATATGTTTGGTGTTCTAAAAATCGCTATACTTTAAGAGATATAAGCAAATATATTTTTGCACGTACTCTCCCAAAAAATTGATCTTTTGATATGAGAATATGCATTACCATTTGGTAACTGCTGTTACTGTTAGCTGGATAGCAAGATAAAGAAAAAAAGAAGGGAGAGAGTATTTTGCCTCACTTCTCTCCCTCCTTTTTTCACTGTGGGCCTATCTTTGTGTTGTTAAACCTGTCATGACGTATGGGTCTCTTGTTTGGGAACACAATATAACACAAGGACAACAGACTCTTCTCGACAAAATATAGAGACTTGGATTGATTGGTCTATGCCATCCGATGCGTTCGACACCCACGAGAGGACTAGAAACATTCTTTGGTATCATTCCCGTTTTTCTTGAGGCACAACGTCTTGCAACAATGGCTCGTCTACGTATTGCTGACACCTTCGACGAGGGGATTAGAAGATGGCGTCATCTCAAAACTAAGACCATTCCGTCTGGTTTTGCCCATGATACCATCTTAAAAAAATTGTTTCCATCGAAAGGAAATATGGAAATGCCAAGTTTATGATAGAGAATTCAAAAATCAAGCGCACATTTTTACAGATGGATCGAAAAGTCACAGAGGTGTTGGTGCTGGATTTGTCGTCACAAAAGGAGAACAAGTCGTGGGGGAAGCATCTTTAACCCTCACTCCTCAAAATAGTGTTTTCCAGGCGGAAATACTGGCAATTTTGGAGGCTCTTTCATGGATTAAAGACAATCGGGAAAAGTGGTGCTACGGTGGATTTTGCATTTGGTCGGACTCCAAAGCAGCTATCGGAGCTTTGCGATCGGTAGAAACGCGGAGTTAACTGGTAAGAGACACCAAAATTCTATTGGGGTCGCTTGCCGTTGAAGTCCCTCTCTCTCTTTGCTGGGTTAAAGGCCATAGTGACGTCACAGGGAATGAAGTGGCAGATATGCTGGCTAAGTCTGGAACTTTAAAACAACAGCCTTCACAGGTTGTTGGTACCCCCTTGACCTTTCTTAGGGAGGAGGTGTCTGCGTATTACGTAGACAAATGGCAGACACTATGGTCAAGGCTGGAATATTGCCGCCAAAGCCGTGAAATGATGCCAAGAGTTCAGCTGAATAGATGGAAACGTCTCCTGGATTATTCCAAAGAAAGCTTAATTCTTTGGTGCAATTTTCCACAGGCCATTCCCTTCTTCGTCGTCATTACCACCTAATGCACCCTGAAATCAGCCCGCTGTGTCGTGGGTGTGGACAACAGGACGAGGAACCACTTCATCTTCTGCACGGATGCCCAAAATTCATGGCTGAGCGGTCCCAGCTTTTTGATCATCAACAGCCTTTTCAGGGCCATTCAATATCCAGTCTTTCCAGTTTCTTTACAAGTACTGATATTGGAGGCTGGCTGAAGAATGCACCATCCCTACATTACGTTCAGGACGGATTGCAGTAGGAGACCCAATCGGCCAACTATTGCGAGGGCACCACAAGTTTAAATATTTTTTACATGTGCCCGTACTGAATATATGTCTATACGTGTGTATAAATGTAAAATTATGTGTAGCAATAAATTATATTAAAAAAATATATATATATATATAAATGCTACCTACGTATGATATTTCAAAATACCAATTTTTCTCTAAAATGCGAGGATAAGAATGCTATATATTGAAAATATAAATTCAACACCTCATATTTACAGTCTGACGCTCACATCAACAATAAATCATTTAATCTGACACAAAAACTATAACGAGTCCACTATTCCGCTTCAATCCGGATCGGTGGAGAATACTGCACACTAATGAAATCTAGCATTTTGTTAAAATGTCTGATTTAGATAATAGTTTTTGCACACATAATTGATCAAAATAGGTTTGGAAATTTTAAATTGTTTAAATACCTCCATTCCTAAAACAGTGAACGCTTTTATAGCAAGTGACGTTATTTATTCTCAAGAAATTTTAAACAAGCTCGCTTTTTACTATTTTACTAGTGTCTTCGGCAGTCAACTAAATACCCCACGACCTTTTTTACCTTTTAGAATAAAATTTTCTACTATAGCCACTAGGTTTTTAAGAAATTCATCGTCTTTATCAGCTAAAATTCCATTCGAATCTTATTAAAACAAAGAGGAATAAAAAAGAATATCAGCGAGTGCATTAAATCTGTTAAAAATCCATTTTTAACGTCGGCAGAAAAAATGGTTCAAATATAGAAAGTTGACTGTGTATATATAAGTTTGTAGCTGTGACAACGCAAATCCTCATTCACACAGGCCAACACAGTTACGTGAGAAACGTCCAGCTCCTTGGCAACATCCCTGATGGACCTGCTGGGTCGTGCTCGAAGATGTCTGACACCCTCCTGATGAAGTCGGGGTCCTGACCTTGCAGGCGCTGTTGGAGGGCCTTAAGGCCCTGTCAAAGACAGCACGAGGGCCCCTGGTATCCTTCAGCTGCTGCCTGAGCTCAGCAAACCTTCTTCTGTCGATCCCGAGCAGCTCAGAGACCTGGTGTTGCTGATGGTGTTACACTTCATACAAAGAATCTGGATAACGGCACACCTGCGTTCTTGCTCGTTCAAGATAACAGGCTGTACATTTCAATATGCAGCCATCACGATGATAAAGTTCAACTGAAATGATCTCTCATATGTTGGCTGTCTGCTAAAAATCAGCTGCGCTGATCGGATGACGTCATCCTTGTTAAAGGATGTCCTGAAAACCCGCCGGATTTGATCTTACCACCCTATATATATATATATATATCAGGCTTGTGAGGGTTCAGCTTTTTTTGCGTTAAGCGTTAAAAAAAAGCGTTCTGGTCAGCGTTCCGTTCAATGTTTTTGCGTTCAGCGTTCAAATATTTTTAAAAAATAACATTGTGTAATTTTGAATCTATTTAGGGGTTTTATAAGCCCGAACCGATTTTCAAATGATATAAATTTGTTGACTGATTCTAACCCTGGGGTCTGCAGAACGTCTATATTCACAGCATAAGAGGGTCTTTTTTAGAAAAGAATTTCCAAAAAAAGTGATGAAATTTTTTTATAGAAAAGAATTTCCAAAAAAGTGATGAAGTTTTTTTTTTTTTACAAAAGAATCTGCAAAAAATGTGATGACGTTTTTTTAGAAAATAATCTAAAAAAAGTGATGACGTTTTTTTAGAAAAGAATTTCCAAAAAAAGTTCAAGAAATGTGTGGAAAATTGAACGCTGAACGCAAAACTCTTTTTTTCGTTCAACGTTAAAAAAAAAGTTGCGTTCCGTTCATTGAACGTGCGTTCAGCAGAACGCTGTTCAATTTTGCGTTCCGTTCACAAGCCTGATATATATATATATATATATATATATTAGACCTGTTCAAATTTAACACTTTTCTTTAAAAATATTCAAAAAGATGCTTTTCTGGTTCTCCAAGGCTTAAATAATCGAGAGGAAAAATATTTTTAAATTTGGGCCGCCGGAATGCCTGCCGCATGGGCCATTTAGGGCGGCGCCAATGAAAGTTAAGTTTTATGATGATATAGTAGTCCAAATGAGATTTAAAGAAAAAATTATTATTATTGGAATACTGCATTTTTTCAGAGAAAATCTACATCTTCATAGAGTAAATATTCCTTGCCATCCATTGTGCTTGTTGAAAAGCTCCTGATTTGGTTCAATGGATGTCTCGAGGAAGTTTTGTCTCAAACAGTATAAGACACAAGTCGATCACTTCTCTATAATCAGCTCTAGGACTGGTCTTGTCAAGGATTTTTTTTCAATTGCAGTTGTATTTGCCTTTAATTCCTTCCATTCTTGCTCCACTTCGTCTAAAGTATTAGGATTGCTTTTATCCAAAGTATTCCAATTATCCTTCACGTAGCTAAAAATATTGTTGTTTGACTTTTAATCTTGCCAAAAAGAGTATCACGTACTCCTCCAATTATAATTTTGGAAATGTGATGGCGAAAAGCAAAATAAAACATCTTTTTGCCCAGTTTTTTCTCAATTAATTTTGCCGAACCCTTACTTTGTTTTCCTTTGTTTATATGTCTAAAAAGTAAGTAATTTAAACTGCGCAACTTAAATAATTATTTTAGGAAAAAAGGTAAAATTTTAGTTTTAAAAATAATTTTCCTTCCTTTCCAATGTTGAAATATATGTAATACGACGTACTTGCATAGCTCTCTTAAAACATGTGTTTCTATATATGTAGTCGGTTACTAAATAAACTTGAAATTTAAAAAAAAACAAATTGCATTTTTAAATAAAATATGTTTTGTTTGTCATACCCCTTTTGTATAGTAATTTTTTCTTTAAATCTCATTTGGACTACTATATCATCATAAAACTTAACTTTCATTGGCGCCGCCCTAAATGGCCCATGCGGCAGGCATTCCGGCGGCCCAAATTTAAAAATATTTTTCCTCTCGATTATTTAAGCCTTGGAGAACCAGAAAAGCATCTATTTGAATGTTTTTAAAGAAAAGTGTTAAATTTGAACAGGTCATATATATATATATATATATATATATATATATATACATATATGAAACTCAAATAATTTACTTAAAACCCATTGCTGTCGTGTTTTTTTAAATTAATATGATTATTGTTATTTAATGTTATACAATTCTAACGTTACCCCTTTTGATATTTGATGCTTACCGTGATTGTTATTTTTCCAATACTACATACTGAAATATAAGCCCCTGCGGCCAATAATTTTTTTTGTAACAAAATCATGAACTATTGCACTATCTCACACTTTTCCAAACTGTGTCTTCGAAATTTAAACTCATTTTAAATCCCCGCTATTGCCATTTAAATTTTATGCTATATTTTTTATTATGATAATGCTCCATGTGGTTGATCGCGGCAATATTTGTATGTAACTATCTTTAAAGTATGCTTTATATTCAGTAATTGTGGAATCATTTTTACACAATGCCAGAGCAAAACAACATTTTATCCAGGGGTCTACGTTTGCTTATTAGTACAAGGGGTAGATTCCCCCCACGGTCAAACCCAGCTTTAATCAAATAAAAACGCAAAAAATCTTATAAAGGGATCAGGAAGGAAAAAAGTGGTTTGCCAAAAGTATGTAATACATTTAAAACTCAAATCTTTGAAAGCCCCCCGCTGGAAGAAGGAGCAACGTAAGAGTCTGCCGGAGGAATAATTAAGTATTTCCCTAGTCTCTCTCCCTCCAACATCAACAACTGGTAATAATATTTCAAGAAGTTATGTTTTATTT
>CP045896.1:12928208-12993668 GCA_013387185.1 Caligus rogercresseyi
TAATATATATATATCTATATATATATATATATTATATATATATATATATATATATATATACGAGGGCTGGTCAATAAGTCCGTGACTTTTTAAATGAAACAAAGTTTTTTTGACAAAAGCTAATTTATTTTTCAACATAGTCTCCTTTGAGCTCTATACACTTCGTCCAGCGTTTCTCCAATTTTTTATCCCTTCCAAAAAATAAGATTTCTCGAGGTCCTCAAAATATGTATTTGTTTGTGAGATGATTTCATTGTTGGAATAAAATCTCTTTCCGGCAAGCCATTTTTTAAGGTTCGGAAACAAGAAATAGTCACTCGGGGCTAAATCTGGAGAATACGGCGGATGAGGGAGCAATTCATAGCGTAATTCGTAAAATTTCGCCATGGAAACAACACATGTATGGACTCTTGCATTGTCTTGATGAAAAAGAACTTTTTCTTGGCCAAATGGGGTCGTTTTTTCTTTAAATCCTCATTAAATCGGTCCAATAAGCTGGTATAATATTCGCCATTCATTGTTCTTCCCTTCTGAAGGTAATCTATGTGGATTACACCACGTGCATCCCAGAAAACAGTAGCCATGACTTTGTTGGCTGATAAACCCACTTTGGCCTTCTTCGGCGCCGATTCACCCTTCAAAACCCACTGTTTTGATTGCTGCTTGGTCTCTGGTGTGTTGTAGTGTATCCATGTTTCGTCCACTGTTACAAATCGGCGAAAAAACTCGTCCTTATTGCGGTTGAACAAAGCCAAACATTCCATCGAAGTTGTCACCCGATTGCGTTTATGGTCGATTGTGAGCAAACGCGGCACCCATCTTGCGGATAGCTTTTTCATAGCCAAGTGATCTTTCAAAATCGAAACCACTGACCCATGTGATATGCCTATGGCTTCCACAATCTCCCGCACTTTCAATCTCCGATCGGCCAACACCATATCATGAATTTTTTGAATTGTTTCTGGTGTAGCGACTTCAACTGGGCGTCCAGAGCGTTCGGCATCAATGGTGCTTGTACGACCACAACGAAATTCTGTAAACCACTTTTTTACCATTGATATCGATGGTGCAGAGTCTCCATAGTATTTATCGAGCTTAGCCTTTGTTTCAGCGATGGTTTTTTCCCGTAAAAAATAATGCTTGATGAGCACACGAAATTCACTTTTCTCCATTTTCTACACAATTCACGAAGTTGTTTGTCTGTAAAGACTGTCAAACACAAACTAAAAGACCCAGCGTGTTCAAACTTTAACAGAAGTCAGCTGATAGATGCTTGTTGACAGGAGCAGTGTTGACAACCAAATTATATGGACGGAAATACCAAAAGTCACGGACTTATTGACCAACCCTCGTATATACCATCCCATCATTTTTTAACAATCGATTCGGTTTGTTAAAACACAAGTATAAATGATCCTTCAGAATTAATTACTGTAGTTTTATCAGTTCATTCAAGCAATGTTGTATTGGATACATTTCCTTTTTAAAATGAAACTCCAGGCAATTCAACCCTCAAAATAATTATCAGTATTTTCTTTTGTATTTTTTAATGCAAGGATTCGGATAATAAATTTCCGAAAATTCAATTACTGTGCATAAAAAGACCTAAGTAAAAACCCAAGTTAAGCCATTGTAATTCTTCAGGCAGGTGATATTTATTTTATGAATCTTTCATTTTTCTGAATTTCAATATTTATATAGACGAATGGAGGAGATCTAGAAACACTTTGTGACTAACGGATGATGTCCTTTATACAAATAGTTTATTAAACTTTCTCATACCTAGGCTAAAGCAACTTTATTCTGTTTCCTTTATATAAGATTCAGTCATGCAAGCCTTTGGTTCATGACATTTGCGTGTATTTTAAGGAATGAAATGCATCAAAAATGCTTTTAATAACAATATGAAATTAGATTTAATATGGAAAAGAAAACATTTTATACCTTTTTTTATTACTCAAACGATATTTATGTTATTTTATTCACATATAAAAATAACGTTTAACATTTATTTAAAAAACATATGTTAAAACAAATATTTGAAAGAATTATAAAGCAGAGCCTATATACACTAACATATATACAGGGCTTTGCCGGTAAATTGGGACTGTTACGATGAAAAACGGAAATGACTGAAATTAGGTTATTAATTAATTTATACGGATGAAATTTTAATACAAGTTTGATAAGGTAACACATATTGATATTATTATATATGCCCCCCCTTTGGCCTCAATAACAGCCTCAATTCTGGCCCTGAACCTCCGAATAGCAGCCACCACATCCCTGGCAGGGATCTTCTTCCAGTTTTTGATGATGGAAGCCTTCAGCTGGTTAACGCTGCCATGAGAGTATTCGTTGATCATTTCTTGAAGGACGCCCCAGAGACAATAATCAAGCAGGTTCAAATCTTAGTTATTATAGGGCCAGTTTGAGCCTTCACGAAATTGGGAACTTTCCTGGCCACCAAGGTATATGTGGTCTCGGACCCATGGCATGGTGCAGAGTCCTGGATGAGTACCACTTTGTCCAGACCAAACTTCTCATCCATCAAAGGGAAAATAACCTCCTCCAAGATGTGCACGTACTCCACACTGCTGATCTTGAAGCCAGCCTCAACGACATGAGGGGCATGGAGCTGTAGTCGCTGGCCACGGCACCAAAGACCATCACACCGGCCATATTTTTCGTCTTGAGGACAGGAGGGACAGAAGAGGGTTCAAAGGCAATCACTCTGGAATTCTGCCTGTTGATTTCGGCGTCAACAACGAACTTTTTGTCGTCCACACAAACAACTATTTTAGAAGCACCTATGTGTTTGAGTTGGGGCATCTCTCAGCCCTGATGGCCTTGTGCTTGTCTATGAGGAGATTTGTGGTCCTCCGGACATACGACTTCATCTCCGGGTTGTTGTTAATGGCCTTGGAGATGGTGGATACATGTACACCACGGTTCTTAGCGAGGGTGGCCATCGGAATTGTCGGATTTGCCGTAATTGACCTCTTCAGGCCAGCCAAGAACCTGGGAGACCTCTTGGCATCACTTATCTGCTTGTGGTCCTTCCTTTGCGTCTTGCCCTCCTCCTTGAAGGCCTTTAAGACCCTGAAGACTGTCGACCTGGGGAGCTTCGTGGCCTTCATGATCTCTGAAGCTGTGCGGACCTTTTATCTTACACCATGGCTATCACTCACACCACAGTAACTTATGTAGTGTCAATAGAAAGATAATTGTCAATTGATTCCAATGATGTAGAAATTGGTGCCAAATTCAAACCAGATGTTACTTAAATTTAACACTTAAAACAGTCCCAATTTACCGGCAAAGCCCTGTATATATATTTTTATTATTATTATATGTAAATATAAATTATTAATAATAAAGCTACATGCTCTTAGGTAGACCTCTACGGCTGATACCAGATTAAGTTCTGGTGTGGTGGGGCATATCTAGGAGTTAAACAAACAAACAAACATATATATATGTATATATATACTAGCGAATGTTACCCAGCGCTGCCCGGGATTTTCCAGCTTGGCAATAGTCTGGATGACAAAAAAAATCACGCGAATAATTTTTATGATGTCATCGAGTGTGATTTTTCATATTAAAATCAGTTCCTTCAGCAGTTGTCATTGGGTCTTCATTGCCAATTTTTCCGTCTTTTATTCCATACGGCAGGGTATTTAAACATCGCGCAAAGAAGAAATCACACTATAATTTCAGTGAAATCATCGCATGTGACTTTTCATATTAAAATCAGTTCCTTAAAAGTTGACATTGGGTATTTATTGCTATTTTTTCCATTTTTATACCTTACGGCTGAGTATTTAATCATTGTAAAAATAAAAAAATCACACGAATAATTTAGTGATACCATCGCAAGTGACTTTTCATTTTACAATCAGTTTAAAAAAAGTTATCATTGGGTCTTCCTTGCCATTTTTTCGTTTTGTATTCCTTAATCTGGATATTTAAATATCATTAAAAGAAATCATTTTTTAAGGCATTTCACAGGGACCATAGAGTGCCGAATATATGTGTGGCAGCGCTGAATATCAAAGTATTTGTTTCTTTGCCATTTTTCCGTTTTGTATTCCTGAAGACTGGGTATTTAAATATCATAAAAGAAGTCATTTTTTGAATCATTTCATAGAGAACATAGATTGCCTAATATATGTATGGTAGCGCTGAATATCAGAGTATTTGTTTGATCTCCGTTGATGGGGGAAAACAGCAAAAACTTAAGAGAGAGTACGACTTCATGTATTTATCAAGAAAAGTTGAGAGTGGTTGACATCACTCTCTATCTCTAGGCATTATTAAAATTTGATTAGCGCGATGTCTCGTTCTAAAAAAAATTGGGGGGGAAAAACAGGGATAGAAAATAATTTATTTTTAAGTAATCATTTAGAAAACGAATTTTCCGGTAAACACTGAATAAAACAAAAACATGTCTTACTACCTTACAATCATCCACAGAAAATTTAGTCAAAATCTAACTTGGCAATTTTAAAAAAATGACAAAAAACGTTTTGGCGAATAAAGTAATCATTTCGATGACGAATTTTCCGGGAGTTGGCAACCCCACTAAAACACTCCTGAGCTCTCAAAACTATTCACTGAAAATATCGTCAAGATCCAATGACCCGTTCGGGAGATACAGGGAAACGAACGAACCAACGAACGAACGGAATTCATTTTTTATTAGTATATATATATATATATATATATATATATATATATAGATATATATAATATATATATATATATATATATGATATATATATATATATACATATATATGTATATATATATATTCTGCTGCCTTGATCCTTTAAATAAATATAGTTAAATGTTAGTTTATTGAATATTAGTCTTATTTTAAGGATAGTTACACAAAAAGAATGCCGTGATCACACACATGGAGCATTATCACAATAAAAAATATTGCATAAAATTTAAATGGCAATAGCGGGGATGTAAAATGAGTTTAAATCTCGAATACACATTTTTGGTAAAGTGTGAGATGTTGCAAAAGTTCATGATTTTGTTACTATATAAATTTGAAAACATTTCCAGATCATCAAAAAAATCCACGTAAGCAAGGCTACTGAAAAAGTTAGAGGAGCGTAGCGTCGGAGTTCTTTTGCCAATGATAAAAATTGTGCAGGGCTCCACAAATATGTCTGATGGGTTTCCTACTTACCGTCGGATATCTGACATGGGCTATAATCACCTTACGGTGATTCACCAGCGTAATTTTGTCGACCCTCTTATAGGTGTCGATACTCAAAATATTGAGTGTCTTTGGTCCCAAGTAAAAAGGTTTATGAGGCAAATAGATGCCATGAATACTTCAAGGGACCTTTTCCAAACCTATTTTGATCAATTATATGTGCAAAAACTATTATCTAAATCAGACATTTTAAGAAAATGCTACATTTGATTACTGAGCAGTATTCTCCACCGATCTGGTTTGAAGTGTAATAGTGACCTCATTATAGTTTTTGTATCAAGATCAAATAATTTATTGTTGATGTGAGCGTCAGACTGTAAATATGAGGTGTTGAATTTATATTCTCAATATATAACATTCTTATCCTCGCATTTTCGAGAAAAATTGGTATTTTCGAAATATATTACAGAGGTAGCATTTATATATATATATAAACATACCAAAATTTAAATAAATATTTTATGTGAATTGATAACCTCGGAGGAAATCGTTATATTTTTTTCATCTGTCGTTTTGAAAATGTTATTTGGATAAGTAGCAATAAAAGTCTATAGCCATTTTCTAACCTTAAAAAAACCCAGACTCCGATTTATTGAATATGATGAGGAAATGGTAACCTTGATACTTTATGATTATAATAACCAGATGTGGAACAGAGCGCTATATATGATTTAATAAAAAAAGCCTGAATTATATTATTATGAAAAACGTCAAAACTTGCAATAAAGAAACCCAGGATTGATCTTTAATGGAAAACTATATTTCAACTGATTTCTTCATTAATTAATGAATGCTTTTTTTGCATATCTAACAAAAAAAGAATCACCTTTTGATGTGATCGTTCCTCCTTTATCAAATAAACATACTGGGCACGTCCCAAACTTCCTTTGCATGTCCAAATCGGGTGTGAGGGTTTAAGTTGTCAAAAGAAAGTCATCGTTGTCCGACGCCCTGGATCCCTCGTCGGTTGATCATTCCAGTTTAGTCCCTTTTATATATGTCATGTAGTGATCATTAGAGCCCAAGCCATGATAAAAGCAAACAAAATTAGCCAGAAAAATGCTAAGAAACTTAATTTGATTTTATAAGATGCCTTGAGAACCTGCAGTGCCTAGGGAGGCATTGAACTACTTACCATAAGAACAAGTCAGTCCGGACGAGAGACGAAGGAATGTCTCTCGTCCTTCCACGAGTCCTGTGGAATAAATGTGTGTGTATAATCATTTTATTTCCTTCTAGTTATTTGTATTAAAATAACTCATCACCTAGGATTAGCAGGTCTAAAAATAATATAAAATAATGATAAACTTATATAATATAATGAAATACAAATATTATAAAGTAATATATATTATATATATAATAATATATTATAATATATATATATATATATATATATATATATATATATATATATATATATATACCTAAATACGTTATAGAGGAATTGTCCCACAGAATAAAAACCGCTCGGCCATATCGGTTGTGGATGCTCCGTACAGATGACCAATTGCGTTCCATTTTGTGAAGGCGTTCCACAGGGCCATGTTACCGTTGTTGGACATATATGTCAGGTAGTGATAATTAGAGCCCAAGCCATGTTACCGATGTTGAGCGGAGGGACTCTCAGGAGATGGAATTTGCCTGACATGGTCCTGGCATCCATGGCATCGTCCAAAAAATGTCGATTTAGCGGGTGACCAGGCCTAGACATTTTCGATGCCAGTAGTCCAGATGACTGGACAACAATATGGTTGCGACTCCTCAAGCCTGACCTGTCCATTAGCTCTTTTACAGTCACGTGGTCCTTCCTTCTCCTACCATGAAACACTCTGGCCACGCCATTGATTACAGCCTGAACTCGAACTGCCATCGATGATTTGGGGTCCGTTATCAATGTTTTTACCTGGAATGTAAGATAAGAATAAACCTGAACTTTGCCAAGTACAAATGATTTGGCCAGGAGAGTGAGAGCGTTTCACGGCAATTTGGCTATGAGGCAGCGTATTATTCCCAGACGTTGTGAAAGTGAGGAGATCATACTTTTAACATAGGGTGCAGGCGAGAGCCTTTTGCCTAATTTATTGCCAAGAACCTCGAGTTTACTTCCACATCAACTGTGATCCCATCGAATTTAAAGGTCGCGTTGAACTTGCTGAAAGTTCCCAGGCATAACAATTGGGGTCTGTCTCTGTTTAGGACGAGTCTTATGTCTGCTGAGATGTTGGCGAGGGCCTGAGCCGACAGAGTGAGCTCATTAAGATTATCTGCCCAGTAGTAGAGTCGTCAGCATACTGCATGAGGTTCTCGCCTATAGCAGTAGCCATGACCGTCGTCACTCAACGAAGATAAGTGGCCCAAGGATCGGCCTTGTCTTACACCCCACTTAACCGACAGGAGGATAGAAATAGTACTATTCCAATCCACTTGCTGTTTGCCTCTCGACTTGTAAGACATGAAACAGGCAATTGTGTGTTATGATGCCCCAAGTTCGTTTAACCGCTCTTCTAAGACTTCGGAGCTGAGGGTGTCAAAGGCTGCAGAGAAGTCGAACGCTACCACCGCAGCACCACCAGACTCCTTGCTTAGATCGTACCACTTGTTGATGGTATTGATATATATATATATATATATATAGGTGAACAACTAAGTTTCCGCTGTTTTTTTAAATTGTGACATATCCAAAACGTCATGAATCAAGCTATGATGTTATGTAAACAAACCGGTTTGACAAATAAGCGGTTTTTTTATTGCGTCCCATTTTTTTGTTTTGTGAGAATATGACTCATTTTGTGCCAAGCAAGTGTCATTTGCTGGAAGTGTTGCTTTTTTTCTTTCGTTTGAAGAAAACCGTGGCTGAAGCGCATCGAGAGCTCCGAAAATAACATAGTCAATCTTTGTAGTTTTTGATTTGCTAATTTATATATGCATGTATAAAAAATACTCAAAATAAATTAAAACAAATAATGTAATCAGGTTTTATTATTGTTCTGCAATTCCGTTAATATATGCTTCGAATAAAAAACTACATAAAAGACGAAAGATATTTGAATTTTGCAGTCTCAAGTAAATAAACAATTATTTACAACTGCAAGGCTTGAACAGACTTAATTCATTTAATCAAACCATAGGCAGCTGTATGACATAAAAACTAAACCAATAAGACTATCAAAATAAAATCGATCCATGACGTCACAGAGACAGCAAAGACAATTTTTTCATATTCGTTTATAAGGTTTTCCTTATACGTCATAAACTTACTCACACAATTACATTGATACTTGAGTATATTTCAAATGCAGCAGATTTTCAAGACTTGATGATGAGAATCACGAATGAAACGCCTTGTTTCAGTAAGCAATTTTGTTGATCCTTAAATTGCAGTTTTTAATTGTAATAAAGAGTACAGAAGGATGTGTAAATGACTTAAAGTAAAAATGCCGATCTCAGTATATTTCCATTCACAAGTCCTTGATTCCACACATAATACTTAATTCAAGGAAATTACTCAAGGAAATAGAGTTAAGTGAGTTGCATAGTTTTCATGCCTTTAAAGTGTGACTGATTCATATTTGAGTTTAGTAGGAAAATAAACAAGCAATGCAACTGATAAACAACTATGATAGTGACACGAGAGAGTAGAAGCAGAATAAAGTGAAAGACAAAACTTTCAAGCCGTGGTTCTCAACCTTATAAAGTTTTTTCCAAATATAAGTTTGGTAACTAAACCTTTGAGCGCAAATTAATTTATTTATAATAAATTCATTTCAAAGAGGCGACTTTTGCACACGTTGGATATGTAAATGGTTACTTCTGAAATATATATATATATATATATATATATATATATCCGGCTTGAGAGCGTTTTTGGCGTTCCGTTCAGCGTTCAATCACTATTTTTGCGTTCCGTTCAGCGTTGAACCGTTTTTTGGCGTTCTGTTCAGCAATTCAATTTATTAACCCTTCCTGGGGTGTTGTGGAACCCCATTGAAAAAAAGTAACGACATCTTTTTATAGAAAAGAATCTCCAAAATAAGTGACGACGTTTTTTTTTTAGAAAATAATTTTAATGAATCCTATCTCCGTACGTATATTGTTTGTATGTAATATTGTAATCGGCAGTAAATTTCTAACTAACTAACTCTCCGTACCTATTATACTATATAAAAATTGAACGCTGAACGAAGGGCTATAGCTGGCGTTCCGTTCAGCGTTCATTTTTTTTGGCGTTCCGTTTAGCGTTCCGTTTATAGAACGGCGTTCAATTTTGCGTTCCGGTCACAAGCCTGATATATACAGTTATATATATATATATACATATATTGTCAAGTTGGAATATCCCGGGTAATGTCGGGTAACATTCGCTATTAGATATTATATTATTCATAAGGTTATAACCTTAAATTTTTAATATTTAGTGCTACCATACATATTGTAATATCCTTCGGTTTGTCCGGTTTAATATGTAAATACTTTATTGTTATCTTGTACATAAGTTCTCCTCTTTTCTGCTAGTCAGTAATAAATAGTCAGTCTAAGGACAAGCATCTCACTCTCTCTCTCTCTGCTCTCGGGGCGGTATTACACTGGCGACGAGGATGGGATCTATGTTCTCTATGAAATGACTTAAAATAACTTCTTTTTATGATGTATGTATACTCAACATACAGGAATAGAAAATGGAAGAAATGACAATAAGACGCAATGCCGACTTTTTAAAGAACTACTTTTAATATGAGAAATAATACGCTACCATACGTATGTTCTCTATGACAAGATATGAAGTATCACTTTCACTTAAGATTTATCTAACGCTGTCCTTCTTCAATCAATGGTGACCAAATAAATATCTTGATATTCAGCGCTATCACATGGGACTTTCGGAATCTATGAATTACAATAAAGATCCAATGATGTGTTTTTAAGGAACTGATTTTAATATGAAAAATCACATCACTAAAACTATTCGTATGATTTTTTTTCTATTCCAAAGACTATTTTCAAGTTGGAAAATCCCGGCAGCGCCGGTTAGCATCCGCTAGTATATATATAGAGCTGGGATTTGGTAGAAAAATCTACCGTCGGTTCGGTATTTGGTATATACCTTCTAACGATCGATATCGGTATTCGGTAGATTTTATAACATATCTACAGTATCGATCGATATTCGGTACGGTAGATTAGAAAGAGAGAGAAATTTATTTATGTATCTGCTCTGCGACTTCTTCATATGCATTCAATATAGGACAATGTATAACAAAGGACAATTAAGGACATAATTTGATATAATGTATCATATTTGAAATTCAATAATTAGTAATCTTTTATGAATTATATATGTACTTGGATTTTGTAGGAAATGGAAGGCTATAGATTTTTTCATTTACTGTCTCTTATTGTCCGATATTAAATGCAATTTCAGGTACTCTAGTATTCAATAGATAGCATAAATTTATATTGAATTTATATTTATGTATCTGCTGTACAATACTATAAGTTATAGTTGTTTATTTATTTTCGAAGTTCAAGTTCTTCACACAAGGGAGCGCTTGGGCAAAGCGACAATTGAACGATGTTTCCCTGCTATTGAAGGGAAGTAGCTCTCTATATCTTTATGTCTCTATGTGAATGTCACAAAAGTCATACTTTCAAATATACCGTACCGATTGTCAATCGGTACGGTATTTGGTAGCTTCTACCGAATATCGTATAATTGGTTCTATATTTGAAATCTATTGTCGGTAGTATCGAATACCGGTAGTCGCAGCTCTGATATATATATATATATATATATATATATGAGCGGGAAAGGATATAAGAAACAACAGTTATGAAAATCATCTTAACCCTTTTCCCTTCTTATTGTCTATCTGGAGTCCCTCCGTCCCAAAAGCCAGACATCTTTTGTCCTTCACTAACCCCCTTCATGTTATATTATTATCCTCCTACTTTGCCTCCTCCTTCTCCATCCACAAGGGGTTGGTTCTTAACATTTACATAGACATAAAAGTAATAATGATAATCATAAAAATAATAACAACTCCACAGGCTTTAAGGGCATAAATGTCCTGTAAAATGGATATAGGTCAGAATGTTCAGGGTCTTTATTTTTTTTTACCCTTTCCTCTTATGTGCATTCATATGCATTTTTTTAAAGAAAGGAATATTATAATACTTCTTAAGGATATTTGTTCAAATTACCTGCACGCTCATAACTTAAATGCTTTTCTTTGATGTCTGTCCAAATGCTGCTGAAAAAGGACATTGTATATGTGTGTCTACATTGAGAGAACAACGAACTTCCTCTGTCTGTTATTATTCTTGTGTGTTGTCTAGAAAGAGTAGACATTTTGGTTCCTTAGTTGTTGTTTTTTTGTTATTGCTCTCCTTATAATTAAAAGAATCAAATAGCACTGCACTTTAGATCTTTATTCACCCATGGATTTATTTTTTACAGCGTATTTTTTATTGTCCAATAATGTATTATTGGAAGAGTTTATTGATTGATTTCATGTGCATTCTCTTTACTTGTTTCAAAAACATAAATGTCTGTGAACGATCAAATCCTTTAACTTATTTGGTCATATAAAGCCGTATTTGTTAAGTCAAAATTAAACGCTGCAGTCATTTTTTATCTAAGGCAATTGGGAAATATTAAATAACATTCGCTATTCACTAAATAATTAATCAATGATGTTTTAATAATAATAAGTCCAGGCGATTCATTAATACATACCTTTTTTCAGTTGACAGCTTTGAATTTTTCTATTTAACGTTCTAAAAATGAATGTATCATCGGCAGAGGATCTTTTAATCATCAATAATGATAAAACAAGGCTTAATTATTTTCCTGAGTGTGAACATAGAGATATAAAGATATAGAGAGCTTATTGGACTCGTCAGAGAAATACGTCATTGTGTCAATAATATAGCGGAACGATGTTTCTAAATAGAGATATAAAGATATAGAGAGCTGATTCCCTTCAATAGTAGAGAAATAACGTTCTGTTGCTTCTGTGTATTCAAAATAAACAAAGTAATTTATACTACGTCATCGTAAGCTGATCATAGAGATAGAATCTATCTCTATGATCAGCTTACGATGACGTAGTACAAATTACTTTGTTTATTTTGAATACACAGATACATATGTTCTTGACACAATGACGTATTTCTCTGACGAATCCAATAAGCTCTCTATATCTTTATATCTCTATGTGTTTCTCTGCTATTGGAGGGAAGAGAAATACGTCATTGTGTTATGTTTATATCTCTATGATCAGCTTACGATGACGTAGTATCAATTACTTTGTTTATAGTGGACACACAGAAACAATAGAACGCTGTTTCTCTGCTATTGAAGGGAATCAGCTCTCTATATCTTTATATCTCTATGAGTGTGAGGAACGGATTGCTCGAAATTGATGATCCTACCATAATGGCTATGAATGGAATGACGAGGTATTATATAGTGCCAACTGTTTTATTATTATTCGTGCTCTTTCAACCAATCACGATCAAGAACCGAGTCCACTGAATGTATTCTTCAAACATTTATTTTGTCTTTGATTGAATATTCTGAATATTACTAATGCTATAGACAGAAACGGAGTGGGAAGAATTGATCCACCGGGACAATTATGCCCTCGCCGGCCTTATACAGGCCCCAATATGCCATTGGGAGGCTGTCAACGGCCGTTTATGTTTCTTGAGGCCAGCGGCCCACCGGGAATAGTCCCGGTACTCCCGCTGGCCACTCCGCCCCTAGGTATAGAGTTTATGGTCAAACATAGAACTTCTAGACGAAAAAGTATACTCAAATTAACTACTGACTCAAGTGATTTTTTTTGGGTGGGATATAGTTTTTATGTTGTTCGAATATTGGATGACATAATAAATAATTTAAAGAATAATTCATAAAGGAATAAAATAGTTTGCTATTAAGCCAGTCAATTATAACAATAATAGAGCAATAATGCTATGTTTTATTTTTAACATTTGTGTTCAGAGTTATAAAAATTTTAATAGTTGTGTAATAATTGATTGTAAAATGATTTAAAAAGAGATTTTGTTTTATTTTATATTTATATAATATTGTATTGTTTGTGTTCCTCCCCTGAGCAAAGATTTTAAACTATAATGTTTATTTATGTTTTAATAACATATGTGCTTTGGGTTTTATGTAAATATCTCATTTTTATTTATTTACACAATAAACGAATTGTTTTTTGTTCTTGAATGTCTACCCCTGGCACCAAAATAGGAAAAGTACCGTTCATAGCCGAGTAGTGTTGCAATTGCGATTCTGTTTGAAAATAAAAAATAATCCTCACTTTTTTCTGGAGTGACATAAGAAACATTGAGTGAACTTTTTTTAAATAAAAAACCGTCCACACTTTTTGCACAAAAATATATATACGTAATACAAATTGAACGGAGGAACGCCAACAAAAAATAATGCAGTTGTCATTTTTTATGCATTTAACCACTTGAAACATACTCTATCGTTAAGAACAGTTAATAGATTTATTGAAATAACATAATAGAGCACGAGGCACAGATATTCAAAAGAGGGAGGTTTTGTGATTAGCTGTTTAGAAAAGTGTATTTTAGTTTAGTTTGAAATAATTAAATTTGATAAAACTTATATTAATGCATTGACCAATGCATGTATTTATCACACACTGCATTCGTTTTGTTTACATAGTAAATAATGAAATAATCATGAGAAATAATATGATTTCCCACGTTAAATGACTTATTCCTTTTTTTTATATTTGTATTGATATTCTTCAAATGTATATAAATATATATATTTATATATATATATAAATGTGTTTAAGGTTCCTTGAAGATAGTGTCCGATTCGTTCATTTATTACGGTCCATCCTAACCATCCTTAAAGGATGGCACGGTGCAGGGCCGGTTTTTGCTATGGGCAATGTGGGCGACTGCCCAGGGCGCAATCTATTTGGGCGCCCCTAAAAAATAACTAGTTTTCTGCTCTAAAACCTCTAATTTCCATGTCAAGTTAGTGGACTGGTCGCTCCTACCATCACGGTAACTTGCTGCAGGGTCATGTATACAGGCTGTGTGTGTGTCAGAAGAAAAGAATGAGAGAGGGGGGTGTTGGGGGGTGGGTGCCAATGAAGTGTTCGCCCAGGGCGCAAAAGTAGCCAGGACCACCTCTGGCAAGGTGGTCCTGAGTCAATATCCAAACCTTATATATTATATATTCATATCAATCAATTGAATTCATTGAAACATATATGTAGATTGGAGGAAGTATTCCTACAAAAATATCTTCATTTATTTATGCGTAATATTTACTTCTACTATAGTTGCAAACATTGCCCCCCTGAATTCTATAATTTCACTTATTCCATTATGATATGCGACATCATGAATTGATTATATTGACAACTCATTAATTTTTTGCTTCTCTACTGACATGTACGATTTCAAAGAGTGTTTTTAATAACTATGAATGATTGTGGGTCGGTACTTAAGTAAAGGAGTTGATGTGTTTTACTCCTTGTTTGGATAAGGATTATTTTCTTGAGTAATTTGATAAGGGCTTACAAGAACAACAACAATAACAAAAAGTTATTAACCTCGTATTCACTTTGCAAAATTAAAATGAAGTTGCAATAAGGAATATATATATATATATATATCAGACTTGTTGACGTTCGCGAAAAATTGTCGTTCGTCGTTCGTTTATCGTTCGCCAAAAGTTATCGTTCATCGTTAATTTTAAACTGAATCGATCGTCATTCATCGTTCGCCATTCTGAACAAAATTGACAACGTTTTTTTAGAAAGAAATTTCTGAAAAAAAGTGTTGACGATTTTTTAGAAAGGAAATTGGTCCCATGAAAATTAAAAATCTTTGTCTTTTTTTGGTGCCAAAAAGGAACGACGAACGATAAGGAATTTTCCTTATCGTTCGTCAAAAACTTTGTCGTTCGTCGTTCGCAAAAGACAACAAATGAACGAATAATCAACAAGTCTGATATATATATATATAATATGAGGGTGTTCTTCTTTCACATTTTTCGTATTTAGAGTCGGGTTTCCCTTAGGATTTTACTTGAGTGCATAGAGATAATCTTATGAAAGCTTGAATGAAATCGAATAACGTCAGGAGTCTCCTCAACAGACTCAAAAGTTATTTAGTAAACTTTTGTAGTAAATATTTTATCCCCATTCGATCGCCTCTCGTGTTCTTAATATGAATACTATTTTATAATATTTGGTGCAAAATGTAGTAATGTTCTCCAGGATTCCAAATTAGTTTTTGTTTTTATATATGCAAAAAATAGTCAATATATAAAAGTTTGGAAATAGTCCTTTTTATGGACAAAAACCCTATGTATTCTTTAATCTGAATGTTTTGGCGAAATAAAGTTGCTGCTGTGTACAAAAAAAGTTTTTACAGTTCAATGTTTTTATGTATCCAAGTTTTATTTAAAATTTATGAATTATTTTAAAATATAAACCTTTTCGCCAATCATTAAATTTTCCTTAAAGGAAATAACAAAAGGATCATTATATCTATATAAATATGTAGCAATCTCCAGGTCATATCCAATTGGAGAGTATAGGGATTTTAGCAGAGTTGTCTCATAAAAATAATAACGCCAAGGGATCCCCTAGGCTGGAGGAATATAATTATTTATAGTCTTCAACGGTTATTTGTATGCTAATATATATCCAAATAGATTTATTTACATATTTTACCTATGCTTGTAAGTTTTTAATACACCATAAATGAGCTATGCCAGTCGTAGCAGATTAACTGGTTGTTTCATTATATGGCTAATAGAATATATATATATATATATATATATATATATATATAACCTTTTATGTGATTCTTTTGGCATAATTTTCATTTATTTAATAGCTTAGAATTGTGATTGCGGCCAACTCTGAGGCCAACGATTTCTATGGTCAAAAATACTTTAGCCCAACTACTTTTTATTAGAAAAAGAAAGGAACTTATCATGAAAACCATTTTATTTCTAAAGCAGGTGGTATTAGGTCCTTGTATGCACCATATAATATATGATTGACCCAATTTCGCTTGGAATTAATTATCAATCTTTTTCCATTGTCTATCATTAATATAATTACCCTACGTCTTCACTTCAAATATCTTCTTAATTCAAAATGTATAGCCATTATCAATTTATTATTATATCACTCATTCTCAACCTCAATTAGAGTCCTGAGAAGATTTCTAATGGTCACCAAATTATTAAAAATTTATGCGCAAAATGAATTAAGTATCCGATTGGACGTCATAGATATTAATGTCTTAGACATTATAATAATTAGGTTCTATCAACATGACTTTCAAGATTTAAGAACCATATTGTTATAGAAAAATAGATTGATCCTAAGTAATCAGTCATTTTATTGTAAAATAAATTAGTACTTTGAGGGTCAGAAAACTTTGACAACGTTGTTTTTTTTTTCCATAATTTGGAAAAGTTTCTGCTTTATTCCGTCACTACCAAGTTCTTTAAACCATTAGAGTTGTGTTTGAATGCATATAAACATATCAAAAAGCATTTTTTGTAAATGCACTTACATCAAGACCAACAAAATTGTACAGTAAATGCATCATCTTTCCTTCCTTGCATAAGGAGAAGCGCAATGTCCTCCTCCTACTAAGATCTTGATGCATTTCCAGACATCGTCTCGACATTTGAAGAACAAAAAAAGAGGGAAAAAGAGCACCACCTCCAGGTGAAAGGACTTTCTTGCATGGACCACCTTGCGTGATGACGTCAGATGAGTGCTTTCTACAATTGCTTAAGAGAGTCTCAAGATCATTATCAAGGTTTTTTCCCAAGGATTCACTCAACAGCATCTCCTCCTATTCAATCTCGTGATATGTAAGGATCCTTTTTGCATACAAAGTTTTGAGGTTTGTTTAAATCATATTTAACTCTATAGACTCTTTAAAGAACTTCATTCAGGACATCAGGATGAGGAAAACCTCTTTATTCCTTCCGTTCTCTCAGACGTCTGGAGATATTACACTTTTACTGTTTTTTCTTGGGAAGGACCTTTTATTTTTTAAGGAAGCTTTTAAAAAGTGAATCTATCCCTAAAGGGATTCTTTTTTGTCTGGATCCTTGCGTTATATATATATATTATGAGGGATGAGGGTGTTAATAATACATATGATGACAATTCATTCAGTTCTTTAGCCTCCTAGACGTCTAGAGAAAGTATTTTTTTTGTTGGAAATGGATGTTGTCTACTACTGAGAAGTCACAATATTGTATGTGTGTGTATAGAGCAAACACGCAGCCCAAATCCCTATCACGCACCCTGTTACACCACACTCTTACGTGTATTTTTGTATAAAGAAGAAGAAAAAAAACCGCGCGCTGATTTTTTTCCCCTTACAAAAAATACGATAAATTGAATGCTTTCTTACGCTTACCAAGTAATAAGTAAATTTAGTCCTTCGGAACAACTAGTCATAGTTACACACACAACAACATAACATAGTTCATCCCTTTACCTCCCACCAGCAGCATGGCCATCACAACGACGGATCCCTGGACCTATCAGTGCGGAAAGTGTGGACGGGAGTTCAAGACGTCTCATGAGCGGGATCAGCACATGGTTGCCTGTGGGGCAACCCCATCGGCCGGCGGGGAAAGGCGACTTAGAAGGAAGGAGGAGTCCAACACCCTTGAGCTTCGACTCCTCCAAATCATCAGTGAAGGAGTCTGATCATGAATCTGATCAAAGTGTGGAGCATAAAAAAACAAAGACTGAAATCTGAAGACTGATTGATTCCTTATTAAAAAAAATATATATATATTTATAAATCAGTGAAATCCTTTTGATTATCTATTTTTATACTTGTATTCAGGAGTGATTGACATCGTGGCGGGAGATTCATGGCTTAAATGGAAACCTTGGATCACCACTCTTCCTCTTAGCCTTTTATAAAATTATATTTAATAATTATATATTTGCTTGTCAAGTTTTGCTTATTAAATTAATAAATAACTATATATTTATATACATCTTTATACGTTTATAAAATATTGTTTTGCTTTTATTACTAGGTGCGCATATAGAAAAAGCTTTTTTTTTGCAGGAGGGCATCCAAAACAACATATGAATTTTTGATACAAAGAAAGATGTTCATATTTAGCTTGTTTCATGGCATTATTTGCCTGAAGGCTTTAGTGGAACTTTGTATTGTAGTTATTTGCCTACGGTAAAACTGAAGGATAGTTGATAGAAGTCAAATGGTATACCATATAAATACAGTTGTTTTTAAATTATAGTGCACTTAAAATAATGGAGTATAGTAGGAATTATAGAGACTTGAAGGAAAGAGTATAATATAAAAAATATAATTATAACATTTTTTAAAAATCAGCTGACAATTATATCAAACATTCATTCAATTCATATAGTTCAAAATCATATGTAGTAACTAACAATTGTGTCTTATTCCTATGCTTAATTTGCGATGTGAATATTACAATAACATAGAGCTTTATAGAAGGTTGACAGGGGAATTTATTCATTTAAAAAAAGATTTACTAAGTTAACCACCCTTTCATTATAGGCTCCTTAGTATACAAGATATATCAAATGATTTGGACCATGAACCCATTCAAGATAGTTTTTCAAATTAATAAAATCCCTCGAATAGATGGACAATTTATTACCTCCGCCAAAGGAGGTATTGTTTTCACTGGCGTTTGTTGGTTTGTTTGTCAGCAGGATAACTCAAAAAGTACTGAACAGATTCGAATGAAACTTTGTGGAGTGGTTGAAAATGCCAAAAGGAACAAGTGATTAAATTTTGGCATCTCTAAGTGCTTTTTTAATATGCAAAATGAGCAAAATACTATACTAATAATAATGAAATGGGGTCTCTATTCAGGGAGTAGGAAAGAACAAACGCTAAAAAATATTCATTGACGTATTATTGTTCATATATCAGCTCAGGACTATGTTAACCCAGTGACGTAGCTTAAACTTCTTCCGTCTTCCCATCTCTGAGTGCTTTTTTAATATGCAAAATGAGCAAAATACTAAATGAAATGGGGTCTCTATTCAGGGAGTAGGAAAGAACAAACGCTAAAAAAATATTCATTGACGTATTATTGTTCATATATCAGCTCAGGACTATGTTAACCCAGTGACGTAGTTTAAACTTCTTCCGTCTTCCCATCTCTGAGTGCTTTTTTAATATGCAAAATGAGCTAACAGAGAGGAAACAATGATTAGAGATAGAAAATCGGGCGTGTGAAAGGGAGAATGTTTGAATAGGAATGTTGTGGGGATCGGCGGAGGTACACACTCTCTGAGTGTATATATGCCTCTAGTTTTCACTGGCGTTGGTTTGTTGGTTTGTTTGTCAGCAGGATAACTCAAAAAGTACGGAACAGATTCGGATGAAACTTTGTGGAGTTGTTGGATATGCCAAAAGGAACAAGTGATTAAATTTTGGCATCTCTGAGTGCAGAATTAAGATGCAAAATGAGCTAAATACTAATAAATATTTCAAGTTAGCCTACTCTGCCAATAGATGTCGCTGTGCTGTGAAATCGGGTGCCGGGAGCGTCTTCCTCTCGGAATTTCCGTCGAGGGGAACCCTCCCCCGTCCCTCTACGCCGCCCCAGTCGTGAAAAATTCGCCTCGGAAGGTTCATAAGGACCCCGTGACGGCGGAGGTTTGCACTCTCTGAGTGTATATATGCCTCTAGTTATAATTATTATTTAAAATCCTTCAAATATACATACATAAATATAAGATAGTTCAATATAAGTGAAGAAAATAGGGCTTTTGTGTGACATCCTATTCTTATATGGGCATTTGAGACATGTTGAGGTTAGTAAATTAGGGGATCATAGGGCCCATTGGCCGTAACCCTATTTTGCCATAGTTGTGGTGCAAAAATTGTGGGATACTAAGAAATCTAAAAAGTGTTTGCTTAAAAAGTGCATGTCTAAGAGGCGTCGTCCGTGTCTTAAAAGTATCCGTCTACTAGGAAATGGCTGTCTAAACAAAGTCCTGATCTCAAAAATACAAAGTCTTTGAAAAGAGTTAGAAATATAATCTCTTTTATCTTTAATAACTGGTATATTATGGATCAAATACGCAAATAATGATATATATTTGAAATACGAACAAAAAAAAATGATAACAATTTAGATGAACACGTAAACACTTTGCGTATCAAGTCTTTTGAGTAAAATGATTTATGGGTAGAGGGATTTTAAAGAGGGCTCCCTACGCAAAAAAAATAATTATAAATGTGAAAAAGCTAATGGACAGTCTACTGAGTAAATAAATAAATTATGTATAATTCTGTATGAATTTGCTTTAAGTTTGTGATGAAAGATAAAAATACTTTGCTTAACGTAGTTGTTGTTTTGATACAAAGGAGGTGTTTTTATATATAAATAATACTTTTTTCACATAAAAGTGTATAAAATAAATCATGAATTTGTATTGATATTATCTAAAGAACCCAGGATTGGCGTGATACGTGATCCAGTCTGAGGTAGCGGAGATCCGGTGATAGATACCGGGTTGGCCAGGCTTTCCACATGAGAAACCTGCTGATACGATTCCGATGAGGACCCATCTTCCGTCTCTTTGTTGGACCTAAATTGAAAACATGAGCTGATTAGTTTTTATTGAATATAAGTATTATTATTTACATATTTGGTTCGATGAAATCGCATCCAGCAGGATATTGGTAAGTAATCTAGCATGTAAATTAATCTATCAATCATAGAATCTTATCAACGAGGTTAATCAAAATTGACTTTCTCTTCTCGGGAGTCGAACCTGACCCCTTTATAAAAAGAGTCGAGCACGTTTCCATAGTTTTTGAAAAGTTTATTTAGCCAAGCGTATAGTAATTCAAAGTTTTTCTGTGTTCATATTTTATCCAGGCCAACGAGGTTGAACAAATATGCCATTCATATACTAAAACAAGGAAACGACCGGATACCCGGCTGTTTTTTGAGCGTCCCGGCCCGGTGTCCCAGTCTTTTTAGACACCGGGCCAGGACATCAATATTTTCTTTCGTTTGTCATTCGTAAATTTTATTAAAAAAAGAATTACCATAAAAAGCGAGGACATTTTTTTTAGAAAGGAATTTTTGAAATACGTCATCCCTTTTGGGAGATTCTTTTCTAAAAAATAACGTCGTCACTTTTTTTTGTTGGAAATTCTCCACTTCAGAATGTCGAAGGAACGAAAATATATATTATGTCCCGGCCCGGGTCCCGACCAAAAAAGGGTGTCCCGGTCGTTTCCTGACTAAAACGTAAAACCTTTGTAATAAATACATGTTTTGATCAAAATATTATCTATTTAACTTTTGCTAGTTCCTTTATCATATCTTATCATAATAATATTTTATTGACAAAAATTGCACTGAAAAAAACGGTCAATATATAAAACAAACAATAACACATAATAAAATAAATAAACAGGATGAATTTGACGTCATATAATATACCACAATAACGTTAAAGGGGAGTCAATTCCCCCCCCCCCCCCCACCCGCAACAAGGCCTTTATTTAGTAACATAAAAATGAAACTATGTACATAACATGATAGAACATTTTAAGTTTTGCAACAATATGAAACACTATAGTTTAAAATGAATATTCTAATAAAAGGCCCACATTTCCAAATAAAATACAAAGCTCAGCTTAAAAATGGGCATAATATTCATAAAGGCCTAAAATAACAGTTATATTATTAAATAAAGTCAAAACAACATAAATTCAGGCCATGGCCATTTAGATAAAATGGTATTATATAAAAAAAGAACACCGAGATCCATATCATCCGTGACGTAGATTCTTCTGGTAAAATTGAAGAATTTTCAATTTAACTGGTTTTTTTTAACTCTATAAACTTATAACTTAAATGTCAGTGAGTCGATATGCATCAAATTTTATGACTTTGATTAATTAATTATTTGATATATGAATAAAACCTTTATTTTGTGAAACAATTAAAGTTCATAAAATTTGAAGCATAATCGGATTACTGATAATTAAGCTATTAGCTTCTAAAGTCGAAAAACAGTCAAATCGACTTCATCCATCTTTCTTCTAGTGTTAAGGTTTGGAGGTGTCGGTCTGATAGGGAAGGATATAACTTAACTACGCCATAGGCGTAATGATCCGTCCTGGTTACTGGGGATCCGTAGGCGAAGAGCACAATATCTCGCAGCCGCGAAAATAAAAATACACCTCAAGTGAACAACACTTACTGGTCTATCAAATGTTAAATACTTTGCAAGATAGGCTTTACAGTTACTGATGGCAGCATTTATCACTTTGCCTTCTCGTGATATTATCCCAAAAAATACACCAAAAAGTCTAATTATTGGGTCTAATTTTATTTTTATGATAAAATCTTGATTTAAAATAAGGAAGAACTTTAAAATAAATACACTAGGCATTTAATTAAAGCGTGAGCAACGTCATTATAATATTTTCCACAGTCCTTGCAGGGGCGAAAGAACCGTAGCAGTCCAGCCAAGATCTGGAACTGTGACGTAAATATATTACTATCATTCACGCCCACCAGATCGGGAAGGATGCTAAAAATATCTGCTGGGATCAAAAGCGTAGTTTGCTCTATAGAGAAATCTCTAAGATGGGAATTTCCCACTAGAGATACCATAAGCGATTTAGAAATTAAAACTTACGGAATAGATTTTGCAGGTGAGACAGAAAACTCCACTTTTTTACTCAATAAAATGGCTTTTCTACGTTTCAAGAAAGCGTTTGGAGATTATGTTCCGTGCACAAGACCTATAATTCCTATACGTTTACGTTTATTCCTAATGGACGTTTCTAGTGTCCGTAAGCTTTGCATTTCTCCGACCATGGAACCTTTTAGCGAATACTTAAAGAGAAGAAAACTTAACCTCCCTGTCATGAAAAGCATCGAGGCAATAAAAAACAATTTGCTCTCATCCTCCGAAAAATGGTTAAAATACCGAATCCTCACAGGAACACTCGAATTAAATGCAAAGTTCTTTTCTGGTGAAAAGAAAAAGTGTGGTTTTTGCAAGGTGAAAGATGAAACCAGCGAGCATTTTCTTTTCGGATGTGAGAAACTTGCCCCGTTGTATACTGCTACCGGCGAGATTTTAAGCGAGAATTTTGGCTTCTACCATTTGAAGAGAGACGATTTTATTGCCTTTTACCATGGAAAAGAACAACATATCATCAACGCGGTGATCACAAAGACACATCACTTGCTCTACGCGAAAAGATCTGCTTTAGACAGTGATATCAGTGGCGTTCTACCTACTGTCAAACTTCATTTAAAGACTTTAAATTTTTAAATAATACTTCATTACATCATGTTTAAAAAATAATAATTTTATAGCTGTAACGTTGTGTTTTATTTTTTCCTGCATTGTTTCTTTTATTTCTTATTGATTTGTTGTCTTTTATGTGTCTGCTTGTTACTCTACCATATATATTTGTTTTTAGTCTTTTTGTAGGTATTGTGCTACCTTACGTATATTTTTTTAGGGTAGTTGTTTTTTTGTTGATATACATGTCAATAATTACATATTTACTTTTTGTTGAATAAAGGATCGCCAGTTGGCCAAAAAAAAAAAAAAATTCACGCTCACCAGAGAGCGTATTATCACCTTATCCTATGAGGAAGGAAGACCAAGAACTTTTTATGTGTATCAAAAATCACCCTAACATCGGAGCATTCATTTGTTTTAGTCGTTAATTTAAAACACCATGTAGTACGGGATATTTGATGGAAAACGGATCGCTTCAAAGGAAATAAGAACTTTCACGCATTGAAGATGGAGTTTCTCTGTAAAAATATTTTGAAGAATGGCAGTCGTTTCAAGTTCTTCTGGACATGAAAGGTTTGTAAAAAGGGCACCTTTTGGCAGTTCTGGTGAATAATGTCGAGGATTCCTCTAGAATCGAAACAAGTCCAGACAACTCTTTGGGCTGCCCCCCATTCGCTCTATAGATATATTTGATAGAGTAGTACCGAACATTAAGAATTAAAAAATACAGGAATTATTGATATAAAATCTCCACTCCGGACATAATATATATTTTCGTTCCTTCGACATTCTGAAGTGAAGAATTTCCAAAAAAAGTGATGACATTTTTTTTAGAAAAGAATCTCCAAAAACAGTGACAATACTTATTAAATTGACATGATTTAGTATACCAAAATATTAAAGCTGGTGTACCAAGCTTTCATTTGATATGTTTGGTGTTCTAAAAATCGCTATACTTTAAGAGATATAAGCAAATATATTTTGCACGTACTCTCCCAAAAAAATTGATCTTTTGATATGAGAATATACAATTACCATTTGGTAACTGCTGTTACTGTTAGCTGGATAGCAAGATAAAGAAAAAAAAGAAGGGAGAGAGTATTTTGCCTCACTTCTCTCCCTCCTTTTTTTCACTGTGGGCATATCTTTGTGTTGTTAAACCTGTCATGACGTATGGGTCTCTTGTTTGGGCACACAATATAACACAAGGACAACAGACTCTTCTCGACAAAATATAGAGACTTGGATTGATTGGTCTATGCCATCCGATGCGTTCGACACCCACGAGAGGACTAGAAACATTCTTTGGTATCATTCCCGTTTACCAAACATATCAAATGAAAGCTTGGTAAACCAGCTTTAATATTTTGGTATACTAAATTATGTAAATTTAATAAGTAGAGAGTTATATGTACATTAAAAAAAGCATATCTCGCGTACAAAATGACGCATATAATGGATTATAAATGCGTCAGAGACAAAGTAAAATTTTGAGAGGATACCTTGACGCAAATCTAAGAAACACATTATTATTTTTTTTTCATAATCAATTTCTTATAGGTCAATACAGGCTTTGAATCATATGGTGTAAACTCAGATTGTACTGAATTCTGAATTGATAGAATGCAACCAAGATCATTTTTGGATTTATCATCTAAAGTTGTACTAAACTTAAAAGTACTATTTTACTCTGAAGCGAACAAGTCATCTTCTACAGGCGAGTGAAGTTAATTGATACAAAAAAGCTATGAAATATGCTAACATTACACACTCCATTTTTTCTTTGTTTTTACTGAAAACTTTGTTTTATTAAAAAACATCAAACATACGTCTGGTAGTAAATTAGATTTCCTTTAAGTTAATAATTATTATTGAAGTCTGTAACGTCCACCATTTTGAAGTAATTTGCGGAAAACTATATTTTTACTAAACTTTTAAAACTTTGACCTCGTTGCGCGACCTCGTAATGTTGACCGATTTTGTTCAAACTTTGTATGTCGTCTTCTTTTATCACCAAGAAACAGAAAATCCACAATGTTGCTAACATTTCAAACATTTGAAAAATAAGAACAGCCTTATATATATATATATATATAATATATATATATATATATATATATATATATATATATATATATATATCGGAATATGATATTCATCTTGCAGTGCTGTACAATTGTCTGACGTTATGTATTTATGATACAATCATATTTCTCTAATCTATGTAATACAACCCCTCTAGGATCTATGACTTGATAAATATCATTTACTTTTTCAATCCCTGAAGAGTTATACAAATTATTACATGCAAAAATAAGATTTGTCTTGATATAATTTAAAAAATACGTTCTAAAAAAACAATTGATCGAATGATTCTGCAATTCTAATTAGGTATTAACAGATGAAATTATTATCTCTAAACAATGAATTAATTAAAGTATGTAATTTTGGCTTTCTACGAACCCTTTTTATAATATGTCATAAACATGATTTTGTTCTTATTTATCATTTAAACGAATATCAGATAAAGATTTCAGATCACTAATAATTTCGAGAGCATTGCGATATAACACCTTCTCAATAAAATCTCTGATATCGGCAATGTTCCTGGAAATGTGGTGCGTTTTTACAACTTCAAACAAATCTAAGTTTTTTTCATCGTATACTACTAAATTATACTTTTAAATCAAAATATTAATGTAAAACTTTTACTTTTACCTATGTCTAACATCACCGTTTTACTTTTAAAAATTACATAAATTATGGGTTTGAAGGATCATTTCATCACATAACTGTTTTGTATAATATGTGTGAGTTTTGATATTTAATTCTTAAGAATAACTTTTGAATTCCTTCAACAGCAAGTTTTGTTCACAAAAACAGCAACAAGTTTTTTCAAACTTTTCAGTACTTTTAGCCAATATATATCCCTAAATTTGGTTTGTATATTATATATATATGTATGTATATATATATATATATATATATATATATATATATATATATGTATATATATACATATATGTATATATTATATATATATATATATATATTATATATATATAATATATATATATATATATATATATATATATGTATTTGTATTTATATAAATATAAAAGTTTTGTTGTTGTATGATTTATTACGGAGCTAATATAGGCCTAGCCTTCATGGCTAGTAATATAAAAACATATATCTTGATATACAAACAAATATTATACAATAATAAGAAAATATAAAATTAATTAAAGAACAAAACAAAAAAAAAAATATTTTTTTTTCAATTTTTTAAAAATACATTAAACTTAAGGAGCTATAAGGATCTAGACAACTCTGCCATTGTCTTTGCTACTCTCCAAGCACTTGATAAAGTGTATGCCTCTCTTAATGGCTGTGACAAGCTCCAGGCCTTTAAAAGGTTAACAGCAGCGACACAGTTGGTAGAAACGGGTTTCTTGATGCACATTGTAGCACTACGGGTGCGCTCATCGAAACCCTCGAGAATCCTCTCCAAGGGACACCTGTCCACGTTCATAACCTTCCAAGCGGATATGGCAGCCTGCTTCACTAAGATCTCATTTACAGATGGAAGATGTGACCTGTCGAGAAAGTCAACCACACGCAACCGATCTGCTCTTCGAGCTCCCAGCAAAATACCTGCGAGATCGTTAATGGCAAGTTGCGCATCTGAGCTAGTCTTTGCTTCTAGTCTTCTAGTCTCCCAAGCAGACGTCAGAAGTTTCCCGATAACTATGGCTCTAGCTATCTCAGTCAGCAGTGGCCCTTGCGATACCGTGGTTTAGAGCCGGCGGATGACTCCGATTCTTTTCCTGACATTCTGAATAATTTTTTCGTGGTGGGGCCCAAATGTCAGGTTCCTGCTAACAGTTACCCCCAGAAGGTCAAGTGTAGCGGTCGAAGGAGTGTCTGGAGCACCCAGACGTAACGTTTGGGTTTTCCCAACGTTTAGGTGTAGTCCATTGATATTAGAGTACGCCTCCATGGCCTTCGATGCCGAGCCCATAGCGAAGTGGACCTGTTCCCAGGATGGAGCCGAGATGACAATAGAAGTATCGTCGGCATAGAGCAGTACCTCAAGCTGAGCTTCTGGATTGACAGGTAATCAGGTAGGTCAGCCGTGAGAAGAATGAAAAGTTGGGGGTCAAGCACAGAACCCTGTCTGACGCCGTACTTTATGTTCAGGAAATTGGACCGTTGGCCGTTCCAATTCACCTGCTGTCGCCCTCCTGTTAGGTAGCTGAGCATCAGCTTTTTGGTGGGCCCCGCCATCCATTGGAGCTTGGCCAGAAATATATCTGCTTCCAAAAGGTCAAAGGCCGCAGAAAAATCGAAGCCAGCAATGCATACCTTTAATTTACGACCACAAGCCTTAGCAGCGTTGGACAGTAGAGTTGCAAGGGCAGTGTCGACACTGTGTCCAGTTATGAAGCCGTGTTGTTCCTGTGGGAGTTTCAAGAAGCTTCGACGTAGGTCACGAGTTGATTATAAAGTACCCGCTCGGTCAATTTTGAGATGGCACAAAGGAGTGAGACAGGTCTATAGCTAGAGGGTTCTCTACGTGGTTTGCCCTTTTTCAGTACTGGGATTATGATTGCCGTTCTCCACTCGTCTGGCCATATCTGAGAAGTAATGATTGTGTTAATGAGGTGAACGATTGTAAGGGCTAATGCTGTCCAGTCTGACTGATATACGACGATAGGAATTTTGTCAATGCCGGCAGAGTGCTTAGGGGCGAGGGATTTTAGTGCCCTCTTCACAGCAGCAGTGCCTACATTGTGAAATCCAAATTCGCCGTCCGAATCGGCATTAGAGCTTGCATTTTGGGAATCAGGACATAGATTGCAACGCAGTCGGTCAACTTTATCGATGTAGAACTGATTGCACATGTTAGCTGAGTCTGTGTCGGTTCTACAGTCTTCAAGAAAAGGCAGAACGCCGTCGTTTCCTTTGCCCATGGCTTCATTTACGATTTTCCATGCTGCTGTCTGCCCACCCTTTTTGATTCGAGATAGATTAAAAGAAACATGGTCACGTCTAACTAGACTCAGTGCTTTGTTCTATATAATATTTTATGTATTATATATATATGTATATTATATTTATATATTATATATGTTTATATATATACATGCATATATATATAATATTGAAGTAAGTGAATGCATCCTTGATATTCTACAGCTGATTTCATATTTGTTTACATAATAAAAAAATCAAATCTCCATGAATTAGAGTACACAAACAATATTTTTCTGCATAGAAAAAGGGGTAATTTATTTATTTTTCTTTTTTTATAGCCACTTGGCAATTCTATATTTCGATCTGGTATAACATTATGCACATTAAATTAACATAATTTAGTACAGTTGTTATGTAGACTTGGTTTCACGGGGGCTTATATGTACATTGGTATAAAAAAATGTGAGTAAGTGATATAAAACTTCAAACAACAAATAGTGAACACTAAAATCGTAATTTGGAATCACAAGCTCCTTTTGTATGTCATAAAATAAAATATTAAAACACATTTATCTAAATTTCAAATGCAGGGTAATTTCTTGATGAATATTTAAAAAATGCAAACAGGAAGTAAATATATGAAGATAAGATTTTTAAGCACGTATTCTATGATCAATGTCCAAAGGTTGTCTAAATAAATTTTGCTTCGATAAGAAACTGTCATTGTAGAAAAGTTTAAAAGAAGGAAAATTATTATCAAATTATTATTTTAGTTGTAAGACTGCTTGATTTCATGAGTGATTTAAAATATCCAATCAGAATCGCACAATGATATTTGAAGTTTTTCATCATATGCGTCAAAGTCTTTTAAAAATAGTTCTGCGACTAATAGATATATGGCAAAGCAAAATTAAGTAACTACTAGTATCTATTTGTACGTAATGAAAAAACTTCAGCTTTTTCCGTCGTAAAAATCAAGTAAAAAACTCCTCTCATATATTTGAACTTTTTAGATTGATTGTACATTACATCAAATAGTGATAATCAGATATCTTGATTATTGCCCTTATTGTTATTTATATATAAAATTTCTCTTGATATGTACCTAGTTGCTAAAATATTTTGAGAGCGTTTAGAGTTCAATCTTTTTTTTGGCGTTGAACCAGCGTTTTTGTCGTTCATTTGAACGCTCACTTTATTGACCCTTAATTTAATTCAATGTGTGTTTTAGAATCCTATAAAAACATGAATTTAGGGGTGTTCTGTATTAAATTTGAAAAGAAAAGTATAACGGACGAAAGCAAATTTACTTCACAGTTACTGATTTCGGCAAATCTCCTCAAGTTTTCCCGCCCTTGCAAAGACTGTGGGGTTATTTTTAACTCTATAATTCACGCCTTTGCAAAGTGTCGATCTGTATACATATTGGTGAGATTCATCAAACTAAATGTAAGGGGAATGGATGCACCTAACGCTGGAAACTACTGCAAAGCCTCTATTTTATGTGGCCTTTCAAGTCACAAGGCTTCCGCGAGGACAAAAGCGATCGACAACGCTCTACTTAGCGCCAAAGCCCTTGTGGCAAAGAGCCTAACAATTGATCGCCCCCCCTGCAGCCGCTGGACATTAGGACAATATCCGCCTCCGCTCGATATGCAGCATTAGACCTCCGGATCCCTTCGGTCACGGACATCTCATGGACGCTAGCCAGCGATTTGGTCAAATATGTCCCCTCCCGTTCCATCGTCTTAAAAGAGGCTTCAAAATCACTTTTAAAGAAATTTCTTTTACACTTCATTTTTAGTGTTTATGTTTTAATACTTTTTTTTGGATAAGTTAATTATTCGTGTAAGATGATAAAATAATGAATTATAATGTTTATATGTTGTATTTTATTACTTATTAGCATCTGTTTTATATATCATTTTATATACAAATTTTATCATGAACTGTTGAATAAAAAAAATACAGTTGACCGCTAGTCGATTAAGTGCCTTCCTGAATTGCACCTCTACGATATAGATCAGCATTATAGCAGAAAAGTGAGATAAGAAATTATATATTTTTTATTCATTGTATTTTTTGTTTTGTTAATTTATTAAGAGAAGACCTTAAATAAAAAGAGGTGAAAAGAAAATATATAATTGAAAAATGTTTAAGTGTTATTCAATAAATAAAAAGTACTTTTGTTTGTCTTTTATCTGAAGAAAAATATTTCTATTTAAATTGATATTTTCAGCTTTATATAAGTGTTTGTACAAGATGGGAAAGTCTTCTACCCCGGTTTGCCGACTGTGTGAGGAAGACGATGAAACCCCTATCATCCACCTAATCTGCGCGTGTCCCCGAACGAGGATGGAGATGGACACGAACTGGCCGAGGAGATGCAAAGAAGGAAAAAGCCCATGGAGGAATATCTTGCTTTTCTTGCCTTCTTGCTTTTGTATCAATTTAATTTATTTCGCAATAAAGGTTAGCTCCTAGACAGTTTACTACCGACTGAGTCCGGATTGAGTTCCGGTGTGGTGGGGCTGATCTAGGAGCTAAACAAACAAAAAATGTTTGTACATTTTCATAATTGATGATGCTCCGAAAAAGATAATATTTTTTAGCCGGATTCAGTATCAACGTCGTTACTTTGGTTATTATTGTTATTCAAAATCCCGAGATCCCGAGAGGGGATGGTCATTTTTGGTCTGCTATCTCATTGATAAGAGTATCCTAGGTTCGAGTGACTAATTTACATTTCCAAAAAGGGACTCTTATAGACAGGTTGGCTGTTATACACAGAAGGCTTAAGTGTTTTTTTCTTTCTTTTGCGGTGTAAATTTGGGAGGACACGCCTTGAATAAAGTGACTGTTAACACACGTATTTTGATTTATCCCTTAAGGGATTTTATACAGATTGACTATATATATTTTAAACACCGTCCAAATGATTAATTAGTCAAAGACTCTAAAATCAACAAAAATATCTGGAAGACATTTATTTTGCATAAACATAAACGCACATGCTTCCACCACTTTGTGAGTACCTCAAAATGCTTAAAATATGTGCAAAGTGAGCAGGAGCAAGGAAACTCTCTTCCTCAGAATTTCAAATACTTACTTGCACACATAATAATAAAAATAAATTATAGTCCATTTTTTTTAGCTGTTATTTTTTACTTAGAAATGAATCATTTTTTTAATTTTATTCAAGAAGAATCTCTCTCTCTCTTTCCGTCAATGAACTCATCTCACCCAAAAAGTTGTTATGGGGCAGCCGTTAATGGATTTTGCATCCCATAAGCAGCTTCCAAGAACTATTTCATTAGCTAACCCATTAAGAATATCAAAGTTTACTCTATCATGATTCAAGCAAATTCCAGCAATGCAGTTCACAAGAAGGAAAATAAGGACAAACATAATACTAATAACAAATATAATAACGAAAACACATGAGAGATTAATCTTGAAAATTATATAGGAAGGGAATTAAAATAATAAATCGGCAAATACTTACCTACGTTCATCTTTTGTAAGATACTCTACACTGCATACCTTAAGCGTTAAAGGAAAGTAGCGAATGCAAGGAAAAAGTAAACAAAAAATTGGCCAAAATTTTGGTTATTTTCTTTAACGTTAGATGTCGCTATGAAATTACGTCACAATTCTATTTAAAATCGGTTTAAAGGGATTAAGTTTGATGATTTGAAATATATCAAATCCCTACAGCATTGTGTGAGATTCCAAATATAAATAACAAAAGGACTATTATTTTCAAAGTGCTCTAGCATCAAAGCGCCCCTTACGGACTAAAGAAGAACTAAATTTTTGGCCAATTCCTTTTGGGAAAAAAGGAAGAATTTTATGTTATGCAGCCGCTACTTTACTTTAACGCTTTATGCATACTATAATCAGTGTTTAAGTGCCATTCCAATAATAATATTTGAAATAAGAGAGTACAAATGAATGAATATTTTTTAAGAATCAATAATATTATTCTTTATAAAACAATGAAAAATAGAATTTCGTGCGCTAGTAAATGATTCAGTACGTCCTTCCGTTAAAAGAGGTGGGCATATCTCGGACGGAACTTGAAACGTGTGTGTGTGTGTGTACGACAATCACTTACATTTCAAGCAGATTGATGTATTTACATAATTTATAGAAATTAAAAACCAATGCCATAAAAAATGTAGGCTACCGACTAGAACTTTGAATCACTTTCATAAACGTAATATAAAACAAAATATGTTGAAAAGCATGGTGCGTCCATATGGCTAAGAGAGCTGTTTTTTTTCGTTTGCCGTCGATTTTTATTGATGTCACACCGGGGAGAATAACTTTTTTTGCCTAATTGGTTCGATAGAATTGCAGCTTCCGACGGGATATAAATAAGCATTATAGCATTAAAGTTAGTCACTCGAACCTAGGATCTTATCAATGAGATAGCAGACCAAAAAGGACCATCCCCTCTTGGTAGTATTCGAACCTGTGCCATAAAGATAAAAATATATAGAGAGCTTATTCCCATCATCTGTATTTTTGTGTCCAATGTAAGCAACGTAATTTGATCTACGTCATCGTAAGCTGATCATAGAGATAGAATCTCTCTCTATGATCAGCTTACGATGACGTAGTATCAATTACTTTGTTATATTGGACACACAGAATACAGCTCAACAACGATGTTTCTCTGCTATTGAAGGGAATCAGCTCTCTATATCTTTATATCTCTATGACCTGGTCCCCCAACATTGAGAGTTGGACACGCCTTAAAGCACAAGGCTTTCGCACTCTAGATTTACTGCAGTTTAAATGTATATATTTTTTGTATGTGTTTTTAGCATAGAAATATAAAGATATAGAGAGCTGATTCGCTTCAACAGCAGAGAAACATCGTTCAGCTGTATCTGTGTGTCCAGTATAAACAAAGTGATTTGATCTACGTCATCGTAACCTGATCATAGAGATAGATTCTATCTCTATGATCAGCTAACAATGGCGTAGTACAAATTACTTTGTTTATATTGGACACACAGATACAGCTGAAAGGAATAAGCTCTCTATATCTTTTTATCTCTATGGATTTTAGAACTGTGAGATAATAATAAACATGATTTTTCATTTTGCAACTCTGTTTTCTGTCTGTTTTTTCGTCATCCGATTAGGGTTGATCCGCTAATCGAGAGACATTATGGAAGGTGCTCTTTCATTCAGTGGGCATTCAAAAGATTCGAATTGTATATAGTAGGCCCTTGAAATTGACACCATTAGTATTTTAAGAATGAATTCACTCACGAGGAATTGATGTTATCTCTTCAACAGCGGTGATTGAAGTGAAGCTTTGATGCATAATGCTAGTCGTTTTATTATTGTGCCCTCTCATTTTCTTTCAACCAATCAAGATTCAAAAGGCATCACCATCTTTTTATCTATCTAAAATAATAATGGTTACTGTCGGATCCAAAAATTTAAGATATCAAACGCCTCGCAAAAGTTTGGGAAAGGAAATTATCCAGGATAAGTAGAATACATTTTGCGATCAAAGTTTTCAATATGGAGTAAAACTTGTTATTTTTGTTTTGGGAGGGGGGTAGTGACATAACATTTAATAATTGCCTTTTATATTTTCTACCAAACTATGGTACTAAAGTCTGAACATCGAATCAGAGATAATGATATCATCATTAAAAACACACACCTAAAATGAAGCGTATGAAGTTGTCAGGTATATGGCAAAATGTGCTCCTATATAGTCGGTAGCAGAGGGTGGTGTTATTTTTATCCAAGGGTTTCTTTCAAAAACCCTTTGCTCTTAGTTATATATTTAGATTTAGTATTTGTTTTAATTTATATATATATATACACACACATATACATATATATATAAATTGGGAATTGGGAAATTATACCGACATTTTTGCACCAAATTATTTTAAAATAGCATTTATATTGAAGACATGAGAGGCATGGTCGAATGGCGGAAAAAAATTACAACATATGTTTACTACATAACTTTTGAGTCTGATAAGAAGACACTTAACGTTATTCGATTTCGTCCCAACCTTTACAAAATGATATATATGCACTAAAGTAAAATCCTAGGGAGATCCAGACTCTCATAACCGAGAAACTTGAAATAAGAATCACCCTTTATATATATATATATATATATATCTTTGGGACTTTAAGAAAACGGACGCAAGAAGAGAAGTTTTGGAAACCATAATTGACGAAAATAATATAATTTAGGTGAACGAGGAAATGAACCTTCTTTTCTTACTGAATGTGCGAGATTGATATAACAATATGAATTGCTACACCTTTAGAAAATTTGGATTGCTTGTAGATTTAAGACCATGCGTGACTGTCGGTAGATAGTCCTTCACTTTTGACATTACTATCCAGTTTCCGAAAATCAAATAACTCAAACGAGCTTAGTGGGTCACTTTTATGTCTACACTGTGACGTGACCTGTTAATATCAGACAGTTAGAGAACCCTTTAACTCTGCTAGTCCTTATAAAAACTCAAGACCCGAAGGATTGAAACCAGTGGTTCTCTATCAGCTTGGAAGTCAAATATAAGTATCGTTGAACAATCCAAAGCTAACCTTATAACTGGCTACTCTCCAACAACAATGTAGCGACATAGGAAAATAATATTTATACCAAAGCCTGGAAAGATGATAATAGTACAGGAAAATCCTTTAGATCAAATTACATTCTTATTAAATTATAGAGAGTTGTACAAAGGAAAGTATAGAAAAAAAACCCAACTCTATACTCACCACATATTTAAAGGTCTATTAATTAAGACAGCCTTGTCGCAATCATCATATGTCATTGAAGGGAAGGGAATTACCAACACAAATGCACACTAGCCGTGAGTTTAGAATAAGCATTATTATTGTGAAAGTTGGTCAGACCTATTAACTTTTTTAGATTTATTTATTCCACAGTTCATAAAAATATATGTAAACAAGCACAAAAAAAGAGAATCTATATAAAATGATGTTAATGCTAAAACCATAATTAAACATTTTAGTTTAAAATTTTAACATCAAATATGAACAAACACTAAAATACAATTATAATAAAATAACTTGGCAAAATAAAACAAAACATAAATAACGATAAACCTTTCTATTTTAAATCCTTGAATTGGCGCGTAAAAGTTTTTAATATTTTTCCATAAGGCAGGAAACACGAGGGGAAGTAACGAATTACATCAGCTGCCCAACTCCACTTTCCATTGGTGACAGAGGGGATCTTGAGGTCCAATGCCGCGTATCTTGCCGCAGCCGCTAGAATAATTGCCCTTACCTCCCACGGACTGATAGGAGAGTGAGATGCTAACCTCTTAGCTATAAGAGCTTTGGCATTCAAAAGAGTACTATTAATTGCTCTAGATTTTGCAGAAAGAGATCTGCCAAGACCGAATAGGACGATAGCTTTGCAAAAATTGTTTGTATCTGGAGTCTGAAGGCCTTTAACATTCAAACTGATGAATTGTTTAAGAATGGCTACTGAATGACAATCTACAAAGGCATGTAAAGTAGTGTTATAAATTTTTCCACAATCTTTGCATGGAAGTATAAAGCGAGTGAGGTCAGCGGATATCTGCAGCTGCGCCGTAAACTTTGTCTCATCAGCAATCCCTATAAGAGATTTAAGAATTCTCGTTTTCCAACAAACTGGAAGTTTGAGGAGCTCAACGTATTTTTGACATATGTTCAAACTTTCTTCACTACCGGAACGAATGGGAGAAGCCATTTTACGATACCAGGGTCTGAGCACCTGATAACCGAGAGCAGCTCTAGATAAAAGAAATAAAAACCTGCCATCACGAAAAGGACCCACAGGAATCACATCATGCATTGATAATAATATGTTACTTTTTATGGCCATCTCCTCGAGGACATCGGGACAACTCAGATTCCTGAAAAAATATTTTTTGCCCGAACTGCACTTGATTATATCAGTGCAATGCAGTTTCCTCCAAACACAGGAACATTTCTCCATAAAATTCTTTGGGCACAACCCCAGACCTGTGAAAACGAACTGGTTTGAAGATTCGTTAATACACTCCCAAACAAAATCCAAGTGCAAAAATTATTCAATGAAACCGATCTGCGCCACTCTACAAGAGGGTTTTGGAATATATTACGGAAGAGTTTTAAGTACATGTTGGGAATTATATGGGAAAGTTGTACTATGTTCACCCTGAATGGATTTTCTTTCTTTTTAAGGCTTTAATGTATGAACTATGAAATAATGATCCACACCACTTATCTTCGTTCAAAAAAAAAAAAAGGGAGAGGAGAATACTTTATACAACAGCAAAGGAATAACCTTTGAGTTGTAAAAATCAATTCTCTTTTGTAGGTTGAAGAACCTCCACATTTTGGTTTTTTGAAGAACGAGACGATTTAAGCTGTTCCAGTTCCTTTCGTCAATACCCCATCTATTCCAATGAATGCCCAAAATCTATATTCTCAACTTCACTAAACAAGAGTGAATCCTAACATCCTGAGATGCAAACCAATGGGGAGAATTACAGTTTTAGCTCTGTTAACGGAAAGTCCATATATTTTTTCAAACTTAGTGAAAAAATTTAAAATAATTTCAATTCTTTTCACGAGTTGAGGCTTCAGAGTTTGCTTCTACTGAAATGGTAATATCATCAGCATAAATATCCAAAAGATGAGGCGACCCCTCGATAATTATGCCAAAGCCTCCAAATTTTTTAAAGAGTTTCTGGGCGAACTCTTCAATTGCTGCAATGAATAGCAAAGGAGCCGATGGACAGCCCTGCCTACAACCTCTTTCTATTGTTATCGGACTACTTTCCAAGGACAGAGATGAGGAACCATTAAACAATAGCGCTCGCACGGGATTGAAGAACTTCCGAGGCAGAAGTCTCCGTACTGCTCTCAGGACTTGGCTGTGATATATCGAGTCAAACGCTTTTGAGCAGAAGTCTACAGCAATAATCGCTGCGAATTTACCTCTCTTTTTTATAGAATCAATGCAGGCTTGGGCATGGCGGGAAACATCATAAATTTGGCGATCCTTGAGAAACCCCTTTTGATGACAACCAATTTTTTTATATTTAGAATTGTCTGCATCCAACTTTTTTTGTTGTAAAAATATTATGAAACACATTAACGGATCCGCCAGTATATATTTATATTCTAGTTCTAATATTACTACTTTGTATGGTAGTTGTACAGAGATATGAGCAAAAATGATTTAGAATATGAAATAATTCCTCACATAAAAATATATAAATTCATTTGATAAGAAAGAAAACAAAGACATATTAGACTAGTAATGGATTACGAATTATTTTAACACAAATCAGCTGTCTATATTTCTACAATTGATATACTTTTCTTCATTTATACTCAACGTTTTCTCTTTAGTTTCCTATAAAATATAATTTTATATGGAATGTATTGTATTAATAGTGAAGTAGAGCAATTTCTTAATTAATTAAACACTTTTACCTTTTTCTAATTATCATATCAAATATTGTTCTTTGTTAGTAACAGTATACACAGATGATATGCAATATTTAAATAAATTGTTCCTACTTTAACTTGAAAATATATAGATTTATAGTTCATTTCGACTAAAAGAACTATAAATGACTTTGTTTGGCCTTTTCCTCAAGAGCTGATTTATATATAATTTTTTACCGATATTAATTATTAAATGGATAGACAATTGTTTGCCATATCGTTTGCTTTAACATAAGAATAGATTATTATTACAAAGCAAATAATAAATTATACCAGCCAGCAAAAGTTATTAAAAAATCCCAGAAATTGATATAAGTGCTATTGAAGGGCTTTGAGTCCGAATCTGAAGTTATACTTTATAGGGTACCATCTATTTTCAAACCATTTACAATTTAGCATTTTTTTAATTCTTCTATTTTAACATAAATAAATTAATTATGTATTTATGTGTTCAAAGTGATTATTGTAAATAATTTCAGTGTTTAAGAAGAAATTCATTTTGCTGTTGTAACACAGATACCCCATTGGTTGGTTGTGTTCTTTACCTTAGTGTCTATTGTTTGTATGTACTATTGGTATCAGCAATAAATTTCAACCTAACTAAAAAAAATGTTCAAAGTACTTATGAGAAAAAGTAAACCATGACAAATGATTAAAAATAGTTTTTTTCAAAATTTTAATCAAAAAAATTTACCTCCATTTTAGGATTACGTCACACTTCAAACATGAAGGAGGAAAACTTATTCAATGAATTGAAAAATCTTCATAGTCAGCCCATTTTTATGTGCAGTTAATAGTCTGATCTTTATATATCAACAGGTTAACTTGATCCTTATTATCCTTTTTCATTATAGTCTATTAGATGTCAGGGATGTCTATCATTTTTGCTGTTTAATGGACTGTATCCTTGATGTTTTCGTACTATTAATTTGAGAAAATGATTATACGAGTTAAATTTATAGACGTGTCTTAGCACAATAATGATAAATTCAAAAATCTAATGTCATGATGTTCAATCCTTTAAAGGAAGAATATTAAATTATCGGAGTTATAGCAAGACTCCTTCACAACGCAACCTTTTACTCTATATAGAAAAATTATCTGGGGTATCCAAAGAGCTCTCAATGTCTTTATTATATCTCTATATCTATTGTCTAAGACAATAGACATAGAGAAATAATAAAGACATAGAGAGCTTATTGGATTCCTCCGGGTTTTAGTTTTTGTCATAGAGATATACATATATATAGAGCTTATTTCCTTCAATAGCAGAGAAACATCCTCGTTCAGCGGTCCCCATTGCCCAAAGTAAACAAAGTAATTTGACCTATGTCATCATAAGCTGATCATAGATATTGAAATATTGTTTATATTGGGCACATAATCCATAGAGACTTAAAGACATAGAGGGCATATTGGATTCTTTATAGGAATACGTTTTGTATGTATTGGGAAACGAGGGAAGATACATGCAACAACTTTGTAAAAAAAATGTATCTCCAGATCGAACCATGAAAAACTAATGCGATATACTCATTTCGAAAGTATTCCAAATCCTAAAAATCCATTTTGGAAAGTTCAGCCTTTGATGGACTGGATAAATTAAACTGCAAAAATGTATGTTCAAAGAACTGAGTGCATTTCGATCGATGAGTCAATGGTGAAATGCTTTGGACCTCATCCCCTCAAACAATTTTTGCGTGGAAAACCCGTACGCTTCGGTTTCAAGGTCTGGCGTGCATGTACTCCATTTGGTGGAGAGATCCGCTATTGTCTTCCCTATGGGGGAAAATACAAAGATTACACCAAGAAGACTTGGACAGGGTCCAGATGTGGTCGTTGAAATGGTAGAGCAACTTGATCTAAAAGAAGGCCATAAGATTGTTTGTGATAATTTGTTTACTTCTCTTGACCTTATGGATTATTTGGGATCTAAAGGCCTTGGAATAGTTGGAACAATGGGACAAACAAGGATCAACAAACTGAATCTACCAACAAAAACACTAAACTATTATGAAATCTGTATATATTGACAACGATTTGGGCGTTATAGCGTGGAAATGAACTGTTTTAATAATAATATATTATTTAATTCGTAAACTTTATAACATCCACACTACTCATAAAATATGAACTTAATAAAGTAGACTACTATTTTACTTAACCTTTGTATTTGATACCAATTCCTTTTATAGTTGGACTAAAAAACCCGGATATTAAATAAAAGAAACTATGTGGAATGGAACTTAATGACAATACACTCACGCAACTTATTTTCTTGAACGTAATTGCTTGACGGAGAATAAGAAGGAATAATAAAAAGCACAGAGCTGCAACTACCGAATGTAAATCGGTATTCGATACTACCGACGGCAGATTTCAAATACCGAACCGATTATACGATATTTGGTAAAAACTACCGAATACCGTACCGATTGATAATCGGCACGGTATATTTGAAAGTATGACTTTTGTGACATACACATAGAGACATAAAGATATAGAGAGCTTATTCCCTTCAACAGCAGAGAAACATCGTTCACTGTCGCTTTACCCAAGCGCTCCCTTGTGTGAAGAACTTGAACTTCGCAAAATAAATAAACAAATACAACTTATAGTATTATAGAGCAGATACATAAATAGACATTCAATATAAGCTTATGCTATGCATTGAATACTAGAGTATCTGAAAGTGCATTTAATATCGGACAATAACAGACATTAGATGAAAAAAAATCTATAGCCTTCCATTTCCAACAAAATGCAAGTACATATATTATCATAAGATTAGTATGTATTAAATTTCAAATAATCTCTAATAAATTATAACAAATGATGTATTTAATTGTCCTTTGTTATAAGTTGTCCGATATTAAATACATAAGAAGAAGTCACAGAGCAGATACAAAAATAAATTTCTCTCTCTTTCTAATCTACCGTACCGAATATCGATCGATACAGCATATATATATATAACAAAATATACCGAATACCGATATCGATCGGTAGAAGGTATATACCGAATATCGAACCGATTTTTCTACCGAATCCCAGCTCTGAAAAAGCAGTTTGCATTATGAAACAATGTATGACTACACTGTTTTCTTTAGATATGTAAATATCGACGCAAAGCTAAGAATATTATTTTTAAGTGTATTTTTTCATGGATCTTTTTTTATTGGTATAATGAACTTTTAATAAAAAAGGGTATTAATTGAAGTATATATTTCTTGCTTATTAATTATAATATACTTCCCAATTGAGAAAGCGTTTTAAATAACTTTTCCATTAGTCTCAATTCACTTAAAATTTATAATTGAGGAATTAGTTATATTATTTTTATAATTTTTATATGATATAATGTCAGCAATACATTTGTAGGCTTATATCGTTCCTCTCTTAGTATTATGTATGTTAGCAGCGACATTTCTTTATGGCTTAGAGGAATAAAAAAATCGGTTCCGGAACGGCACTTTTAATATAAAGAGATAAAAACCAGTGATTGGTGACTTTTATAGGCTGCTCGAAACGGGCACCGGGCCGAAACAGGCTCCCAGTATGTTTTTATGCCATATTACTATTGAAACTTGTTTAAACTTCCATACAGGACAAGAGACATGCTAATACATTTTTGGACAAGGGATTAACTTATTATACCCGACCAAGGTAAGTTAAAAGTAAGGCAAAATGCTTTTAACCAATGAAACTAAAACAACATACACCGCTACGCAACCTACCTCATGAGCATGACGTCACATATGCTAAAAGAGGGTCTATTTTATAACTAAAATATGTTAAATATAATCAAATTTAGCCTTTAATTAGATCAAAGGGGAATTAGTTATCACAATTCTATTAGAAAATGGAAAAAGATTACATTTTGTGAATACTCATCAATTTCCGGCTTAAAAATAAACGTTGAAAAGACTGAATTTCTCAGCCCCTTTGGAGGCATTGTAGAAAAAGCCTGGGCAATACTAAATTCGTCCGATCATATGAAGATACTCGGATCTTGGATTGGATCTAACAGTTCTAGGTTAAATCGTGATCTCATGATGTCAACACTGAAGAAATCGTTTTCTTTTTTCCACTCCCTCAACTTAAACGTGTGGGATAAAGTCGGAGCCTGGAATACCTTTATTATCCCAGGTGTAATTCATTTACTTCGTGTTACACCTTTTTACCAAGGAACATCCGAAGAACGTCTAACTATGGAGACTTCTCTCTTGGGCTTCCACAAAGGAAGAAATATATCCCAACATTGAATTCACAATCCACTCAAACTTAGAGGATTGGGAGTCTTGGACGTCCAAAATTTATGGAAATCTTTAAATTGCTTTTGGATTCGAAAGCTATGGAACAACAGGCACTATTGGTCTTGTTATATTAAGCAATATTTAAAAAATAATGGAATCGACTATAATGAATCCCCCTATCACGGGCTATCAAAAGCTTTACCCACTATCTCTATGTTGTCTGAAAGAATAAGATAATTTTGTAATAGCTCAACAGAGTGCATCAAAACATATGAAACGTCCTTAGCTTGGGAAATGCCTCTTTTAAATTGCCTAAATGTATCGATCCCAAAAACTTTGAATGCTCACATTGCAAGCGATGTTATACATTCATCGAAATTTTTAAACAGACTTGCACATAAGTATTTTACTAGTGTTTTTTGGGAACCTTTCTAGAGTGAATCGTCCATTTTTACCCTTCAGGTTCAAGATCTCCATTTTATCCACAAAGATTTTACGCAATGCTTCCACAGTCTCAAGAATAGTACCTTTTAAAGCCTACATAAAGAGACGTGGAATACAAAGAAGTATAAGCGATTGTGTCGCTGCTGTGAATAATGGATTTCTTACGTCCTCAGAGAAATGGTTCAAATACCGACTTTTGATCGGTTCGCTGGAGGTGGCAGGCAAGTTTTTTAAAGACGGCCGAAAGAACTGTTTCTTTTGTAAAACACACCCGGAGACCACGGATCATCTCCTTTGGAACTGCCCTGCATTAACAGAGACTTACCAAGCCTTCCAAATATCACTAGAAAACCTCTTCAAGACCAAAACTTCTGAGGAAGACTTTCTTTCATTCACAAAGAATGCCAAATGTGACGCTGTCATAACTAAAGTTCACAACATATTATATAAAATGCGAACAGTTAAAAACGACGACCTTTCTTGCATCATCCCAATCACCTCTTTATATTCAAAAATACTATAGAGATATAATTTTTTATTGTTATGTTTGTTTTCGAATTATTTTAATGTTTTCTTATATTTTCGTTTAAATAATTGTTATTTATTGATCGTTTTTCACTGAGTATTGTGAGGTTTGTGATTAATTTAATACTATAATAATAAAAGAGATGCCAGAGAGATACATGAAAAAGGTCTCTATGTTTTCTAATTGACAGTTGTTATTTTTTTCTTTCAAGTAATTTAGAGATTTCCATAAATTTTGGACGTCCAAGACTCCCAATCCTCCAAGTTTGAGTGGATTGTGAATTCGATGTTGGGATATATTTCTTCTTTTGTGGAAGCTCAAATCCCTAGTCCATTTTTGTGCAATCATGACTGACTTTTGTAGGCTTTTTTCATGTTCTTGACAAATAGAGTCTAGAAAATAAATAAACCAAATAATTTGGTAACAGTTATTGACACTTTATTTTACCAATAATTTCTTCTGTTATACCGTATTGGCCCGAATATAAGACGGCCAGCACCTGTAGTTGGCTGGTCATCCCTCCCGGGATGATCACAAGGTCCCCATTCATGCTCTGAAAAATTATGTTTTTTGTCTAGTCCGCGAAAATAAGACGACCCCCCTTTTTAAAGTACTATTTTTAGAACAAAAACCCCGTCTTATATTCGGGCCAATACGGTACTTTGTGCTATTGGACACCCCTGGTCTATGTCGTCTTTGTTCTCAATGGCATTTCATACAAGTCTTATTAGACTGTCATAAATTATCATCACTTATAATAATTTTATATATGTTTTTTTCCAGAAAAACATTAAAAATATTTTCTAGTTGTATGTCAATTATTGGCGCCCATAATCCTCAGGTTTAATAAGAAGTGAAGCTTATGAAGTATATTTAATGGATGCAAAGTATAATCCCCTATAATAAAGAGATAACTGATGAAAGTACATTTTTACCCTGATTTTTTCATTACCTACCTTCATTGAATAAATCCTTGAAAAAAATGAGCACTCACCAAAATAATAAAACAGTCATAAGCTTAATCAAAACAAAACTTTGGGGTTCAAGTTGTAGTTTGATACTATTTCTTAAACTAGAGGCATATATACACTCAGAGAGTGCAAACCTCCGCCGTCATGAGCCTTCCGAGGCGGATTTTTCACGACTGGGGAGGCGTAGAGAGACGGGGGAGGGTTCCCCTAGACGGAAATTCCGAGAGGAAGACGCTCCCGGCACCCAACTTCTCAGCACAGCGACATCTATTGGCAGAGTAGGCTAACTTGAAAAATTTAGTAGTATTTAGCTCATTTGGCGCCTTAATTATGCACTCAGAGATGCCAAAATTTAATCACTTCTTCCTTTTGGCATTTCCAACAACTCCACAAAATTTCATTCAAATCCGTTCAGTACTTTTTGAGTTATCCTGCTGACAAACCAACAAACTAACAAACCAACAAACGCCAGTGAAAACAATACCTCCTTCGGCGGAGGTAAAAATGAGATGCCTTTTATATATTTGATAGCCAGTGTTGGTCGAATATTAATTTGAAAGTAATATGTAATATACTACTTTTTACTGCGTAGTAATATTAAAAAAATATTAGTTATTACTTCTCAAAAGTAATATACTACTTTTTTAAGCATTCTGAAACAATAAGTAAAGGCAATTCAAACAGGATTTGTAAAAATCCTCACCAAACCTAGTTTCCATTTTTATGTCCACTGGGTGACGTCACATAATACATTCACAGTTCATTAATTTTCATCAAAAATGCTTGTATATATTTTTTTCACGAAAGTAATATGTAACTATATATTACATATTAGTTATTACTTGAAAGTAATATCTAATATGTTTGTTCCCTCTAGTTAGTCGCAGTAATATAACTAAGTAATATATTACTCGCACGCGCGTTAGGGAACACACTGTTGATAGCCATTCAAACAAATATTTTGCAATATTGTTTGTCCTCAGTCAATTTTCAGAGATTAGAACACAATCTTTGTATTGTTGTTCGATTTATACACAATCTAATGGACTTGTTATTTTTTTTTGTGTGTTACAATTTCAATTGAGGAATAAGGCAAAAAAAAATTGTGGCTTCAATAGACAGCCTATTTTGTTACTATTTTTTTTTGATAGTCCGCAGACTATAAGCATTTATTTTTCATTTCAAAACAAACACAGAAAAACAAGTAATAAAAATTAGCATAAGATTGAAAACATAAGTAACAAAAAATTAAAATATGTTAAAACACGCACTAAAAACATTTATGCTCTAAGATTTTTTAACAATTTAGAATAGTTTTTTGTAATATTTATCATTGAATCACATAAAATTTCCTTTTTTGCTTTTATTGCATAAATAAAAAACTGTGTTTTTGTAATAATTGCGTTGATATGGTCCGCCTCTTCTCCCACGTAGAATGATATGAAGTCGTTCTTGGAGGTTGTAATTTTCCAGTGGCTTTTAATGATTCCTATCGTTTCCTCATAAAACTTGAGGAGTTTTCTACAAGACCATAGAAGGTGTTTCGAAGTTTCGGGTTCCTCTCTGCAGAAATAACAGTTTTTTCCTTCTCCACTACCGAAGTGTTTCCCAACTTGGAGTGTTCCGCTGAGGACCCTGTACTTGAACCATTTTTCTGCAGAGGTCAAAAGAGGGTTTTTAAAGGCTTTAATGCATAATTTAATGTCTCGATCTATCTCCCTCCTGGAGAGGTAATTTAAGAAGGGCGAAAGAGTAGCCTTCGTTCCGCATCTTCTCAAGACTTGTGGGGCCACATTGGAAAAAATTATCCTAAAGGGAGTGACAGGTCTATTTTTAAACTTTGGTGGTCCTTGAATGTGTTTTATTCTATGGAAGAGCATCTTCCCTAAAAGGCTGTTTTCAAATTCCATGTCCCCCAAACACGACAACCCTTGGAACGTTGAAAGGTCCTTCCTTAAAGAGGATATTGCATCCATTGCAGGCATTTGCCAACCAAGGTATTCCTCAAACTTAACAATAAGTGGTGTTGCTGCTTCGCTCATTTCCTTTAGAAGAGGACACATGAGTGAGGATTTTCTTAAAATTTGAAAATAACCCTTATGGAGGTCTTTTTTAAGTCTTCTTTTTGGGAGATCAGATATTGTTTTATCATTTCTGCCCAATCCTCTGTACAATCTTTTAACCTTGTAAACCATCGTGAGTTCATGTTTCTCCACATAGACGAAAAATCGAGAACACCAAGACCACCATATCCGTGAGGATTATGTAGTCTTTTGTGAGAGAGGTTCTTGTACTTGGAGAGAAGGAAATATTTTTCCTTTAGGGAGTTAACCGTGTCACAGGTTATATGGTCGTAAGGAGTGACCTTAAGAAGGTGAATTACTTTTGGGAGAATATAAATATTCCAGCTGATTATTTTATTCCAGAATCCAAGATTGAGTGGAGTGAAAAAGGTTATTGCATTCCTTATCCTATTAATAATTTCATTGCAGTTTTTTGACCCAGAGTCGAGTCCGATCCATGTTCCTAAAACTTTTAAACTTTTTTGGGTAGATATGGATGGCCAAATCGGAGACAGATGATCATTGTGGGGGCTGAGTACTTCGCATTTTTCTTCGTTTATACAAAGGCCAGAGACTTTGGAGAAATCACTCAAATATTTGAACACACGTGTGAAATTTTGTGTCGTTCGTTGTACATCGCCCGTGGTTAGGATTGTAGTGTCATCTGCATAGGCTTTGACATCTATCCCTTCAATTTCTGATAATTGTCTTAGGAGAGGATCAGTTGCAATGATGAATAACAGGGGAGCGCTCGGATCTCCCTGGAGACAGCCTCTATTTATTTGGTATGTGCATTGTTTGGCACCATAGCCAACGGTGTTTTTTGCATTGGAAAGAAGAATGCCAACCAATCTCATCATATAATGACCAAACCCCTTGTTTGCAAGAGTTTTAATTATATGTAAGTGAGAAACTGTGTCAAAAGCCTTTTTAAAATCGATGGTTAAAATGGATGTATTAAAATTGGTTTCGTATTTGGTCTGGAGGTTAAAAGGAATGTCTTCGATTAGTTTGCTCTTGACGAATCCGTATTGCGATGTATTAATAATGTGACTCATGCATTCATTTAGCCTGTTACTAATTATGTATGAAAAGATCTTGAAAATGCAGTTTTGCATGGTTAAAGGGCGGAGGTTTTTGACAAATCGAGGATCTTTATCTTTTTTAGGTATGAGAACCAGTGAGCCAGTGGATGCGTAAGACGGGAATGCACCTACAGCGAGAACTTTTTCATAAAATAAGAGTAAAATCGGGGCAAGGGCTTTAGAATATTTTTTATAAAATTCAAAACTGAGCCCTGTGTTACCTGGGGCTTTATCTCTCTTAGCATTTTTGTTAATAGCAGTTAAAATTTCTTCCATAGTTATCAACGATTCCATTTTGTTTATTATGTCTTCCGGTATGTCTGATATTGATGAACTCTTAATTTGGTTGCAAAAGTTTGCATCATTTCGTTCACATTTTAAACATTTTTGTTGAGGGGAACAATCATTGCACGAATATAATGCCGAATAAAAACTTGTAATGACTTGGTTATTTTCTTCCTCAGACTTACTTATAGAGCCGTCTTCCTTAAAAAGATTTTTTTGATTTTTTTAATAATTTTTTTTCTATTTGAACACATTGAAGTCTTGATTTCGAGAGATCGTCAATTTCGGAAAGTTTCAGTTTGATTCGGTGAATTTCGTCTTCTCTTCTCAACAGAGAGCTTATTTCATCTCGTATTTCGCGGGTTTCTTTCGAGGGGTCGTCGTAAGAACATAACTTTAGAATTCGGTTTCTTTTCCTTTGAGCATTTACACTCCCTTGAAATCGGCACGCGTTCCGAATCGAATTTACCATTGATGCAAAGTCTTGAAATATATTGTTAAAGTTTGTTCTTGCATGAGTGTTACTAATTATTTCAGTAATTTTTTTATCCAAACATTCGTTTTCTAAGACTGTATTGTTTAGTTTCCATGAGTTCTTGTGGCCGGGGTTCATTGGTCTGTCGTAGAGTATCATTTTGATGGCCCTATGATCGGAGATAGGATTCTGCACAACTTGATAGTCTTTGACACTTGATATGCATATTCCTTTAGTAAAAAAATAGTCGAGTCGAGAAGATACTTTTTGTCCATTTTTATTGTTAGTGAAAAAAGTATGATTTAGATCATTTTTGCAAACTGCTATGTCGTTGAACTCGTGTGCTGAGATAATACTTTTAAAAGCTTTTGTGGCGTTCGGTGACGGATTTGAATTACTGGACGTTGTGTCCCTTTTCATGTTAAGTTTTAAATTTAAGTCTCCAGAGATAATTGTAGGTTTGTTGGTTAGAATAGGGGAGAGCTCGTTGTAAAAGAAATCCGGATCATCGTCGTTGGGTCCGTAAACTCCAATTATTTCTATTGACCGGTTGTTTTCCACTGCAGCGCTTATTTTGAGAAGATTCCCTCTGTTGTCTCGGTAGAGAACCTTAGATTTGAAAGTCTTCTTTGAAAGAATACAAACACCTCTATTAGCATAGTTTTCTTGAGGTTTAAAAGAGTCGAACGAGTTATAACAGTCAGGTATGGTAAAATGTTTGGTGTAAGAGCATCTGGTATCCGTTAAAATGATAAAATCTGGTAAGTCTAAAAATCTCAAAAATCTGAGAAGTTCAAATTTTTTCTTTGTGCTGCTAATCGAATTGACGTTTAATGATAAAAAGCTTAGCGTCTCCATACATTAAAAAACTAAGAAACATTATCTCCTTGATGTTTTTTTCCCGTCTGTCTGAGGGGAGTGCCCACCGTCCGGCAGATTTCTTTTAGCGCTTTCGGGTTTCTCTGTCTGTTCAGAACTAGTGTGTTTTATATAGTCGAAAGGAGGAGTGTCATTGCTATTGGGTTCATTTATATTTGAGAGAGATTTTTTACTTTTTGTTGGGGTAGAGGGAGAGTTATCAGCCTCACCCGAAATCTCAAGAGGAGCTCAAATCACAATTGTGGACGAAGATATAAGCTGCTCCTTTCTGTTTCTTTCTCTTGGTCCTCCTTTCCCCTCTGGGAAGGGAGCTATTTTGTTACTATTTAACGTGACGTCAAAAATGGAATAGGGCATTGATGGCACTTTTTCTTTGAGATCAAATTTTATTGTGATAAAGGCCGTCATACTGTGAATATCCAAGGATGATTATATTAAAATATATGTAATACAATATAATCAAATAAAAATGAGAGTCTAGATACTATTTAATAGTAAATTGGATTGAAAAGCAGTTCACAAAAAGTTTAATCTCTTCAATTATGTTTATGATTTATTTTTAGCATAAATAATACAGTACAATGAACTAGAATACAAAATTATCATTTTAAGAAGACAAATAAAAGGATATTGAATATATATATATATATATATATATACATACTATGTATACCCACACACACACATATATATATATATATATATCAAATTATGCATACATACATGATTCATTGGCCATCAAATGCTACGATACCGATTGTATTTCTAATCGACATTCTTTTTAATACCTGAATCACTAGTATTATTTTTTTGATTTTTTAATGGACTCTAAATATTAACGTGAACAAGCAAACAAAAGTGACGATGGCATCTTAATTTAAAGAAATCACATAAAGTACAGGAGGAATCCCCCAGACTGTATCCAACTCTTAGATCCATTAATTTTGTTGCATGAACCCCTTGAGAAAAAGGCATTTATCGTTTGAAATTCATTCTTGAATTCTACAGCCATCTATGTAGTATGAAATCAAAATTTAGCTCCAATAATCAGCTCCAATTCCCTGCATTAAGGGACACGAGACCTCTTCAACTATATATAATTTATATTACTCATATTTTTGTCCACATATGTATAACTCTTGAATGTGGAAGCCTTTGTCTTTACTGGTACCTCAGTTGTTTCTTGAGTTTAGAAACTTTTATTTCGCTTGAGTGTAAATACAGTCGTCCCTCGCAAAGTCGCGACAACCCGGATCCACTACACGACCACTGCGATATATATGAGGTCGCGATGTTGATATATATATATATATTTTGCCTATATAGCTCGATAGAATGCATCCGATAGGATATAAATAAGCATTATAGCAAATATATATTGAATTTTTTTCAATATTTTTTCGTTTTGCCGTGAAAAAAACGGAAGCCAAGCCGTCGTCGCGTAGTAAAAGAACTGCGAGATGTCGAGGGCGAAGTATCGAGGGCTGACTGTATAATAGTATTGAGAAAAGCGAATTATATAAAATTTGACTAATAAATATTTAAGATTAATGACTCCTTACAAAATTAGCCACAAATAACATACTTTTCAATTTCAACATTAACTTTCCAAAGCAATAAACACAACTACCAGTTATTTTTAATAAGATCAATGATAAAATACAATAATAAATAATCTTTTTTAAAATATTTGTTTCTCTTAAAAGCCATTTAAATGATATACTTTAATTCTTCTTTTTATCATTACAAAATATTTTATCGAGATAAAAACTCATCAGACCTGCACTGATTCGTTTTGAATTTCCACTTACATTTGGGACTTCATGGATAGCAAGTCGACGATGCAGGCAGTACAATTTACTTATTTACCGGCACTAAGATGGTTGCTTTTATATACTTAACTAGCAATAAGTGATTTCAAGTTTAATGAACCAGAATTAATGGCTTTAATCTTTTTCGGGCGAGGAATTACCAATCAGTCACTTCAAAAAGTGTATGTGGTTTCCTTTTGTTCTCTTAAATTTTTCAGTCAGTTAATGTTTAAAGTCACCAAAACCTACAAAATTATTCTGCAAATGATAATTGCTGTGTTCCCTTTTCACTTTACCTCTTATATATACACAATTACATTTGTACTGTAGTTTTCTATCTTGCCTATATATATATATATATATCAGAGATGCGACTACAGAATGTAAATCGGTATTCGATACTACCGACGATAGATTTCAAATATCGAACCGATTAAACGATATTCGATAGAAACAACCGAATACCGAAGTATTGACAATTGGTACGGTATATTTGAAAGTATGACTTTTGTAGCATTCACATAGAGACATAAAGATATAGAGAGCTTATTCCCTTCAATAGCAGAGAAACATCGTTCAACCGTCGCTTTGCCCAAGCGCTCACTTGTGTGAAGAACTTGAACTTCGCAAAAATACAAAAATACAACTTATAGTATTATAGAGCAGATACATAAATAGACATTCAATATAAGCTTATGCTATGCATTGAATACTAGAGTACCTGAAAGTGCATTTAATATCGGACATAAGAGACAGTAAATGAAAAAAAATATAGCCTTCCATTTCCTACAAAATCCAAGTATATATATAATTAATATAATATTAGTATGTATGATTTTCAAATAATCTCTAATAAATTATAATAAATGATTTATATAATTGTCCTTTGTTATAAATTTTCCGATATGAAATGCATATGTAGAAGTAAGAGCAGATACATAAATAAATTTTCTCTCTTTCTAATCTACCTTACCGAATATCGATCGATACTGTGGATATATAATACAATATACGAATACCCATATCGATCGGTAGAAGGTACATACCGAATATTTCTACATCTTTTAGTCAAAGTGAAAATTTATCATATTAGCATTCAGTCTTTTTCTTAACATAAGAAAATGCTTTAAAAATTGTTATGATTCGATATATTTGAATTAATCTGTCTGAGGAAACGTAAATGACAGTAGGAATGAAGTCTTTACCTCTGAGATTCACACATTAACAATCATGAGTGAAGAGACACCATATTATTTATTAGTACCAAAAGTTCTTTTTATTCCTCTGTATTCTTTTCAACCCCTCATGTTCCTGATAAAGACTCCAGTGTGACATCCTTATTGATAAATAAGAAGAGTGTCCAGAGTATTAAATTAAATTCCCCCATAAATTAAGTTCATTTGATTGCCAAAAATATACATGCTAATATAAATATTTGTTCCCTCTGTTTCAGGTAAGGTTTTTTTTAAACATAGTAACGGTTGATCAGTAACGTCATTCATATACATTACGTTAATATTATTCACAAAAACTGAGGACTCTTAAAAAAATTACAAATAGTTTTCTTATTACATACAAATTGTGTATCACTTTAAATACTATTTTATATGCAACTAGAGCTTTACTTACCATGAGGGGTCCGCCTGAGTCGCCTTTACAGGAGTCTTTACCGCCCTGTCGGTATCCTGCGCAAACCATTTCAGGCCATATCCTGATCTGAATGTAAAAAAACCAACATCAAAAATCTTTTTATTGATTTGAAACAAACTCAAAACTTTTCAAAAACCAAGCTTATAGTTACTAATGATTTATCAAAATATATAAAAAACTTGAACTTCAAAAATAAATAAACAACTATAACTTATATTATTATAGAGCAGATACATAAATAGACATTCAATATAAGCTATGCATTGAATACTAGAGTACCTGAAAGTACATTTAATATCGGACAATAAGAGACAGTAAATGAAAATAAAATCTATAGCCTTCCATTTCCCACAAAATCCAAGTACATATATAATTTATATAAGATTAGTATGCATTGAATTTCAAATAATCTCTAATAAGTTATAACAAATGATGTATTTAATTGTCCTTTGTTATAAACTGTCCGATATGAAATGCATATGAAGAAGTAAAAACAGATGCATAAATATATATCTCTCTCTTTCTAATCTACCGTACCGAATATCAATCGATACTGTAGATATATAATAAAATCTACCGAATACCGATATCGATCGGTAGAAGGTATATACCGAATATCGAACCGGCAATATATTTTTCTACCGAATCCCAGCTCTGATATATATATATCGCTCAATTCTAACGCTTTATCCTATATGGTTAATTAAAAAAAACCTTATCCTTTATCCCTGTTCGCAAATCCCAGCCCCCCCCCCCCCCCCCCCAACGAGAAAGGATAAACGGCCAATTGTAAATTGGATATCACCCTCCCTGAAGACAGAATATCAAACTTGACAAATGCCCAAATATATATTTTTATTTTCATGTTATAGAAAGTTAATATTAGTTATGACCCTACTTTATCATATCCCGGCTGATACCGGATTGGGTTCCGGTGGATTGGGGTTTACTTAGGAGTTAAACAAACAGAACATGTTATCGTATTATTTGAAAATATTGTTTTTTCGTTTATTGCTAAATAAAATTTTATGGTTATATTAAGTAGAAAAACTTATCGGTGATGTCAATTTCTTATTGCAAATGCACTTAATATTATTCAAACTCCCTTTTTCTACCAATCACGCTCGATAATTGCCAAAAAAGCTTTCAAAAAAATTGACAATTTTTAAAAACAATATTCATGATAATGAAAAGTTAGATTAATTTTTATTAAAAACACTTACATTTTGTAAGGGATATGAATTTATTAGAATATATTTTTAGGAGTGTCATTGAGATGACGTTCAGTATATAGCCAACTCCATAATTTATTGTATCTATTTATGTTTGATGTACATCTATTTCACTCATTTTATAATGTCTTTAAAAAACAAGAATGTATAAAACTGTCGTACAATAATTGCCTTTATATGAATACTCTTTTTGGGACAATTCTTTACACCAAGAAATATATAAAAACTATATTTGATGACTAGATAGGGAATTCCGATCACCCAAAAACGGAAATAAGAGGGAATGGTTATTGATTTCAACAATATACAATTTACCTTGATATTGAAATAATTAAAATCTGTATTGTTTATTTTTTAGCATAAAAATAAGTATTTTAGAGAAAAATTTGTGCAACGGATTCCTTTATTTATATTTAAAAAAAACGTCTACCGGCTCATATCCCATTAAGTTCTGGTGCGGTGGGCTTATCTAGGAGTAAAAAAAAAAAATGTAATTGACAAATTAAGATAAAAAGTGCCAATGATTTTTTTAAAATAATATAACCAATAAATGCAAAGAATAAATTTTTTTTTTTTGGCCAACTGGCGATCCTTTATTCAACAAAAAGTAAATATGTAATTATTGACATGTATATCAACAAAAAAAAACTACCCTAAAAAAATATACGTAAGGTAGCACAATACCTACAAAAAGACTAAAAACAAATATATATGGTAAAGTAACAAACAGACACATAAAAGACAACAAATCAAATAAGAAATAAAAAGAAACAGTGCAAGAAAAAATAAAACACAACGTTACAGCTATAAAATATTTTTTTTTAAAACATGATGTAATGAAGTATTATTTAAAAAATTTAAAGTCTTTAAATGAAGTTTGACAGTAGGTAAAACGCCACTGATATCACTGTCTAAAGCAGATCTTTTCGCGTAGAGCAAGTGATGTGTCTTTGTGATCACCGCGTTGATGATATGTTGTTCTTTTCCATGGTAAAGGCAATAAAATCGTCTCTCTTCAAATGGTAGAAGCCAAAATTCTCGCTTAAAATCTCGCCGGTAGCAGTATACAACGGGGCAAGTTTCTCACATCCGAAAAGAAAATGCTCGCTGGTTTCATCTTTCACCTTGCAAAAACCACACTTTTTCTTTTCACCAGAAAAGAACTTTGCATTTAATTCGAGTGTTCCTGTGAGGATTCGGTATTTTAACCATTTTTCGGAAGATGAGAGCAAATTGTTTTTTATTGCCTCGATGCTTTTCATGGCAGGGAGGTTAAGTTTTCTTCTCTTTAAGTATTCGCTAAACGGTTCCATGGTCGGAGAAATGCAAAGCTTACGGATACTAGAAACGTCCATTAGGAATAAACGTAAACGTATAGGAATTATAGGTCTTGTGCACGGAACATAATCTCCAAACGCTTTCTTGAAACGTAGAAAAGCCATTTTATTGAGTAAAAAAGTGGAGCTTTCTGTCTCACCTGCAAAATCTATTCCGTAAGTTTTAATTCTAAATCGCTTATGGTATCTCTAGTGGGAAATTCCCATCTTAGAGATTTCTCTATAGAGCAAACTACGCTTTTGATCCCAGCAGATATTTTTAGCATCCTTCCCGAATAACTTGAAATATGTTTTAAGACTTTATTTAAGCCTGAGTATGGATCCTTTGCGTAATTTATTTGTAGATAAGCGGACAAGTGTTCATTCCAGTAATGCTCCTTTGTCCATAGTAGTCTAATCCAATAGGAGTTTAGAGCTTTCCAAAGGAGAGGAAAGTCTATGACCGAGAGGCCGCCATAATTAAGAGGATTGTGTAGACGCCTTTTAGAGAGGTTTTTCTTCTTCTGTAGCTTTAGAAAAGATGCCTCTATGCAATTTACTTGAGTGGCAATAGTTTCGTCAAAAGGAGTTACACGTAAAAGGTGAATCACTCTTGATGTTATGTAGGTATTCCAAGCCCTAATCTTGTTCCAAAAGTTAAGACCAAGTGACGAAAAATAAGTATAACCATTATTTATCCTTGCGATGATTTCCTCCAAGTTTTTTTCCACATTGTTTGTTCCAATCCATGATCCTAATAGCTTTATACTACTGACAGTAATAAAATGGGGCCACGATTTTTCAATTAATTGATGGTATTGACTAATGATTTCAGTTTTCTCAGGGTTTATCCTTAGTCCAGAACAAACTGAAACTTTTCAAATAAGTCTAAAGTCTTTGTAACTGACTTAATAGTCCGTAGCGGACCGCCTGAGTATATCATTGTCAGGTCGTCGGCATAGCATAAACACTTGGGATGGGATATTAACGAACAAAACCCTGTGATTGATGCGTCCTGATGTATTTTTCGTATTAATGGATCTAATGAAATAATGAACAATAAGGCGGATGCAGGGTCGCCTTGTCTTACCCCTCTTTTATTGAAGAATTCATTATTTACGGGTCCATATTCAATTGTTGTTTTGGAGTTGTGCAAAGAATAATAATAATAAAAATTTTAATTTTATTTTCCAAATATAAATATATTTTTTTGTTTATTAAATCCTAGAAATGCATCATTTATTGAATAAAGAAAGGTTATAGTATTAAAATAAGCGCAATAAAGTATGTTAATTGTACATAAACCTGAAAGGAGTTATTTATTTCCAATCATGCGATCCTTTATTACCTTGAAAATAAAATTGGGGATTCCTTAGCTCAGCTCCAAGGCTGGACCGTTACAAAATATATATTTTTTAATTTGAGAAGCTACACAAGTCACAGTTATTTGTATACCCAATTCATATTCTTAAATGTTTATATGATTAAATTATATAAATGTGATTAACACACAACAAATCCAAGGCCTATACAGCTCAAACCTTTCAAATAACTCGTTAACTGAAGAACATAAGCTGAGAGCTATCTTTATTAGAGCGGCAGCCAGATATTTGGCATTATCTTTGAGAATCCCCAATGTCAACAGCCAAGAATGGACCCCTGCAGCTGCAGTAATTAAATATGTACCACGCCTCTCGCCTATCTACGCCAAATTTCTCCAGTTTATTGTAAAAAAAATTAAGAAATTCAAGACTTCAAAGACAATTTAGATTTGTCTTATATATGTTTTTTATGTCTGTAAGATTGATTGTAGTTGTTGTTTTGTATGATTATGTTTTTTTATATGAATAATATGATTTTGAAGTTTTAGGTCTTAAAGAGGGAATTAATTTCAAACAATAATGTTTATTTATGTTTTTATGAAATACAATTTTCCTTTTATATTTTTCATTTTATATATTACATATAGTGTACTTTTTTTCTATTTGTATATATAATTTGTTGAATAAAGACCTTGTTGATGAGAAAAAAAAATCATTATTTTTGACCTGAAAAAATATATTTGAATGTCATATGGTGTAAAAAACAAATGGGAGAAAGCAAAAAAACTCTAAAATAATATACGATACAATGTGAAAATATTAATGAATGGTAAAGCTTAAGCTGGGAAGCCTAAGGTTATGTATTCGAAAAAGGGACATTATTTTTGACCTTCTTCCTTTGTTGCTTGCGTAAACAATTAAATAAAGTGTTTCAAAAAATAAAAAATCCTTGCATTTTAATTAATTTAGTTTACATTATTTAAACATCAATAAATTTAATACTTTTGTCGATAGATTATTGTTGATTTTGGTTAATGTTGATATATTTTATACAATTGTTAAGAAATGTATTGATATTATCAGCTAATGCATCAATCATTATAAAAGTTTAGATATATCAAATATTTATATATTATTGTTTATTTCTAATATGGAAGGAATTTGTTTATTGTGAATTTGACATCTTTTTTCCTTCCAGTTTGTATTTTCAGCGGAATGTAAAAGTGTAAAAAAATCGCTGAACCTCCTTATTAGTACATTTCTTTTAGATTTATTTATCATCATGGAATTGATAGTGAATTTTGGTAGTTTTATCGAAATAAAAATATCTGCATAGGTAAAGCGTTAAAGTAAAGTAGCGCATGCATAACATGAAATTCTTCCTTTTTTCCTAAAGGAATTGGCCAAAATTTTAGTTCTTCTTAAGTCCGTAGCTTTTATGCTAGAGCTCTTTGAAAATAATAACAAAGTCCTTTTATTATTTAACTTTGGAGACGTTTTTTATTTGATATATTTCAAATCATCAAACTTAATCCCTTTAAAACGGTTTTAAATATAATTCTGACGTAATTTCATGGACTAGCAACATCTAACGTAAAAAAAACCCAAATTTTGGCCAATTTTTTTGTTACTTTTTCCTTGCATGCGCTACTATACTTAAACGCTTTACGCATAGGTAGCAGGAATCTACTGTCGATGGTACCGATCTACCGAAACTCAATCGGGTGTCCGGGGTTCCGTCAATTTTCAATAAAACTTGTCGATCCGAAGGCAGTATCATTTCTAGGTCTGATATAAAGGAACCCAAACATTTACTTACATTGAATCCCTTGTCTTTATGCCATGTCTCGCATCTCTCATGTCCAATACAGGTACATTCACTACTTGCAGCACGCTGGGTCGTTTGATTTCGGGTACGAGAAAGGGTATGAGGGGACCAGCGACGTCATCTGGGATGAGGGCTCCCCATCCTGCTACATATGCATTTGTACCGGTGCAGGATCTCTCCCGGCCTCGGGCAAGCATATGGGAGCAATATGTGGGGCGTACTGAGCAGGTCGATCAATCGTTAAAACCGCGACGTCAAACCTAGAAAATCAATCAAACCAAATATTGTTTTTGAGTATCAATATAGCATTCATATTGGATATACATTCTATTTTATTTATTTCCTCAATAGAATAGCATCAACAAAATAAGGAATCGGGTAAAAACCATAGAGATAAAAAGATATTGAGAGCTGATTCCCTTCAATAGCGAAGAAACATCGTCGTTCAGCTGTGTATTTTTGTGTCCAATATAAACAAAGTAATTTGAACTACGTCATCGTAAGCTGATCATAGAGATAGATTCTATCTCTATGATCAGCTTACGATGACGTAGATCAAATTACTTTGTTTATATGGACACACAGATACATCTGAAAGGAATAAGCTCTCTATATCTTTTTATCTCTATGGTAAAAACTCATTCTTAAATATGTTTTTGTTTATGTAGTTCAATTGAGTTGCATCCGAGTGGATCTAAATAAATAAAATAAATGTTATAGCATTCAAATTAATGAAATAAATGTAGGATAACTCATTCTTTTGCCTATTTGGTTCGACAGAACTGCATCCGACTGGATATTAATAAGCATACATACTAGTCACTCGAACATAGGATCTTATCAATTAGATTGACCAAAATTCAGCTTCTCCTCTCGGGATTCGAACTTGCGCCCCCAACATTGGGAGATGAACACGTCTTAAAGGACAAAACTATCGCACTCCTTAAATCATTTTTAGCATGGTAATAACACTCCTTACAAATGTTGGATAAAGATATTAAGGTGAAAAGTTGACGTTCAGCCAACGGTATAATTTAAAAGAATTTATAAAAGGGTCCCTTTCGTACGCAATACAGAATGATTCAGTAAATATACACGATCATTCATCGAGAATTATTGATGTTTTAACCTTCCAGAATTTTTTTATTTTCAAGTTTAGACTTTGTAATAGGACGGTACGCATATCTAGACACATTCCGGTTATGCATTTAACACGGATATTTAACTCACCACTGAGAGATGCAATCGCAAACAAAAATATATATTGGTGCTTATGAAGACACTTTTAAATTATGACGTTATGAGTTTCAAACTTAAGATCCATTTACAGCTAGAAGTTTGAAGGTATCAGGTGACAAAGAAAAAGTACCACTTTGATGATATTATCCTTTAGACTGACTTTTGAATAAAAGCAGATAAATATAGTCGTGATAAAAAACCCAAAAGCATTCATAATCAAGTGCTCTACGTATGTAATTATCTTCTGGGGTAGGAATAAAGCTCGTCTAAATGAGTGCTTTAATAATGATACGTATATGTAAATGTAGATAAATAAAAAGACATTAAATAATATATATTTCCACAGTGTGAATGACCATAAAATGTTTAAAAAACATAAAACCATATATCCATTCCTTTTTAAAGTTGAAAAAAAGGAATATTCCTAAAATAAATATAAACACTTACCGATCTGCCGCAGGGCTGAATTGGAATCGGGGATGAACGACGGCTCGTGAGACTCGAAACTTTTGACTCGGTAGGGTTCATTAGCAAGTTTCAAATGGTACTCTCCCAGAGTCACCGTTAAGCTAGAGAGGGGCTTATTTTTGACGCAGTGGCCTGCCGTTACGACATGTCTTCGATTTATGAGAACTCCCCCGCACTTTCCCTTTCAATACGAATCAATGCCTGCCACGGAAAGCTGCCAAAGCCAGCTGGCTTCCCGTCCAGCACGCGGCGGTTGGCAGTGAGCTCAGCGGGTCGACCACAATATGGGTCATTTACGACGGGACCAAAGCGAGATCCTAAAAACTAAATACATAGAATTGGTAAAGTCATACATATCTCTCGTCTTCAGAGTGTTTTAATATATATGTATATAAATATACACACGATCTTCCCATAAGCTTCTTGCAAATTTATCAATCATTTTGGTTCGACTCAGCCTTTGTTTGTTTAGATATACCTTCATATATCCTATATAAATATTTTCAAATTTCTAACGAAAACGCATATAAAATTGATAAGAAATATATTAAAAACGAAAAAAAAAAAATTATATGAAATTATGCATATTTCGGTTACTTTGCAGAAATAATATAAAATAATTAAGCATTTTTAATTTCATATGCAAGTTATTCCGTTAATCAAACTAGTTCTTAAAAAGCATTTTGAACTTTGAAGGGGTCTGATAAAAAAAAATATCCTTGGATGATTAACTTGAGTTAAAATTTACCTAATGCTTCGGTGTATATTCGTTATATTGCTACGAAATAATTTTCTGCATTGAACAAACTTATAGGCCATTGAAAATACATTTCCCCCCCCGTTTATGTTACAATGTCAATCATCCATTTGAAACCTCCTCCATACTTTAATTTCCAGAGCGCCATTTTGATATATGTCGTGTTATAAAACCACCAAAACTTCAAACACTCTTTTATAAATTAGGACTAATGCTGAGTGCAGTAGGAACATGGAAACATGAACAGAGGCTTGGAACATAACAAAGCACTTTGATTTTTCGTCATAGAGATATAAAGACATAGAGAGCTTATTGGATTCTTAAGAGAAATACGTCATATTGCCCAATATAAACAAATATCTCTATCTTTATGATCAACTTACGATGACGTAGTACACATAGCTTTGTTTATATTGGGCACAAGCGACAGCTGAAGGATGTTTCTCTGCTATTGAAGGGAATAAGCTCTCTATATCTTGATATCTCTATGTTTTTCGTGTATGCATTTGTGTACATTTATTTCAACAAATTCCTCCTTTTTAATTAAATCAGTTACTAGTGTTTAAAAAATAGGGTGAAAACGTCAAGAAAGGACTTTTATAGACTCACTTGAAACAGTACAATATTTTAATTAAAACGATTAGTTGCAAAACGACTCCAAATAAATTATATCTATTATTTAAAAGCTAAGCCCATATGTTTTATGAACCTAAATGTTTATTTAAAAATATAATGATAAAGCATTTTAAACTGTAAATACTATTTGTGTATTGTTATATTCATTTAATTCAATTATATTCATATAATTTTACTTGCATGAGTATAAGAACTTTGAAAATAAAATATGCTGCGTTTTGTATGAAATTAAGTCTTGGATTTCGCAATTAGTATTATGCAGGAAGAATAAGAAATAATCAAAGGAACCTTTTTTTAGCTGTTTGTGCTTGATGTAATTGCTTATTTATTCAAAAATACCTTGATAAATAAGCGCATGCATCTTTATTAATGTCTAGGTAAATGCAGAATGTAGCTTTAAAAACAACTCTCAACACATTTCAAGGACAGACAAAAGGATGTAGATGATGATTATGATGTAAAGATAAATCCGACCTTTGCTATTAGATGAAAAAAAACGAAAAAAAAATCAAGAAATCCTTCATGATCGTAATAAGAAGAAGTATCATAACCTTATCTTAATTATATGCATTCAACCAGTAACGTTATAATCTTAGTGTAAAATGATAGGAGATATAAGTACAAGGCGTAGCTACAGCCTTGGAAAAATCTGTTTAACTGTCCGAAATATAGGGATGCATATTATTCATGGAATTGTAGATTTAGCATCATGACACTTAGGGTTGTGTCGGTCCTTATCTAGTGTTTTTTTTTACATCGTAGCCTACGTCATGTTGTCAACATCTCTTAATGCTATGAAAAGGAAAATCCTTTTTATGAGGCAAGTAAGTTCTTCCATGAACTGATGACAAATATAACATTTTTTACTTATGTTATTAATATGTATTAAAATTGATATTTAATACAATAAATAATCGTCGATGCTTGATGACAATACCTACACATTAGCCTATAGCGGCTTAAACGAAAGGGTTGTGAATGAATTATTTTTATAGAAGCATTTAATGTTTATATATGTATACCGACGATCGTATACTGAAAAGGCTATATTATAAGGATTTTTTTTGCCAATTGTCTAATATAAATATTATTAAACCTTTTGTTGGTATTGAATTAACGTCAAGTTATAATAGAATATATACATATTATATTGGTAGTTAAAATGTATTAAATACATAATCTTTCAACATTTTATGAAAAAATAAAGGACTGACAAAAGACAATCTCAAGGACCGACGGTCCTAAGGACCAATCCCAAGGACTGACAGTCCTAAGGACCGGTCCCAACCCAAGGATCGACAGTCCTAAGCAGGGGCGGAGTGGCCAGCGGGAGTACCGGGACTATTCCCGATGGGCCACTGGCCTCAAGAAACAATAAGGCCGGCGAGGGCATAATTGTCCCGGTGGATAAATTCTTCCCACTCCGTTCCTGGTCCTAAGGATAGGTCCCAAGGACCGATAGGACCGATCCTAAGCCTGGACTGGACCGAATAAATTGGGACCAATGCTACACTAATGACAATTGAATGGGATTCTTCTCTTGAAGGACAACCAAGAATTTGATTGAGGGATTAATTCAAAGCACAAAAATAGGAGGAGTCTTAAAGGAATATGTTCACACAATGACCCTATTAATCTAAGGGTCATTTTGAGAGGGTGCTCCATAACATAATTTTGATTATTCCTATCCTCATATTTTTAAACACAGTTTAATCATAGTGAATTTGTCAAGGGATTTATTTACGTCAAAGGTTTATTAATTATAATGATAAATAAATAACATATATGTTTTATTAACTTATGTATCTATATTCATATGCGTTATAGCTTAAATTTATTTATTTAAACTATAAAGCTATGCAAAAATGCAAACAATCAAAATATTTCTCTAAATTGCTTTAAATTTAGCCATTTAGCTATCTGAACACCCAGATGCATTTTGGAGTGGTTTCAAGTCTAAGACCCATTGATATTATGATTTGCTGGAATTAAGTATAAAAGTATTGAGGGTTCAATCTTATATCCCGGGTTTGTTGAAGGAAAACATTCACTAGTCCCGATATGTAGGATTGATATTATTAACTGAATGAATAGACAAATAATCCAATTGATTTCAAACTATTCCAATTGTAACTGTTCTGCTTGAAAATAATATTTGCCAAATATATTAATACAGAAATTAAAACCTGTTAAAAATAGTGAAGTGAAGAAACAAACATTATATTATACATTCTCTTTTTGGGTACATGTTATTTTATATGGACTGTGGAAAAAAACCCAGTAGAAATAATTAAAAAAGCATAAGTAAATGAATATATAATCATAATAAAACAGAAAGAAACAAAATCAAGGAGTAAATGGGAGCTGTTGTGGCCAGTTTTCCAGGAACTTCTCTGTTCCCCTCAGATTCTGAGCAAATCTGAGTTCTGGGGAGATGTCTAAGGTGGAGTTGTTCAAAAAGCAAAAGTTTGCCTTGACATTGGTTGTGAAACGTGGAAAGCAGCTATATTTCTAGTTCTCATGATGGTTTGTGGCTTGGGAGGCTTTCCTACTCCCAAATTCAGCGCCCTCTGTCCATTTAGAAACAAAAGCTTATTCCCCTTTATTAGAGTTATATTTCACTCTGACAAATATTCCAATAATAATTCGATCTTCAGGAGATACAAGTTCAATCCACATGATAACTGGTAGAAATGAATCTTTTGAATAAGTCATTTTTAGGAGTTCGTGGTGTACATGAGGTCATTAATATCAACATTAGCAATGACTTAATTTTTGCTGATGCATAAACATTTTTTATCAGTTATACAAAAGAGGGTGTATTTATTATCCAAAATAATGGACGAGGAAATGGTATATCCGGATATTGTCTTTTGTTAAAAAGGAAGGATTTAAGAAGGTTTTTTAGGATAATTAAAAGGATCGAATAGAAAAAAACAACATCTCTTCCATGATATGTGTTTAATATGATATTAAGAAGAAATGGCCACAAGAAAAAATGAACTAGGAAGAAATGACCCACCGTAGAAAAAGAGAAGGATGCCCTTAGGGCTGTTCTTATTTTTCAAATGTTTGAAATGTTAGCAACTTTGTGGATTTTCTGTTCTTGGTGATAAAAGAAGACGACATACAAAGTTTGAACAAAATCGGTCAACATTACGAGGTCGCGCAACGAGGTCAAAGTTTTAAAAATTTAGTAAAAATATAGTTTTCCGCAAATTTCTTCAAAATGGTGGACGTTACAGACTTCAATAATAATTATTAATTTAAAGGAAATCTAATTTACTACCAGACGTATATTTGATGTTTTTTTAATAAAACAAAGTTTTCAGTAAAAACAAAGAAAAAAATAGAGTGTGTAATGTTAGCATATTTCATAGCTTTTTTGTATCAATTAACTTCACTCGCCTGTAGAAGATGACTTGTTCGCTTCAGAGTAAAATAGTATTTTTAAGTTTAGTACACCTTTGAATGATAAATCCAAAAATGACCTTGGTTGCATTCTATCAATTCAGAATTCAGTACAATCTGAGTTTACATCATATGATTCAGAGCCTGTATTGACCTATAAGAAATCGATTATGAAAAAAATAATAATAATGTGTTTCTTAGATTTGCGTCAAGGTATCCTCTCAAAATTTTACTTTGTCTCTGACGCATTTATAATCCATTATATGCGTCATTTTGTACGCGAGATATGCTTTTTTAATGTACATATAACTCTCTACTTATTAAATTGACATGATTGAGTATACCAAAATATTAAAGCTGGTTACCAAGCTTTCATTTGATATGTTTGGTGTTCTAAAAATCGCTATACTTTAAGAGATATAAGCAAATACATTTTGCACGTACTCTCCCAAAAATTGATCTTTTGATATGAGAATATACGATTACCACTTGGTAACTGCTGTTAGTGTTACCTGGATTGAAAGAATAAAAAAAAAAGAAGGGAGAGAGTATTTTGCCTCACTTCTCTCCCTTCTTTTTTTTCTTTCTCTTTCATCCAGGTAACACTAACAGCAGTTACCAATGGTAATTGTATATTCTCATATCAAAGATCAATTTTTGGGGAGAGACTGCAAAGATGTATTGCTTATATCTCTTAAAGTATAGCGATTTTTTGAACACC
>CP045896.1:12993768-13048052 GCA_013387185.1 Caligus rogercresseyi
TATCATGATAATCTCTCACTAGTATATTTGGGCACACCTAACAGTTCCAAATAAACTGTAAGATACAAATTCTAATAAGAGAAGATAATTGGATCAAGTATTAATTTACAGAGCATTAATGTCAATGGTTATCATTTCTCTTTTATATAAATAATTATTATGCACCAATAAAAAAATATAAACCTTATATTAGAGCCACTGAAACCCTTTAATGGTATTGGCGCGACACCTACCGAGCATTAAGTGTAACATATCCCGTTGGTCGGTAAATCAAAAGAAGAAGATGCATTCGATAATAACGTAATTTCAAGTTGAAATACAACTTCAAATGAATGAGACACAGTGATTGTACAACAAAAATATTAACAAGTTTATTATAAAGAATGTGTAACACAATGTTTTAATACTATTTTATATATAAGGCGAGGATTGAAGTATAAGATATATATATGTATTTATGTGTAAGACTATTGACATTTCCTCCAATAAGCAAAGCTCATGGGATGTGTCGGGGGAGGCCTCTAGGCCTATGATTATTTGTATAGGTACTTGGAAGAACATGGCAAAATAAATTCGATAAATATATTTTTACAAAATAAACTAAAAATGAATGAATGCAAATGGAGTAAAACAGGCTTTAAAAAAGTCATTTAACGAACGAAAAACGTCGTTTGAGGGACACACACTACTTGTAATAGGAACTTTGATAGATATTGAGGTGGATTCAGGGGGGGGGGGGGGGGCTGGCTCTCTCAGAGACCCTGCGGATATGATATGAGATCCAATCTGAAGATTTGAGACTTGATGGTAAATCCCAGGCTGCCCTGCCTTTGCACAGGAGTAGCCTGCAGAGACGAGGCCAATAAGGACCCAACGCCCTTTAACGGAATCCTTGACAGCGAGGGGCCCTCCAGAGTCCCCTTGGCAAGCATCCCGCTTCCCGTTTCGATAGCCAGCGCAAAGCATGTCCTTAAACATGTCAACCTGAAAGTAATCATTTCACAATATAATGTCATAACTATGAGATCTTTATTCACCCATTTACTGCCCCCTTATTGGTTACATATAGGGTTCGATGGACATTACGTCCGTGTGTATGAGTATTTGGCATTCATATTGATCTATTGGAAGTAGAGATTGATTGTAAAGAGAAGGCAAACCTGATTTAGAACTGAATATGCTTCACTGAGCTTACGACAACTTGCATGAATGAAAAACCATTATGATTAAAAAATGATTTTCAATTAAAGTTTGAAAAAGTTTAAAAAAGTGTAAAAATAACTGAATAGATCTTTAAACACCTAACAGCTTGTAAGAAGAAGAAAAAAGTTATAATTCACAGAATTTTCATTTATTACTACTCTAACTTATAGTTCATTTGAGGAAAACAAGTCAACAACAGAAGGATTGCTTACATAAATCCCTTTGTGCTTGTGCCAGAGCTCACACCGTCGGTGCTAATGGTCCGTACGTCCACGGCCTGAAGTTTATTCGGCCGAACGGGGGAGTCGGTTGAAGTGCACCCCAGCCGGCCACAGTCGCCAGGGTTCCTCTTATAGATTGATTTTTGGAGGGAAGGCAAATGGGAGAAATGTGAGGTTGATACAAGACGCGGGACTTGAGTCTAAGAAGAGCCACGTCGAAGCGATCCGCCTGCGGTGTAAAGCGGTAGTGAGGATGAAGCTCAATGGAAGACACACTGTACTTCATCCTCGGAAGCGGCTCTACCCTCTGGTAGAGCGTGTACTCCCCTAAATAGACGCGAATGGAAGACGCCTCTGCGGAGTTGACGCAGTGCCCCGCCGTAACGACAAAGTAGGGGCTTATCAAAGCTCCTCCACAGCGATGAGGACCCAATGCGAATGAGGGGCCTGCCAAGGAAAGTTCCCAAAGCGGCCTCACTCCCCCAACGATGCGTCGCGTTGAGATGGTTGGTTTTCCACAGAGGGGATCATTCACCACGGGGCCATAGGAGATGTCTGGTAGCTCTTCCTTGACGGATATCCCGTTTCCAAAGTGAGGATTCCTCCAGAACCGTGGACTTGCTGCACCAGGCCTCTCGCAGCAATACTGGAAGACAGCCCCGCAGCCATGAGTCACGACCCCTCCAGACATCCAACAGGACATGGAGTACCCACACTGCCCATCGCACTCCGCCTCTAAGCCGGGGTTATGATCCAAAGACGGCTCAGGGAGAGTTGGCATTCAGCTGGACGCTCAGGAAGATCAGAAGGAGGAATCCCAAATACATCACTACTGAAGTATTTAAGGATGTGGAGGAGAAATTGGCTTAATGCATCTTGACCAGTTTTCTTCTTCTTGTTTTTTTCTTCTAATTTGCCTTGTTGGTTCACACGGGACAACTACAGAGTGTATGTGTGGTTGTGTCTGTTTGTTGCCAGAGATGAGCGCATAATTCGGATGAAGGTAGGAGGAGGAGGAGGAGGATCCAAAGAGGGTTGCTAAGATTTTCTTCTTAGCTTGAAGGCGTTCTGTTGTGCAGCAGAGCAGCATGTAAAAAAAGTACACCCGTCAAATCCCTCACTGAAAAAAAAAACTGTTTTCCACAACCCCTTTTTTCTTATTTTCTGTTGCGTACTCAACAGGTGTCGAAGGGGACCCCTCTCTATTCCCGGTCAATCCCTATATTTTCTTCAATAATATGATGGTTATTTAGAGGAGTTATAATTCTTCTAACATTATGTGGTTTTTTAAATAACCTCTGAGATAAAAGGAGATCCTTGTTTATGTACTATATTATTGTTATAATTAATACTCCTTATTGTAAAAATAGATGTAATTAAGAAGTGCTTAAAGAGATAAGCATTTGTGATTGCTAAATAATATTTTTATTCGTTAATATTTTATGATTATTTACGCTTGATTATGTAAATGAAAATTATATGATATATATCGAACTAAATATGTTATACAGCTTTACGAAAATCTTTTCCAAGATAAAATATTTCAGAAGCGTTAAGGTTTTTTTAAATTCATATATTAAATCTTCGAGTCTTAAATTTACAGATTATATATATATATATATACCTATATATACCAGAAGTTATATACAAAGCTCATGTGTAAGTAGCGTAATAAGTATTATTATTTAAAAATTGTTTTAAGTAAGAGCATACGATACATTAGATTTTTTTTTTTTTTTAGGCCGTTGAAAAATATATATTTTAATCATTTAGCAATAATAATATTTTTATTATTATCAAAACGATTGAGTTTCATCAAAAAAATATTTTGGGCAATTAGTATTTATGTATCTCACACTCCATCATTTCATGCAAAGATTTTTCGTCTTCTTGTCTACACTAAGGACCAATTTGCGCAAAACAAATTACATAAAAAAATAATAAACTTAGAAGGATGATTTACACATTGAGCTTTATAATTAATTTTACTTTTTGTTTTGCTTTCAAAGAAATCTGCTTCCATAATTTTTATCCTAGAAAATTACCTTTGAAAAACATCTGATTTAGCATATTTTGCAAAAGTGCGATCTGAATCACGCAGAGCTGCGACTAGCGAATGTAAATCGGTATTCCATAAGACCGACGGTAGATTTCAAATATCGAACCGATTATACGATATTCGGTAGAAACTACCGATACCGTACCGATTGTCAATGTATCAAATTTCAAATAATCTCTAATAAATTATAACAAATGATGTATTTAATTGTCCTTTATTATAAACTGTCCGATATTAAATGCATATGAAGAAGTAAAAGCAGATACATAAATAAATTTCTCTCTCTTTCTAATCTATTGTACAGAATATCGATCGATACTGTAGATATATAATAAAATCTACCGAATATCGATCGGTAGAAGTTATATACCGAATATCGAAACAGCGGTAGATTTTTCTACCGAATCCAAGCTCTGGAATCACGCCATTGGTCGTCAAGGAAGGGACAAATTTAAGGAAGGAATCAATAAATGCCCAAAACATAATTTAAATTTCTAAGGATTCAATCATTGACCTGATTTTTGCATGTTATTTATTGGGTCACTTATGAGCTACCTACTAGGGTTCTGTAGGATAACAAAAAAAGGGGTTTATGGAGAGCTGGTTCACTGGGGTTCATGATCGGGGAGGACTGTCTCTCCTTTTGAAATAAGCATAACTACTTGTTATTTGGCTTAACATCTATTGTGAAAAATGATGGTCCCTTCCCCCCTCTCTTCATATTGACTATTCTATTTCTTTCAGGTTACTCCTCTTCTATGAGGTTTCAAACCCTCTAAGCTAAGGCAACCAGCTTATATATTGTTGGTGGGAGGTATAAGCGTATAAGTTATTGCTGCTGCCCCCCTCCTCCCCCTAGAGGTAATATTTTAAGTGCTTAACACTCAATGCTTTTATTATAGATCTAATTGAAAATTATTGCACACTCAGTAAAGAATTCATGGTCAAGTGTTTTTAAATGATGAGAAGGGTTATGAAGTAGAAGAAGAAGGGTTCAAGACAGAGGAGGGAGGGAGTTTGAAGCTCCGGCTTCATTACATAAATATACCAACATACAATAAGGGTTTGAAAGACAGTCTACAGGCCTTTGCTTCTTATAAGGGAACTCTTTTTATTCATTATATTAAACTAAATGGTAATACAATAAAATAATATATTTTATGGTTGTGCATAACGAAATAAAAAAAATATGTTTCCTTTCTTTGATTAAATTTGCCATATTGCTTTATACGGTACGAATCGGAGAGGAGTGAGTGCTAAGTGAGTCCGCAAGTTTTCAGAGCTAGGACTACCGATTGATATTTATCGTTAAATCGGTACAACCGGCTGTAGATTTTGTTCTACCGCTGAATTAAAAAAAGCTACCCAATACCACTACCGATTGCATGATTTCAGTCAATGATAGCGGTAGATAGATAATACAAAAGCGAAATCTTGGGAGCTTGATAGCTGTGCGTGTTAAGGCGTGTTCAACTCCAAATGTTGGGGGCGCAGGTTCGAATCCACCCGAGAGGGGATGGTCATTTTTGGTCTACCTCATTGATAAAATCCTAAATTTCGATAGACTATTTTAATGCTATAATGCTTATTTATATCCTATCGGATGCAATTCTATCGAACCATATAGGTGAAAAAAATAATCCAAAATCAAGTTCAAACATTATAAACATAGACTTCAGCTACATATGCATTATAATAAGTACAACTTGTACCTCTCAATGCTTGGGAGGCTATAAAACAGAGTCCTCATCAATTGTGACAGGGATGGGGATTATGTCTTCACAAAGAAGGAGTTCCCTGGCGGCCACAGTGGCGCATGGCTAAAGTTATTCATAAAATATAATACCTCCCGCTCAGCTCTGTTGCCGCTAAAATATTACTTAAGCCTCTGGCAATATCCTTCACCCAAGAGGTCTTCCTCGAGGAGTTAACAATTTCGAGGAGCTGATGATGCTGAAGGATAACATCAGCCAATTTAAGACCTTCCTCAAAGAGGGCCCAAGAAGTGCATCGCTAACGACTTAAAGCAGGAGGCTCACTTGTTGTGATGAGCAATTTCTTTTGTTATACTTTTGAAGAGTTTATAAAACATTTACAAGTTGATACATAACGTTGTCTTGTTCAAAGGCGGGGCAATTCATTTTTATTAAATGAGCACATCATATCTTGTGGGTGAAGGTTTTTTTCGATCATGGTGGGAAGACGCAATGAAGTGAGCACGAGGAAGGGAGCGGGAGCTGTGGGCCAGTTAGAGAATACAAAGGCCTCAAGGGGTCAACTGAATATCCAGGTTTTGATTAAATTTCACCATTCGTAGTTTAATGTCTATCTTTGGAGGGAAAAAATAAATTATGCAATTTTAATTATAAAAATAATTTGAAAATAGTCTACATGATTTACTTCCAGTCTTAAGGTAATATAAAATAGAAAAATAATTAGAAACTGTGTATGCAAAAAAACTTTCATGTTATAGAGTTTTAAAAAATACCGATGGACACAGATTTTTTGTCGACTACTGACCTGGTGGTATATTTTTCTACTGAGTACCAGATCTGGAGGTTTCACGTGGGTGCGTTTAAAATAGTATCCATGGGAAATTGTATTTAAACAGCATTGGTCAGCCATATATATAAAATCTGATAAAGGCCTCATGACCGAAAATTTCAACATAGCTGGCATTTTTGTACTCGAGTTAGCGCAAAAGCTACTTGACTTAGCAAAATTTTGAATTGTGAGTTTTGCCTATATATTTAGTTAATGTTGGAGTTCATCTATTTTTTTTAAATTTCGATAAAGTATATTGTTTACTATAAACTTATAATTTTTACAAACAAACTAAGATTTTGAAAAAGAGGCTTATATAAAGATCTTTTAAAAAGAAAATAAGTTTCCATGCACCTAGAAACCATCTAAAGACTATTTCATTTACAAGAAAAAACATATTTTTAATATATATTTATTGGTGAACAACTGATTTTTTGCCTATATGGTTCGATAGAATTGCAGTATCCGACAGAATATAGATAAGTATACATGCATTAAAATTAATCTATCGAACCTAGGATCTTCTCAATGAGGTAGCAGACCAAAATGACATCCCCTTGGGGATTCGAACCTGCGCCCCAACAAGGGATCCAAACACGGATCTCTCAGGGATCGGGAGGAGGGATTCAAGCATTTGAGTCACTGGGAAAAACCAAACATAATGTATTTCATGCATCAAGTGTAATTATTTTTATTTCTAAACAGGGCTATGGACACGGGATCCGATATTATATATTTCAAACATTAATCGTCATTATATTTCTTTTTAAACTGAACAACTATTTTTATTGGATGGCTTACATGATAGACTCAACCTCCCTCCCTCCCTCCCTCCCTCCCAAAAGCCCTTCCAAAAATTTTAGTTGCATATTTTGAAGACAAATATAAAAAATGCTTACCTAGCAACTCCTTGAATTTTTACTGAGCTTATGACTTATAATCCCATCATTTTGTACCAAATATTCCTTTAGAAGAACTATTTATATGTCCTGGTTAAAGTATTTGCAATATTCCTTTTTATATGACCATTGTTCCGAGAATAGATTTTTTATATAATAATAATTTGCAAAATATTTTTCTTTAAAATTATTTATATTCATATATTGTCTAGACAAAGTAATTGCCGTTTTTTTAATCCATTGGTTCGTAGAATATTCAATCGATTTGAAGGGGGCATAGGCATTTGACAAGGTGACCATATAAACGACCTTAAAACATTTAACTCAAACATGTCAATCAGTTATTGCTGTTATGTGGACTTACGTTTCAAATCAAAATCCAATTAAGAGACTTCGGGAGCCAATTTGACCACAGGGATTTCTGTAGCAACATTTCCAGGGTTAAAGATTCAACTATAAGGTTTTATGGCATTTCTCTCAAACTCATGAATAAACATTATAAGAGGGCTGGTCTGTAAATAGTCCGTGCCTTTTTAAATGAAACAAAGATTTTTCTTTTGGAACAAAAGTATTTTTTTTTCAACGTAGTCTCCTTGAGCTCTATATACTTCGTCCAATGTTTCACCAATTTTTCTATCACTTCCAAAAAATTAGATTTCTCGAGGTCCTCAAAATATATTCATTTGTTTGTGTCATGATTTCATTGTGGTACCCATCTTGCGGATAGTTTGTTCATACCCAAGTGATCTTTCAAAATCGAAAACACTGACCCATGTGATATGCCTATGGTTTCCAGTATCTCCTGCACTTTCAACATCAGATGGGCCAACACCATATCAAGATTTTATTAGATTGTTTCGGGTGTAGCAATTGGCGTCTAGAACGTTCGGCATCGATCGTACGAAATTCTTTAGACCACTTTTTATCATTTTTATTAAGCCTTTGTTTCGGTGATGGTTTGGGACTGCAAATAATAATGTTTGATAAGAACACGAATTTCACTGTTCTCCACAATTCACGAAGTTGTTTGTCTTTAAAGACTGTCAAACCCACAACCCCCTATAAGACCCAGCAGCGTGTTCAAACTTTAACAGGAGTTAGATGATAGATGCTAGTTGAAAGTATTAGAATTGCCGCCAACCTAATTATAAGGCGGGAATTCAAAAATTCACGGACTTATTGTGACCACCCCTCGACTTTCGGTTTGATAATCATTTATTACCGCCTTATCGTCAGAGTGCTGATCCATTTATCATCAGACGAAACAAAATAACATGTTTTCTTTCCCTGAGACCTGCTTTATATAATTAATATGCCATATTGGAATAGTGTATTAAAAGCATTCGTAAATGAAATGGATTGAGAGAAAAACAATTAGGGAATTGAGGGATGAAAGTATTTGCTCTGAGTTAATTTTCACACCACAACAGCCAATAGTGAAGTAATACCATTATTTTTTAATGTCAACTCCTATTTATTCACACTTCTTTTCCTTCATCAATCACGTACGAAAAGGTATCAGAGTTGTATCTTTAGTTATATAATACTAATAATAGAGATGCATGTAGTTTGGCTTTAGGAAGAAATGGTTAAAGCAAAAAGTTATTATATTATCGATTCCATGTAAACCTGTTGGAATTGAAGTAAATAAGTTAAGGTACAGTTGTATGCATTAATATGAATGCTAAAGAAATATAAAAAAACTATGAAGTGGACAGCTCTTTCTGGCTCAGTCCCTCTGCTCCTATCTGTTCCTCTATTTCCATCCTTTTTCTTATTTAAATGCCCTACCAGATGGGGCTACCAACGTTTCCTTCTCTTTTCTAAAAGAGACTATATATATATATATATATATATATATATATATATATATATATATATATATAATAATGCCAAATATATTCTATCAATAACAACAACTAATCATCCATTGGCATTGGTAGAAACCAACTGTAAGCATATATAATTAATATGGACAAGTTCGTTTGATGTTCAAAAATTTAAGTGAATTGATATATTGCGTATACTGTTAGCTTCGTATTTTTTATTTTATTTAATGGCGCTATTATTAACATTGTCTTTCCTAATATAATATTTCTTTACATATATTTACCAGAGTGTAATAACTTTTCTCTATTTTTTTGATACTTTTATAATGAAGTTTTTAAGTTTACCACCTTAAATATATAAATGTATCAGTAAAAGATATAATCTACAATGAATATAAAAGAGAAGACAACAAGTATGAGCAATACTATTGGCATCCATGTTGTATATTTTAAAAGGTGTAGTTATCTTCAAACCAAGAAATGCATCCCGCAACCTCGAGCTTTGTTTAATTTTCAATTCAATCCTGTTGCCTATTAAATCATGGTTTTTCTTGTTGGTTTTTATCCTTTATTATTTATAATAGTTGTATAGAAGTAAGTAATTATAAGGAAAAATACATTTTAATTTTATCTTATGATTGTTTCTACATAAGGATAATATGACTTTTAATTTTTATGTAGATATTAATGCACCATATAAAATGGTAAGTAGACGGTCCTTGTCGAAGTATACTATTAAATAATTGCAATAATTGCAACCATAGAGATAAAAAGATATTGAGAGCTTATTCCCTTCAACTGTATTTTGTGTCCACTATAAACAAATTAATTTGTATTACGTCATCGTAAGCTGATCATAGAGATAGAACCTATCTCTATGATCAGTTTACGATGACGTAGATCAAATTACTTTGTTTATAGTGGACAAACAGAATACAGCTGAACGACAATGTTTCTCTGTTATTGAAGGGAATCAGCTCTCTATATCTTTATATCTCTATGATTGCAACCTATTCAAAGACAAATAATATTTGTAAGAGCATGAAGGCTAGGAAGGATCTTGCAATCGGAGTGCCTACAAATACATATGGGACATTCGATCAAATTATTAGTTTAACGGAGGTATATTTGATAAATTTTTGATATTCATTCATGTGATTTATCTTAGATTTTTGTGCATTTTTATTTAGTACAAAAATTTATTAAATAATTCCCATAACCAGGAAGACGTGCAAAAGCAAGGTCATCACCTAAATTTGCAACCATAGGTTCTTCCATAACCAATATCGGAATGTGGAAGACTAAAACTATATATGTTTCTGAATAAGTTCAAAAGATAAAATGGCACCATGATTGAATGTCGAAATTAAACTTTTAATACTCTCTGTGGTAGAATGACTCGCAAATGCTACTAGATATTCTCACAATGATGCATCTTTAAGCTATTAATAGAAATAGCAATATAAATTTATTTCTTCCTTGTACACGTCTTTTGATGAAAGTCAATATTTTGTTTAACAAACGGAATGAATAAAACATGGCCTTTATTAGTGATTAGTCTAATATTATATTTGTCTCAAATACTTTATCCATAAAAAAATATGCCAAAGCCCTACTGACAAAGAACCTAATAATGGATCGTCCCCTGCAGCCGCTGACATTAGGACAATATGTATATCCGCCTCCGCTCGATATGCAGCATTGGACCTCCGATCCCTTCGGTCACGGACATCTCAATGACACTAGCCAGCGATTTGGTCAAATATGTCCCCCCCCTTCCGTCGTCTTAAGAGAAACCTTAAAATCACTTTTAAAGAAATTTACAAAATTTAAATGATCTTTTACACTTTGTTTTTAGTGTTTATGTTTTAATAGTTTAATTACTACTTTTGGAGAAGTTAATTAGTATGTTCATATAAGTTGCTAAAATTATGAACTTTAATGTTTATATGTTGTATTTTTTACTATTAGCATCTGTTTTATATATCGTTTATATACAAATTTTATCATGAACTGTTAAAAAAAAAATAATATAATCTATTTTTTTCCCCTTCTTAACACATATATAATAAAGGAGCTTTGAATATTTGAATAACCCATTTTGATTAATTAAAACAGCACATAATATTTTATTATGAATATGAATGTTTATACAATTATAAACAAACGTCTTCCGTATCAAAAGCCTAAAATCCTTTCAATAATAATAAAGGATACTACGGAACCACAAATACCTCAAATACCACATTAGACTAGATATTCCTTAAATATTTGCATGGGAATCATCAAAGGAAATAAGGAGTATATTCTAAATATTTAATGTGGCATTCTTGTGATATAAAGATGTAAAAATATATCTCATTTTGCCCTTTAGTGAAAAAGAAGTATTTAAGCGGCAACAAAGATAATGAAGGAAGTAGGCATGAAACTATGATTTTTATGGAAGAATTTGGTAGCTTGATTTTAATAGTACTCCATGGATAGTATAACAATTTCATTTTATTCATGGAAGTTCAAATCTTTTTGATATATTTGAATGAGGTTTTTTAAATTCTATTTAAAGTTGTAAAATATTTATATAGATAATTCATCATCATAAATTATATTCTTGGGAACATTTTTCAACACGTATATTTCGACAATAATAATATATTCTAAAAATGAAAAATATAATATAAAATTATCGGAACATTTTCTTAGGAATAAATAATAAACCTTTGAAGTGTTGGGTCAGTGATAAAGGAAAATATCTGCTTGATTGTTTGATGGTCTGATCCATAGAGATAAAAAGATATAGAGAGCTTATTCCCTTCATCTGTATTTTTGTGTAACTTGATCTACGTCATCGTAAGCTGATCACAGAGATAGAATCTATCTCTGTGATCAGCCAAGGAATACTAGATGTATCTAGTATTCCTTGGGTCAGCTTACGATGACGTAGTACAAATTACTTTGTTTATATTGAACACACAGAATACAGCTGAACGTTGTTTCTCTGCTATTGAAGGGAATCAGCTCTCTATATCTTTATATCTCTATAGTTGGGACATGCAATTCATTTGTGATATTTTGATACGACACTAATAAAAGCGAAGGATTTGTATTACCAATACAGATAATTATTAAATTTCATAAATTTTTAATTCCACTACCAATTAAGTGATTTATGTCGAATAAACGAGGTGCATTAAATAAGCTTATTTTCTAATCAAATGAATACATCACTATCGATGATTTTTGTTTTCATAATCTTGAAATAACCCGATACCGCCTTTCAGCGATTGATTTTTTTATAAATCGACTGATATACCGACAAAGGTAGCCTCCCGTAAAAATATAATTTGAGAAATTTTTATTTAAAAAAAAAGAATGAGACCTCATATACAGTCAAACTGACACTAGGAGTCACTCAAAGAACCCCAAAAAGTGACTGTTAGAGATAAATGGCTGCTAGTCACAAAATGTTTCAATACTTATTCTACAGAGTAAATTGGATGGAAGCTACGGACAGGTTTCCGCTAACATACGTTTGACTATATATATATATATATACTTGTTGACGTTCGCGAAATATTGTCATTCGTCGTTCGTTTGGTCGTTCACCAAAAGATATCGTTTGTTGTTCATCGTTATTTTTAAATTGAATCGTTCATCGTTCGTTTGTCGTGCGTCATTCAAAAAAAAATTGACGACATTTTTTTTAGAAAGGATTTTTTTCTCGCCATTCTGAAAAAGTGATGCATTTTTTTTGGAAATGAAATTTTTCCCATGAAAATGAAAAATCTTTGTCTTTTTTGGGTGCCAAAAACGTACGACGAACAATAAGGATTTTCCTTATCGTTCGTCGAAAACTTTGTCGTTCGTCGTTCGCTAACGACAATAAATGAACGATAAAGCAACAAGTCTAATAAATATATACATATATATATATAATATATATATATAGGGGAGTGCAAGGATTAGTTCTTTTTTTGCCACTTCCCTTAACAATGAGAAGCACACAAATACCCTGATATTCGATATATGTTATTTTGGGCACTCCATATTATATTTTTACATCTCAAGCATGATATATAAGCGGAAAGAAGGATCAAAGTCGTCATGAAGACAAGACTTAATATTTTCGATTAAATATTTTCTCTAACATTTAACAAATCTATCAAAATAATTCAAAAATTAATAGATTGAACAATATATTTTATAAACAGCTCCCTGCGCTTATATCTATTAAATTATAAACAAAATGCTCAAAATTATTGCTATGCCTTTGTGGATGATACAAAGTGTATTAATTTGAAAGTGTTTTATATTAAAATAAGGGATCACAGGCAGAACATACAATTGTTGAGTTTCTTTATTAACGTCCTAATACATCCTAGGTGGGCAAAAAAGCTCCTGAAATATCTTTTTCATGCTGTACTATTTATTCATTTGTTAGTAAGAGGTGTATATAATATTATGCACATAAAATATGATATTTGTTTAATATTGTAAACTATGCACATTTGTTTATCAAGGGCATTTTTCATTGTTCAAAAACCAGGAAGTTCCCCATTGATTATGTGCAAAGAGCTGAAAGGGCTAAGTTTCGCGCCAATAAACACGGTATTTAAGTCAGAGTGAATTGAGATAGAGCCCCACACGCTAAATCACAGCCACAAAAAAGGTTTGTCCAGTTGCTAAGGAAGAAATGAAGTTATTTTTTCCTGCAAAAAAGGAAATGTCCTCAAAAAATGTTTATTGGGTTTCCGCTCTGTCAGACTTTCAACATATGTTTTGCGTAAATATCATTTTTTCTAGAATTTTATGTTCCATATTTTGAATATGATATTGTCCTACGGGGATTTCTAATATATTGTTCATTGGTTTTTGGAGGAAAATGGATAAGAATGGACTCTATGCTTCTGGAACATCTATTCAAATATTCAAGGTATGACGAAGGCTTCTCAGAAAGAGAGTATATAGGAAGGAGATCCTTTATCGTCTCGTGCATTCATCCTAGCTATAGATCAATTGATTAGAGGAATTAACACAACCAAAATGGTAAAAATAGGACAATTTGAAATTAAGTTGAAGCCTACGCAGAAGACGCGTCTAGGAGAATCCCCCCGTTGAGGTCCCACCATAAAAATAAATATAGGTCTAATCAGGGGCGGAATGGCCACCGGGAGTACCAGGACTATTCCGGTGGGCCGCTGGCCTCAAGAAACTTAAACGGCCGTTGACGGCCTCCCAATGGCATATTGGGGCTGTATAAGGCCGGCGAGGGCATAATTGTCCCGGTGGATAAATTCTTCCCACTCCGTTCCTGGGTCTAATTCGAAAGATGAATTTCATATCGAGATGTCGAACCTACTAAAGGGTTCTTCCAAACAGAGCAATTATATCGCCGGTCTCAACATATTTTTCTATTTCAGCTAAATGCATTTACAAATTATAAGGTATTGATTAAACCCCAATATATCATTGTTTTGAACAACGATTCCCGAGCGCCCATTTCTGTGCTTGTCACCCCTCCCAAATATGATTGCTCTCATTAGAAGAACCTTTAGTAGGTTCGACCATAAAGATATAAAGATATACAGAGCTGATTCCCTTCAATAGCAGAGAAACAGCGTTCTATTGTTTCTGTGTGACCACTATAAACAAAGTAATTGATACTACGTCATCGTAAGCTGATCATAGAGATATAAACATAACACAATAACGTATTCTCTTCCCTCCAATAGCAGAGAAACATCGTTCAGCTATATTCTTGACACAATGACGTATGTCTCTGACGAGTCCAATAAGCTCTCCTTATCTTTATATCTCTATGGGTTCGACACACTGATATCAAATTAATATTCCAAATTAGACCTATATTTATTTATATGAGTATGAATTCACCGAGGGGGGGGGGGGGGGGGGGGGGTTCACCGGACCCCGCAGACGACTTATCAGTGAAATATAGTATTTTGTAGACAGGGAGGTGGTGAGAGGTCAATCGAGGCCACAAACCAAATTCTCTAAGAATTCAAAAATGGTTCCAAAAATGGAATATGACCAATCTGATGTGACTTTGCAGATTGTATTAGAGGATACTGGCACCACAATAGACATCGAAGGAGAATGTGAATAAGATAATCACAAGGAGATCGAAGAAAATATTTTGAAAAAATATTCCAGACACAATTTAAACAATTAGCGGGAAAAACTTTCCCACTAGAATACAAATTCAGAACTCACTTGTCCTTTTCAAAGTAGTGCATTTGTTGAAATTTAAGAGGAAAGTGCGGACCAATTAAAAAAGATTGAAGAATTGTATTTTTTTACGCTAGATTGGTTTAAATACAGAATTATGACAAACACGCTGACAATGGGAAGTATGCAAAAACGAAATTAATTGAAAATGGCAAGTTTATATAAACATTTTTTCTTCAGAAGAGTTATAAATGGTATTGAATATATTATATGTAAGTTTAAAAAAATACACTTTAATATAAATATAATTTCAAAACAGATTTAACATGGATAATCTCTTGTACCATGTTAACTAAATGTAAATATACATTCATAAAATTTTATTATATTTGTTAAGGAAACGTTTCAATAATACTTTATCACATTATATATTTAGATTATATACAAATCGATTAACAACTTGAATTCAGAGTAGCTATCACCAGCTTATCCCACTCTCTCGATTATGAACCTGACGAAGGAGGAGTAGGCCTTGATAATGTATGCAGATCAAGGTCCCTGGGCTCACAGTTAATGGAGGCCTTCAATGCATCCACAGAGTTTTGTTACAGACCTTCCCTTCATAGTATCCCTAGACGTGGTAGTCGAAGGGATCGGGAGTTAGGGGCATGCATTTCCTTGAGGCTTTCGCCGAGTCTTAATAAGAAGCAAGGATGCCTAGCGCCAAGGTAGTTGCCCTTATTGAGGCACTGCTCGGGAGGACCATCAATTTGGGTAGATTCTTGCTGCGAACTTTGACACCGCCTCGGACTTCTTCTCATCAATCCACGTGTCGTTCTTGCTCATTGAGTGAACATCCACCGTAAATATCTTTTCATCTTGAAGAATCGAAGGCTTGACAGTCTCTGAAGTCTGAGGATTTTCCTGCAGAGCTCTAACCGGATGGCCTTGGACCCCCCCCCCCCATACGTAGGACTATTGCCGAGGTCCTTCATTGCACGAGAGATAGTCAATGTGCTGACATTCCTGTCCTTGGCTAGCTAGCTCATGGTTGCGTTCGAATTAGCCTCCGCCAATCTCTTCAGCCCTGCATAGGAACTTGGGTCTCATCACTAGGTCGGCTGTACGTTCATGGTCTTTCTCTCAACCGGACTTATTGTGCCTCTTGATGACGTCATACACGGTGCTCTTGGTTGCTACTTGGTGACCTTGATGATGTCCTGGGTAGATTTGCCTGCGTGGACCAGTTGGACAATGGTTTTTAAACTTTTCCATGATGTTATTGTGGTCCTTTTTTAGTCAAAATCTCAATCAATCAATAATGGCGACTCTAAACCTTTCCTTCATAACGTTAATTCGACCGTATTCGTTATTAATCTGGATGTACTTGAAATAATACTCGATATATCTGTTAGACACACATTATAGCATATAAAAATCGTTTTTTACGCATAATTTGATGATGAGGTTGAGGATATATGAAATTAATAGATAAAAATACTAGGTTCAATGGCTTATGATTGTGACTAACTTTTTAGTTTAATGACTCGTTTAGTGTATATTTTAAACAATAATGTTTTATTAAATATATTTTATATGAAATTAGGTTCATACAATATTTTGAAAAAATATACTCCATTGTTTTTGTAGCCTAACCACTTACCAAATAATAATCATATTTATTCCGAAAAATTATACATGACTTAAAGAAGAAGTACAAAATGGAAGAAATCATTATATTCAAAATAATGTAGTGAAAATGAGAGTCGGTCCTCTAAATAGATTTCAAAACCATAATTAGTACTTTTGTCTACCAAATTGTTAGTTTTTATAATCTAATAATCCAATACACTTCTATGTTGTGTCTATGCAACCTTTATAGTATCTATTTTTCTCCTTTTCAAATGAGAGAGTTAGTAAAATATGTGTTTTAAGAGAAGAATAAGCTTTTAAGAAGTCAAGGTCAGGAATATCCTGTAAAAAAGCAAAGCATATACAAGAGTCTATGTATAGTTTCTCATGGATGGTAAAGCAGAAATCTGCATTTCATTCTAGTCTATGTGAATTATTGTCATTGAAGACCTTCAGGACTGATGACATTTTTTTAAATGGAAGTTGTGTGTCACATGTGAAGGACTTAATTACTTTTGTGAGACATATATATATATATATATATTATGTACAGGGTGATTCACTACAATTGAGACACACATATTACGATGTATAATCTGTGTTTTAAATTTCTCATAAATATTGCTTTAATAAAAATAATAGTATAATATGTAATAAACAATATATAATTTATGAATTTTCCACGTATCCTCCTTTGGCCTTTAGTAAAGCTTTGAAACTCCTAACGGTGGAGGCAACAAAGGCAGATATTTCTTCCTCAGATAAAGAGGCCCACGGCTGAAGCAGTTTCTTTTTTAGAATCTCCACTGATGGCCAGGACTTGCTTAACACCCTTCTCTCCAGAATGGACTATATTCCATAGTACATGGGGTTCAGATCTGGGGAGGATGGTGGAAACAAGTACTTGGGACAAAAGTCTGCAAACATATCATTACAGAAGCTTTGAACCATTTGCTGGTGTGGGATGTATCCCCATCTTGCTGGAACACTAAAGGTGTCGTTGGATACTCTCTTTGTACCCATGGGACTACTTCCTCGGAAAGAAGGTAAAAATAAGCCGCTTGGTTGACCTTCACCCCCTCCTCGACGAAGATCTTCCCGTCCGACGTCACGCCCGCCCAGACTATGACGGAGGGTGGCTTCTGCCTTCTGGAGGCTGTCCTCAGCTCCACGGGGATGTCCTCCTTGTTCCACGTCAAAATCCGGTCATTTTGACTGTTGTGGGTGGCCTGGACCGTGAAAATTTTCTCATCTGTCCAGAGAACTGATGGTAAACTGTCTTGGGAGAGCTGTTGATAGTTTTCCTTCCACGGATAGGAAGCTTGTTCATTATGGCCTGGGACAGAACTGAGGTGGCTTCTTCTTATAAGCGAGCATCCTCAGGTCTTTCCTGATCAATCTCCAAATGCTAGTGGTGCTCATGTACTCCTCTTTAGGCATCTGTCTCATGAATCAAGTTGGATTTGTCCTGAGTTTCTCCCTGATCCTCTTCTTCCCAGGCAGTGTCCTCACAATTTTTTTCCGGACCTGAACCTTCCTTAAAACCTTGCCTAACTCCTTAAAGGCTTTTATGGTCCTGTAGACCGTTGCTCCGCTCACTGTGGCTTTTAAAATCTTCATAATTTCAACCGTAGATTTTCCATTACGAAATGAGACCAAAATCAAGTCACATTTATCCTGTTCAGAAGCAATTTTCTATTGGAAACAGGGCTATCTCACACAACTTATTTTTATGAAAGTTGTAGCTGATATGTCTATCAACAACAACAAAAAAAAATGGAGGGAATATTAAATTTGGGGAAACGTAGGAGTTACCAAAGTGAGAGTCTCAATTCTAGTGAATCACCCTGTATATACAGTCGTCCCTCGCAAAGTCGCGACGGCCCGGATCCACTACACGACCACCGCGATATATATGAGGGTCGCGATGTTGATATCACACGGCGTTTAAACCTACCGCCATTTTGCCTTGTTGTCGTACGTGCGTCTGAATACATGTACGCGGCTGGACCTTTGTTTTGGGCCGCCATCTTGCTTTTTTCGAAGATTTACCATTTTCAACCTCAAATATATTAAAAACCACTGAATATTACTTAATTTTAGTACCCCTGCATTGTAGGCCATGAAAAAACTGGACCAAAGCCGTCGTCGCGTATTAAAAGAGCTGCAAGATGTTGAGGGGCGAAGTAAATTAGTATTTATGACGGAATTTTACGTATTTTAAGTATTTCTAATTCACAATTTAAAAATTAATTTTCAGATGGAACACATATATATCAGACTTGTCGATTTGTCGTTCATTTGTAATCGTTCGCGAACAACGAACGACAAAACTTTTGGTGGACGACAAATAAGAAAATTCTATCGTTCATCGTTCGTTAAAAAAAATCATGCAGTAACTTTCAGGTATTTACTTATTCCAAATATCTTCATGAATGTCTACCATAGAGATTAAATATAAAGAGCTGATTCCCTTCAATAGCAGAGAAACATCGTCGTTCAGCTGTATTCTGTGTGTTCAAAATAAACAGAGTTATTTGTACTACGTCACCGTAAGCTGATCATAGAGATATAATCTATCTCTATGATCAGCTTACGATGACGTAAGTCAAATTGCTTTGTTTATATTGAACACACAGAATACAGATGAAGGAGTAAGCTCTTTATATCTTTTATCTCTATGATGTCTACCCTTGGCGTTCAAATAGGAAAAGTTCTTTCAATAGACTAGATGTGTTGTACTTTTTAAAATCTGTTTTGATGACAAATAATTATTTACGTCAAAGAACGACAACTTACGGTAAACGTAAACGAACAACAATTTTTCACAAACGTGATCATTTGATTTAATATAATATAATAGGATTGTTAATAGCTTTATGTATCAATGTCATTAACTTTTAGTTTGATAAAAGTTGACGATAAAAGTACAATTTCATGATCTAATTTTTTCATATTTTTAAACATTCGCTAAAATAGTTGTTTGATATTAAATATCTTGAAGTTTTACTTCTCGCAATATTATTAAATATCCTCAGCATTATAATTTAGTAATCCCCCCGCGATCAAAAGTTTATCTTAGCACAAAAATGTCATCGTATCTTATTATTTTTTTTTTTTACCAAGGTAAAACTTTATTCACATGAGATTATATCTTATAATATTCATAAAAATACATTAAAACGTCGTGTTATTAACAATATGATCAACCAGAGAAGTAAAAATTTTAGGTAAAGGAACTCGAGTAGATCTCATTTTATACATAAAATATTGGGTTTTAGTGGTAATAAAATTAATTTCTTCTTGGTACGGTCCATTATAAAAGTAAATAAAATCCTTACTCCGTAATGTATATTAAAAAAATCATCAAATAACAATTTTAGATATTCTAAAATTTCTACCACATATATGCACTCTAATAAAAAATGTTTTGATGTCTCCAGCGAATCCCCGCAAAAAAAGCATAATCTTTCCTCCGCTGTAGTCCCATATATACTACCAAATGTCAATGTGTTGGTAAGTACTCTGTATTTAAACCAATAGAGAGAGTGATTTAACATTTTTGATTTTAAACCATGAATTAATATATTTACTGGTGTTCTCAGCCCGTAATCTTCTTTCCTCCTCTCAATTTGATTTAAAAAATGACTTTTTGAATTTTTATCCACTAAAAAATGTCGGAGTTCCTTATTACTAATTAGTTTTATAAAATTGTAAAAACTATTTCTTGGACCGAACTCTCTTTTCTTAAAATTAACCCATTTTAAAGCATTCATCCTCTCCAGTCTTTCATTTGCTGTAAAAATATTTATTTCATTAAAAACATCCCCAAGGCAAACTATTTTTTTCCCAATAGAAGTATTTTTTAAAAAGATAACCTCCCATTTCCAACAACTGGTTCCTGCCATTTCATTTTTTGTAATAATAAAACTGCCACCTCTTTATTGATCGCACTATTCTGATACCAAAAAGGACTAATGTTTGCGGCTAAATCTAGCACAGAGTGTGGTCCATTACCCTCTTCTCCCTCCAAGGGACGTCCTACCTTTTTCAAATATAGTCCCCTTAATGCTTCCGTCCAAACTGAACCACTCTCCAAAAGTCTTTTCAACCATTTGAAGAGTATTACTTTCCAGAAGCTTTCAAGCTCCAACAGACCCAAACCACCGATTTTTTTGGTGTTTTGACACGTCTCCATGATATTATTTTAGGGCGACCTTCCGGAAATAAAAACTTTTCGCACAAATCATTGATTTTTTTACATAAAATCTGAGAAAAAGGTTTAGTCTTAAAATATGAATAGTTTTGGATAAAATAAATGTATTCCATATAAAAATTATTGTCACAGTATTCTTATTAAGAAATTTTGCGTATCTATTTGTTGTTTTTTGGACTTTATCCTCTATGACCCTGGCGTTTTCCATACTATCCTGATCGTTCAATGATATAAAGGTACCCAACACTTTCATCATAGAAGTCACTCTCAAGCCCCCAGATCCAATGTAAACTCAAATTTGTCATTACGGTACTTTTCTTAAGATTAATCTCTAACCCAGAATTATCCCTATATTGTTTTAAAATATTTAATGTTTTCCTAATCGAACGGTGAATATCATCGATGCTCCCAGAAAAAATAATATTCACATCATCTGCAAAGGCTAAAACTTTAGACATGCTTTTGCCTACTTTAATACCATTTATATCCCTACACGCAATGATTTCCTCAATAATAGAATTCAATGCCAGAACAAACAAAGTGGGGGACAAAGGGTCTCCTTGACGGCAACCTCTGTTGACCTTAATTCTATTAACTTTTTTATCGTAAAACGTATATAAATTGCATAGACCAGCTCCTACCATTTTGATAAAATTATCCCCTACACCATGATCCTTTAAACTTTTTAAAATCCATTTGTGCGATACACTGTCGAACGCTTTCTTAAAATCAACACCCAGTACTGCTGCCCTAGATTGTGTTCCCTCAATATGGGCTAAAGCATCTTTGATGCTTCTTCCCACATCTTCCTTACCCTACCGGGCACAAAACCTTTTTGAGCCGGGTTTATTATTTCATTTAAAAAACCTCTCAATCTCCCCGCTAGGATACCTCTATGAATTTTAAAAACTGTGTTAAGCATGGTTAGGGGTCTTAGATTTTCCACAAATCTGGTATCTTTTCCTACTTTGGGAATTAAAATGAGTTTGCCCATCGAAATATGTTCCTCAAAGGAACCATTTATATGAGCCTCCTTGTAAACTTGTTCTAAAAGCGGGGATAAAAGTCTATTAAACATAGCGTAAAATTCCATAGGGAAGCCATCGGATCCTGGTGACTTGTTTTTCTTATTATATGATTTAATATAACTCTCAATTTCTTTACTATCAATGTCTCTTTCTAGTGATCTACTTTGGCACTCACTTAACTGAGATACTAAAGTCTTAGATCCACCTACATCGTGACATATGAAATTTCATAAAAGTCCATGACAATTTTATCAGTGTTATTATCCAATATGCCCAATTTATTAAATAATGCCCCAACTTCTTTATTACTTCCATTTAAACGTTCAGTTTGTTTAATTTTTCAATAAGTACATGTTCCTCTGAAATTGATTGTAATCTGGTCCTAATGAGGTGACCTCTAGAAAGAGTATGAGTTATTTCAATTAATTCCTCATCCTCCGCTAAATTTATTATCTTAATTGATTGCTTATCAAAGAAAACTCAGATCTACATGCATACAAAATATATAAAAATTAATATAATCTGACTTTACAGGTTTCCCATGGGAGAAATTAAATTTAAAATACAATAAGCTTAATGTATCAATTTTCATGCTATAATTCGTATATATATATATATATCAGAGCTGCGACTACTGAATGTAAATCGATATTCGATACTACCGACGGTAGATTTCAAATACCGAACCGATTATACGATATTCGGTAGAAGCTACCAAATATCGTACCGATTGACAATCGGTACGGTATATTTGAAAGTCCGACTTTTGTGACATTCACATAGAAACATAATGAAATAGAGAGCTTATTCCCTTCATTAGCAGAGAAACATCCCTTGTGTGAAGAACTTGAACTTCACAAAATAAATAAACTACTACAACTTATAGTATTATAGAGCAGATACATAAATAGACATTCCATATAGGCTTATGCTATGCATTGAATACTAGAGTACCTGAAAGTGTATTTGATATAGTACAATAAGAGACAGTAATGAAAAAAAAATCAATAAACTTCCATTTCCTACAAATCCAAGATTAATATGTATTAAATTTCAAGTAATCTCTAATAATTTATAACAAATGATGTATTTAATTGTCCTTTGTTATAAATTGTCCGATATTAAATGCATATGAAGAAGTAAAAGCAGATACATAAATGAATTTCTCTCTCTTTCTAATGTACTGTACCAAATATAGATCGATACTGTAGATATATAATAAAATCTACCGAATACCGATATTGATCGGTAGAAGGTATATACCGAGTACCGACCGGCGGTAGATTTTTCTACCGAATCCCAGCTCTGATATACATATATATATATATATATATATATATATATATATATATATATATATATATATATATATACATATACATATATACTGCAATTCTATCGGACAAAATATGCAAAAAGTTTACCCGTTTTTTACACTGTAGAAATATATTTCTGTCTATCTTTCTTTTATTTCTTCACTTGTTCTATTAACAGATATACAATCCAATTGTATATATCTATTTAAAATGACGTCAAATTTGAATTTACATTTTCTAGAATCAATGTTTATTTTACCGACCAAACTAATGCATAACAAAGGGAACAAGTAACTGAATTAGTAAAGGGTATATCATGTTTGCAACTCATGAAACAAGAAAAGAAAAGACAGAAGGTCCTTGAACAGTCAATGTCAAAACAGTTAATGATATCCCTTCTTCTATTCCCTATTACTCGGTACTCGGTATAATATTTCATTGTTTATTTCAGTCACCAGATGCGTGACGGCATCCATTTAACTATATTACTGACGTCTTCTAGTTCGTCAAATGTTTTTTTAGACGAGATTCCTGTCTTTATATAGGTAGGTTGTTTATTTGTATATGTCCCAACAGAAATGGAGATCCAGTAAAATCGTTGTCTTTCCTGGTAGCGATTACGATCCTTATCTCTTCTAGGAGAAATGAATATTTTACGATGTTGTACAAACATTTGCGATTTCTCTTCTATATTTTAGTGAACAGGATAATATTTTTGTGTTCAAGCAAGGAAATGCAACGCAATGTCTTACTAACATTGTATTTATGTATTTTTTAATAATAATAATAATTTGATACTCATCTGAGAAGAAATGGGACATAATAAAAATAGTTTGAATAACATCGTCAAACAATTTCCATATTTAAGTCCTCATCTCTCCCATAAGCGATAACATTCCTGGTCACGATCGTAGTCACTCTTAGGAGAGGATACGATCGTGATCTCTACCAGGAGAATCAACGACCCTACTGGATCTCCATCTCTTCTGCGACATAACCATAGGATTGAGTGCCTCACAATTCAATCATTGATAAGTAGGAAGATCCTTGCTATTCTTCAGGAGGAATTGAGTGACTCCTCAACGATCCTTGGTCCCCTTCGACACAAAGATCGGCCACATCTCCACAGGAGTGAATAAAGTCTCATTACTCATTCCCTTCATTTAAGTATATATTGGTTTTTATCCAAGCAATTTAATTCAAAGAAACCACAACGAAAATGTACACCACAATTTTCGTCATGATAAATATATTCATAGAATGGGATGAGACTCCCAAATAAATAATGATTATATCGTTCTTTGTTTAAAACGAGTCTAAAAGTAACAAGTAGCGAATACTCGTTCATCTCGCAGAAGAAAAAATAGTACAAAAACCTTGGCTGAGTGTGATTTATTTTGTCTTAAGAGAATGGCTCAAAAATGTTTGTACCAACATCCTCCAGCAGATACCAGCCATTCTTAGGAATTGTAACATTAGTTACTATCTGTTTGGCTTCCCGAGGTAGAATGGGTAAACAACATGGTTAAAGTGGTTGTGTGTTTTAGGGAATGGGCTAAGATCGTAAATTCGATTCCGCCATGGACTCAAGACTCGACTTCAATTCGTACTCTTGGATCCTACCCTCAAACAAACAAACAAGTACAAAAACCTTCTGATACTAGCGGCCACCTACCTTTAACGGCCTTGAGAGGCCGCTAGTGACGGATTTGACTGTAAATGTCTTTTTGCTTTAATTGCAAGTTCTTTTTTTGCGTTATAAGACTGCATTTTTGATGTGGTTTACGTGCCATACGAAAGGAAACAAAAAAATCACTATTGGCAAATATCTACTGAGCGTCAAGGAAACTGTCTGAATTTGCAAACATTTATGAACGTAATTATTGGGTAAGCGTCCTTGGTTAAAATATAAATATACAGAAAATCCTTTTTATTGGCTTGTTTTCAGTTTTTTTCTTAGTTTCTTGTGTCCTTGGGCTATGTGTAGAAAAAAAATATATAAAGATTACTCGTCAGAAGCTGTCTCATTCACTTGTTTACCAGTGGAAGAAGCCTTTATTATTTCAAATAGATGTGTTTCTATACAACATTTTGATTTCTTAATATAAGTCGCATAAATTGTATAAAATCGTTTTGTTTATTTTTAACAAACTTTTATTATTTACTTGAAATAAAAAAATATAAATCCCCATTAATCAATTAAAATAATGCAAATAATGATTTATGCCTTCTGAATTTTTATTCAATCAGTCAATTCTAAAAATATTGCAAAAAAAATTAAGATGCATTCTTAGAAATACAAATATGGGACTTTTATAAAACTGCTTGATTAAAGTAATCAATAAACTGTATTGGTGTGCGATAGCCGTGTGCGTTAAGGTGTGTTCAATGTTGGGGGACCAGGTTCGAATACTCCCGAGAAGAGATGGTCATTTTAAATATCAAAAAATGACCTTTATTAATATAAAAAAGAAAATTGTCATCATATTACTCAAGTGACCAAATCAACTAAGGGTTAAACAATCAATACTTTAGAGCACTAAGTGATTTTACTCATCAATGGTACTTTCGAATCCTTAAAAAGGACTCGTTCAATATCACTTTTTATTTTCACAATGACTTAGTAAGTAACTCTTTGTGAAAGGGTAAATTATAATTTAATACAATTGACTAATTGATATTAAAATGCTCATCCTATAAAGAAACCCTCACTAAGATTCATTTCTGGAACTTGATTTATGTAACGAAGAGGTGCTTGAATACTTTATACCTAATATTGCATCGAATATCATATCCCTAATTTCTCTTTCAACTGTCTTGGGTTATCTATTTTTATGGGGAAAACCCCAAGATAATAGATAATACAAGATGGGCAGAACGCAATGTTTAGATTCCTCTGATTAGAAAAGAAAAACTGAAACGTCACACATGACGTCACATTATCGATTTGTTATGATTTATGGCATAAAAATATCTATATTCTCTTTCTTTTCTCTCATCTGTCTATTTGATAGAAAGGACTACTACTACTTTTATGGACTTGTGAAAAATATAAATAATCAAACCTTTTCAGATGTTCATAAATTGGCTGAGTTTCGGCCAAAAAATTGAAAATCTAATGCAAATAACATATTATTAAACCAATTTCATTTTTTTGTTGCTGAAAATCATGTGAATGTAGTTACACATAGTCATAAAAATCTAATTTTTTACATAAAATTATATACGAGGTTGTGTGGCTTCGTCGATATTAGTCCACCATATTATTATTTATTATTGTTATTTATTTAGATGGTGTAGGTATTAGATATACAGGCAAATCGTCTAAGTGATGACTTCACATTGTTTTTAATTTTTATTATCGGAAATATCCCTCTTTGTTTACATGAGTTCTGCCCCCTGGTAATACCCAATATTGCATCGTATATCATATTCCTAATCTCTCTTTCAACTGTCTTGGGTTATCTATTTTTATCAATAAAAACCAATTGAATCTCAATGCAAAATAAATTATTATTCTAGCGTTCTTTTAAACCATCGATCTTCAAAGAGAATATCGTAGGGCCAAGGATATAAATTATGTATGCGACGCAAATAATAATGCAAGCAGAAGCCTAGCGTGAGAACAAAGAGACTTCCTCCAATCTATATAATAAGGTATCTATGGAATCCTTGGGTCAAGGCGGACCTAATAAAACTATTTGCAAAGTGATGGAACTAGAAATGAACCAGAAAAATCACCTTTTCTGATTTTACTACCTACTTTTCAAGGTAAAGAGAGGAAAAAAGAAAAAAAGCATCTCACGTGACTTAAAACATATTCTTTGTACAAAGTCAAACTTTTTATGAGGAATGTTTGTACAAAACAGAAAATTATTGTAACTCATTTGACATTTAGAAAACCTATTTTATGTCCACAAAATCCATGATACAAATTTTAAGAAACTTATGTAATATGAACATATGGGCGCTGTAGGCGCCCAAATATGCGAGCGTTAATAATGGTACTAAGGCCCAAATAGTTACTCCCGGACAAAGAGTTTTGCAATTTAATGCATGAAATAAAGAGTGAGACACATAATGCCAAGATATCCAAATAGCTGTTGACCTTCAATAAGATGGCCACGAACACATTTTCTTTTTAGTAGTCATATTTTCTTCTAACTGACTACTACTTACAACAACAACATAACGACAACTAATACAACTTTTTCAATCAAGTTATATAAAGTAGGAAGTGAAAACCTGAGAGCTAAGTGTAACCTTGTTCGCATAACATGGATTAAATATATATTTTTTGTATGTAAAATGAATATTTCAGGATATTTTAATGAGATTATCAAAAGGAGTTGAAAAAGCGAATTAATTGTAAATGAACCCAAAATATTACCACTTTTATATACATGTACTATAGGGCAAATTATTTATTCTGTTTACAGGATGGTATAGTTTTTCATCTAATCAGCGTGGTCTATATTGAATCTATAAAGTACATGGAATTATGTATAATAATTATGATGAAAATTAAAATTTTCACTGAATAATATAAATTCTGCGAAAAGGATATATATCATTTTATATATATATATACCCGGAAACGACCGGGTACCCGGCCCTCTCCCCGGTTGTTTTAGAGCTGCCCGACCCGGTGTTTAAAAATCACCGGGCACCGTGCCACATCGATCATAGCGCCCTCAAACTAAGACTATATAATTAATACTTAAAAGTCGGTGATAAATGGCTTCTTCTATGAAGTTTGGTGCAACAGATACAAAAAGGATCTTGGAATGAAACATACTCATAGTATGTTGAATATTCCAAAACAAAAGGTTGTCGAACTTTCACGTCCCAATATGAAATTACTTGTTCAAGCTTACACAGGCCATTGACCATTTCTGGCCCATCTGAGCAAGTGAAAAACACAAATGCCATTTGTAAAACATATATGCATGGAGGAGTCCCAAACCGCTGGCCACCTAATCAACAACCTAATGCCCCTCGCTTTCATATGAGAGATACCAAGTCATGCAAGAAGAGGATGAAGATCTTCGTATTATTAAATTTATTAAATGTAAAACGATGCAATGAATTATTGATTCTAACTTTAATTTAATTGCTTAATAACTAGATTATAAAATAATATCTATGATGTAATACTCAATATCCATTTTAGCTGTTGTAGTACATATACCCCTTTGTGTGGCCGTGTTCTTTTGCTGTATGTTTGTATTTGCTTTTATCAATGTATAATTGTAATATTTGTATGTACTATGGTAAGACAGCAATAAATTATTATCTAACAACTTAAAAGTGGGATTATTTCCTACTACATGGAAATGTGAAAACAATGTTTATCTCTTTTTAGATTGTAGGAGGTAGATGTGTGTCTAAAATTTGGTAGATAAATAAAATTAATAATATTGGTGTGATGAGACTAATCAGATGGGGGGAAATGGGATTCAAATCCGAAAAACATGAAATAAGAATCACCCTATATATATATATATATATATATATATATATATATATATATATATATATATATATATATATATATATATATATATATATATATATATATATATATATTAGGGTGATTCTTATTTCATGTTTTTCGGATTTTACCTTACTGTATAGAAATCATCTTGTGAAATTTTGAAAGAAATCGAATAATGAGATGTGTCTGCTCAACGGATCCAAAACTCTCAATTCCGAAATACGTGAAACTTATTTCAGTCAATCACCAGAATCACCCCAATATATATATATAAATATATATATATATATATATATACAAAACGACCGGGTAGCTTTTTTACGCCGGGCTGGGTAGTGAATTTTTTAAATCCGGGCCGGGCCTAGCCAGGCACAAACTGTGCCACGTCTTTAATATATAAATGGATATATCTACAGTAACACAGATGATTTAATGTTTATGGAATATGTCATAATAATGGTGTTTTTATAAATTCGTTAGTTCATTGTAATATTGAAACGTTACTTTTTCTTAAGTATAAATTTAGATACCTCAATTTTAATTATTAGTTTACTAAGAATTATAATAAACGTTTTTATATGCAAAATATGTATTTCTTTATTTTTATATGTCATCTCTTTGTACATAAGAGATTTTAGTTATTGTTTTACTCCCGATATATTCTAAAATAATACACTCATCTAATGATCTATTATAATTTCTTCAAATCAGTTATGGCAAAAAATTTGTAATAACAAACTTAAAAGATTATAGCTGACCTTACAAAATGTTACTTTAAGTATATTTTAGACCTTACAGTTAAATACACTTTTAGTCTTATGATGTATTATTCTGGCGTATTGAGTAGGTAAATGATCGTATTCAATCATTTTGATACCCCCTCAAAGACCCTTTCATTGGGGCTCGTTTTTGGGGATCATAAGGGCTGACATTATATGTTTATACTTGTATATATATATATATAATTTTGTGTAGCAATAAACTATAAAAAAAGGCTGACATCAGACTTGTTGATTTGTCGTTCATTTGTAATGGTGCAGGACAAAGAAGGACAAAACTTTTGACCAACGACGAACGATAACGATAAATTTCTTATCGTTCGTCGTTCATTTAAAAAAAATATAACCCTAACTTGCATGTTTGTTCTTAATCACTCTATCTTCCCATATTGCGGTCACTTTTGAAGATACATAATTCCTCTGTAAAAAAAATGTTGTCACTTTTTTCTTGAGCGACATAAACATTGACTTAAGTTCTTTTCTTTAAAAAACGTCAACACTTTTTACGCAGAAACCTTCTTAATAAATGAACACACCCATCGGGCTTGGGCTCAAATATTACACCCAATGAACAACACTAGCGCCCAGTCAATGGTAATAAACTAATTCTAACAAATTGTCCGGTTTTTTATTACCAAAATGATTATTTTGAAAAAAAACGAACGACGAAAGGCAAATATTCAATTTTAAAATGAACGAGCAACACGAACTTTGGAAAACCTAAAAGGAACAAAACAATAATTTTATAGCAAAAGTCAACAAGTCTGGTTTGGTTGCTATATGTATTTTTGTATGCAATTGTTAGGATATATTTTTATACTAGTTCACAAAACCCGAATCAAACTTGAACAACCTCTAAAATTTAGGTATCACTAGGAAGTCTAAACAAATTAGTAAACAAAGTGGTGATTATACACTTTTCAATTATTGTTTTATGACAACCATGATTATGATCGAAAATCTTGAGTTCACATTTGCATATAATTAGCAGTATGGTTTATTAAACTCATTGGATTATATATATATATATATATATATATATATTGTTTGCTTAGCTCCTAGATCAGCCCCACCACACCGGAACTTAATCCGGTATCAGCCGGTCGTGAACTGTCTAGGAACTACTAATTTATTTTTAAACATATTAAATTTGGACAAATAATTGTAACTACTTAAAATAAATTCCTCCAGCGGCGTCTTCCTCTCTCTGGTTTCCAATATAAGTTCGTCCATTCCAATCCGTGTCCGTGGACAATCGTAGATTAGATGAATTGGAGTTTCATCTTCCTCCTCGCAGAGACGACACGTTGGAGCTTCCGACCTTCCCATTCGGTGAAGATGTCCATTTAAGTTAATGTGGCCACTGGCCATGGAGACAATTCGGGTGATAGAAGCCCTCCTGTAATGGTACATTTTCTTCCCAAGATAGGGCTCGGAAATGAAATATTTTGTCTGCTTGCAGGAACTCATCTTCAGCCAATTGGCCTTCCACATGGACATGGATGACTCCCTTAGAGCACCCTTGGCTTGACCAATTGACGTGAGCACTGAAACTGCAATGCCCGTATGGGCACCTGCTTTAGCTAGAACATCTGCATACTCATTTCAGTTGGTGTCATTATGACCTCTCACCCCCCCAATGGTAATGTCGCAATTGCTACAATCCAGGGCCTCCTTGCAGTTCAACACTTCTGCCGTTAGAAGATCCCCGGGCTGTGTTTCTAGACTGTTGATGGCCGAGAGACTATCCGAAAGGACAAGAATATTCTTATCCTTCGTCTTATCTAATGGCAGCCCACTAACTAAATTCCGAATCACCTCAATTTCGGCTTGGAATACACTGTTGGTGTCATCAAGCATGAGGGAGCTTTGCTCTATGGCCAAGTCACTCTTCGTTATGACCCATCCCGCGCCGGTTTGATCGTTAATTTTTGAGCCATCCGTATAGCCAATTAAATCGAAGTCCTTAAGCTCCACTTCCGTGCCACTTTGTATCCCGTTCATTTGTCCACAACGTTGAACTCTTGCTAAATGTTGGAATTTTTTGTTCGTATATAGTTATCCAACCATCGAACATGTACCTTAGTGGAAGGGTCGGACCACGATTGTTTGTTGTATTCTTTTGTGTGGAGTCTAGCTACGCAGGCTTGCTCCATTATATAGAGATGAAGGGGAAAACAAACCACATAGCACCTCCAAGGTACTTGTTGGGGTCGAACGCATTGCCCCTGTTATCGACATGAGACCCAGTCTCTGTAATTTACGAAGAGCCGTCCTCATCGACTGATTTACTTGAAGTCTAGGTGCAAAGACTAACGCTCCATAGCTCACCAGTGCTCTCACATAAGTTTCGTAGATCCATTTGGATTTTACAGGACTTAGGCCCCTGTCCGCTCCCACAAATCTTTTCAGGGCGAAGAGACTTCTTTTGGCTTTAGAAGTAACATATTTAATGTGGTCATTCCATCTCAGTTTGTCATCTAAAACTAGTCCCAGGTATTTGAAGGTTCTCACTCTTTCAATTATGGAGTCGCCCAAATAGAGAGACTTATGCGTCCCGTTTTTCTTCTTAGAAAACAACATTAGCTTGGTCTTATTGCTGCAGAAAGTGGTATTCCTATTTTCAGCCCATTGCAGTAGTCAAGAGCTTCTTGCATTAAACGAAATAAAGTTGCTCGGTCTATGCCTCTCACACAAAGAGCAAGATCATCCGCGTAGGCCACTTTATGTATAGGTTTACCAATAAGATCTACTACTTCCTGGAAGGCAAGATTCCAAGCCAGCGGGGAAAGGATACTTCCTGAGGGCAGCCTCTCGTGGGTATCACGGACAGTTCTTCACTGCCAAGTCTTGTAGTTACAATTCTGTTTCGTATATTTTATACCACATAATTATTCTATGGTCAGTCCTAAATTTGGTCATGGCGTCCATTATGTGATCGAAGGTTGCCCTATCAAAGGCACCCTCAATGTCAAGAAATACAACAAGGGCCTCTTCTTTTGAATAGTAGCTACTCTCACAGCAGTCCACAAGCCTACTTATTGCAGTGTCTATAGACTTCCCTTTGGTAAACGCATACTGGTTGTCCAGGTACCAATCACATTTTTCGAAGATTTTCCATTGAACCATTCGTTCGAGTATTTTTAGAGACACATGTGAGAGTAATTGGCTTGAATGCCCTTGGTTCACTATAGTTGGTTTTACCCTGCTTAGGATAAATATTACTTTAGACTCCCTCCAAATTTTAGGAGTGTATCCTGTATATATATATATATATAATATATATTATATATATATATATATATATATATATATATATATATATATATATATATATAACGAGTATATGATTTGATAAAAAGGGGAATTCAATATTATATCTGATATATTTTCTTTATACTAATATACTTAAAGCAGTAATCAATTTAAAAAACAATATATATTACGACTCCGAAGATATTTCTGGTGAAATAATTCACTTTAAAAAATAAATGACTCTGTACTACATTTGGGAATGTAAATAAATAAATTAAATATATAATTCATGTAGTTTCTCAAAAATATTCATTTAAAATAAATACTATCCGTAGGAAAGTATTTAGATTGTATGGGAACGTTTATTTTAGTTTTATTGAGATAAAATAATATTTCCAATATTCAACATTGCAATTTGAAACATTTTGCGTTATACCAGTATACTTACTGCAGTAACTTTGTTGACAAAAAATTATAGTAAATTTTGGCCCCAATGATTTTTATATGATTTAATATTTATGGCTTATAAAATCACGCAATAAATGGGTCTCATAATTTAGTTAAGTTTGTAATTTAGTAAAACATTACTTTCCCCCCCTTCTAATTTAGTCATGTTAAATAAATAACCATATAAACACTTTTATATGCATTAGGTGAATTCCACAATTAGGGTTCCCCTAAGTGGTCATAACGACTATTTTTGAAACTTTACTAATCATCATTTTGTTTTTCCTGCAGGTGATATTATGTCTGGGACATCTAAAAATATGTTCGGCTAACCTTAATGGGCATTAATTGACGAGTTAATTGAGATTTTATACAAATTAGCTTAAATTGTCATACATTGTGTTTGATGATTTATTATTTTAGCATGATGCTAAAATTCCTTGTTTTCATAGTGTGTGAGGTTTTCGATTACAAATTTTGGTTTTGAGTGTGGTTTCGAATGTTAGGATGTTACAATCTAAGAAAATGAAAAAAAAATGTGAAAGGCAAAGAGGCTGAGTGACCTGTAAAGTCGCGTGCTGGTGCGACAAGTCACGCACTAGTGCGACGAAAAAGACTTGGAAAAGACGTAGTGAGGCTTTTGGTCATTAGATGAGAAATTTTATTCATATTTCTAAAAAAATCACTAAAACTTACATTTATTGCGAGGGTAGGCGATTTTCAAAAAAGGTCTAAAAAGGGAAAAATGTCTATAACTCATGATAAGCATTTTGGTAGCAATATCAATTGTTTTTTAAGGAATAATTTTCTGAAAGACTAATTCTCATTTTATACTTAAATATAATTAAGATTCCGTCATGTAATGCTTCGGCAAAATATTTTTTTCACATGGTAGACAGACTGAAGACAATTAATTTGGGTCTAAAAAGGGAAAAAGTCTATAACTGTCTACAACTTGGATTCAAAAATTGAAAAGGGAAACATTGAATCTTTGGGTCTTTTTGGGCGCAATGTTACCTAGTATTGTATACTAACAAACAAGATGAAAACTAGCCTTGCCAAGATCTTTTCGTGTAAAAAAATCTCAATTTTTAACTTGCCCCTTTAAAACTGCCAAATTTGCTCGTAAAACAGGCGGCTCAATACTTGCACATAATTTTCTCATTTTTTAGTCTGAATTCATTTCTACATAGTGGTTATTTTTCTACTCTTTACCCAATGTCCTAGTAGATATTTTCAGTCATAAAAGGTTCTTATATTTCATAAATTTTTCTCCAAGCATGTGAAATAGTGACTTGTTACATATTTGTTACATAGAAAATTACCGTTTATCTGTAGTCAAAACCGAGTATATTAGAGTAAAAATCCAGTTTTTCTAGTCTTTTTTTTCTCGTAAGACTGGAGGAACCTTCTTAATGATAGTTAAAAGTAATAAAGACAAAATTTGTTTCATTTTGGTCTGAATGTGAAGCAAATTAACTAATATTCTATGCAAATTACGAGGGGAACCCTGTTCGTGGAATTGACCATTATATTTATCAGGCTTGTGGATCGGAGTTTTTTCTGATCGGCGTCAATAGCGATATGCGATATTTGATCGCTGATCGAAGTATCGCAAAAGGTCATGTCTTTATATCTTTTGATCGTAAGAAAAAATCACTAAAAAATAGCGATCGATCAATCGTATAAAATAAATAAAAAAACAAAAATGTTTATAATAAGGATTTGTGAGACAAACCTAAAATTTCTTAAAGACTTAACTAGTTGTCATATTGACCAGAATCTATCAAACAACAAATATTTGCTTAGAAAACACAAATACAGGACTAATACCAATAGAAAAAGCCAGTGTGTGCTACATGATATATTTTTTTGTCCTAAAATTACAGACAGAACTATGTAGAAGTCATATTTATCATAGGACTGGGAAACATTTATTTCTGGCATCTCCTGTCTTAAAATAGCAGAATATGCAATTGTGGGAATGTTGGAGCTAATAGGCTATGAAATAATCATTCTGATATTTTTGTCCTAAAATATACATTTAAAATAAATACTATGGAGGAAGTATTTAGATTGTATGGAACGTTTATTTTAGTTTATGTGAAAAATAATATTTCCAATATTCAACATTGCAATTTGAAACATTTTGCGTATATACAGTAAATTTACAAGAAAATATTATTACATTTTGTAATGTTTTTATATGATTTAATAAATTGGCTTATAAAATCACGCAATAAATGGGTCTCATAATTTAGTTAAGTTTGTAATTTAGTAAAAACATTACTTTCCCCCCTTCTAATTTAGTCATGTTAAATAAATAACCATATAAACACTTTTATATGCATTATATTTTATTAGAAATATAATGAACTAGAGGCATATATACACTCAGAGAGTGCAAACCTCCGCCGTCACGGGTTTCTTATGAGCCTCCCGAGGCGGATTTTTCACGACTGGGGCGGCGTAGAGGGACGGGGGAGGGTTCCCCCGACGGAAATTCCGAGAGGAAGACGTTCCCGGCACCCGATTTCACAGCACAGCGACATCTATTGGCAGAGTAGGCTAACTTGAAATATTTATTAGTATTTATCATATCTTAAAGAAGCACTCAGAGATGCCAAAATTTAATCACTTGTTTCTTTTGGCATTTCCAACAACTCCACAAAGTTTCATCCGAATCCGTTCCGTACTTTTTGAGTTATCCTGCTGATAAACAAACCAACAAACAACCAACAAACCAACGCCAGTGAAAACAATACCTCCTTCGGTGGAGGTAATAAAATCAACTCGCATATTTGGGCGCCACCGGCGCCAATTTGTTCGCCTTTCTGGTCCATCACTTTGTAAATAGTTTTATTAGGTCTGCATTCCATAAGTACCTTCAAAGTTCAAATCTGACAATAAATGTGGGAGGAGATAGCGTGCAGACATACAAACGGACGGACAGAGTTTGTTGAATTAGTATATAGATTATACATTGATATAAAGTTATTTTTTATCTACTATTGTTTGTTTCATTTTTGGCCTGACAAAAAAACCCACTAATATGACAATATGAAGTCTAGTAGCCTGATTTAATTTTGCATAAGATATGTAAAAAATAGGAATTAATTTAAAGCCTTTATCGAATATTTAGAACCCTTTTATTTATACTTTCATAACAAATTAATATAACTTTAAGTCCCATGTCCCTCGGATAATTCTTATTTAGTAGTAGTTTAACCATCAAGTATACATTAAAATAAATATTTAATGATAATTAACTAATATTTAGAGTTATCCTTGGATTAACGACGAGGTGCTCTTGTTTGAAGGTCACTAAATTGGTTGACATTCAAAGACTGTTTCTAATTGACGTGTGTTTAAATATATATTTACATACATTTATCTGGATATTTATAAGTTGGAATGAAAACAATGGAGGGTTAGGCTTGTTCAACATACTTTTAGAATTAATAAAAACCTATAATCGTTCTGAGAAGAAAATCATAGTTGAGTCCAAATCCTGTTCTTGAGCATATATCAAAGATAATAGATTATACAAGATGCGCCGAACGCAATGTTTAGATTTCTCTGATTAGAAAAAAAACTGAAACGTCACACATGACGTCACATTATCGATTTGTTATGGGTTATGGCATAAAAATATCTATACTCTCTTTCTTTTCTCTCATTATCTTTCTGTCTGTTTGATAAAAAGGTCTACTACTTTTATGGACTAGTGAAAAATATAAATATCAAACCTTTTCAGATGTTCATTAATTGGCTGAGTTTCGGGCCTGAAAATTGAAAATCTAATGCAAATAACATATTATTAAACCAATTTCATTTTTTTGCTGAAAATCATGTGAATGTAGTTACAGAGAGTCATAAAAATCTTATTTTTTATATGAAATTATATACAAGGTTGTGTGGCTTCATCGATATTAGTCCACCATATTATTATTTATTTATTATTGTTATTTATTTAGATAGTGTAGGTATTAGATATACAGGCAAATCGTCTAAGCGATGACGTCACTTTTATTGATTTTTATTATTGGAAATATCCCTCTTTGTTTATATGAGTTCTGCCCCCTCCCCCTGAGCATTTATCATATTTCTCAATATTTTAACAAACACTACATTATCATAACTTTTATGCAAATTATAATAATTTATTACTGAAGTCCATAGTTTAGTTTACAAACTTACAAAAATATGAAAGACAAATATTTTTCGACAATAAAGGTTTCTTTTTTGGGGAAATCAATGACCTTAGGAACTTCTATGCTGGCAGGTTTCATGTTGGCATTGGCATACAGAGTGCCGACAAAGTGATGCAGACATGGCAACCTATAAAACATATCACTAATCTCTTTGAACGCAAATATGAATTGAGAAAAACAATTATAGTAATCGCATAGAGCTCTATAGAGCTATTAACCTTTTGTTAAATATAACAATTGCAGTTAAACAAATTACAGTTGCTTGTACTTTTAAAGATAATTTAGTTATCCTTTGGCGTCTATATTATGTACATAAATTATACCATATCATCTATCAGTAACATGCCCTGATCCTCCCCCCCCCCTTCCCTCTAAAAATCCTTGAGTCAAAGACGAAGCACATTGTGGCGTAGACTTCTACCACTTACCAACCAATACCTAAACACACACACACACATTAAAAACTCAGAGTTTATATAGATTCAGGGACACGTTGTTTTCATTATTATTGGTATGTCCATAAAATATTTTCTTCACTTCTTCTTATTATTATTGGAAATAAAAAGTATTTCTCAGGAACTCAAAAAGTGGAATATATACATATATACCTATATAATAGTAATATTTCAAATAAAAGTAATAATACCTTGAACCGTATTAAATAAGTTTATAATTTGTCAAGAAATATATTCTCTTAAATAATGATATGAATAGTGTTGTTCCCTAACGCGCGTGCGAGTAATATATAACTTAGTTATGTATGACTGCAACTAACTAGAGAGAACAAACATATTAGATATTACTTTCAAGTAATAACTAATATGTAATATCCTAGTTACATATTACTTTCGTGAAAAAAAAATTCGACAGACATTTTTGATGAAAATTTATGAACTGTGAATGTGTGTGGTGACGTCACCCAGTGGATGTAAAAATGCAAACTACGTTCGGTGAGGATTTTTACAAATCCTGTTTGAATTGCCTTTACTTATTGTTTCGGAATGCTCAAAAAAGTAATATCTAATATAATAAAGTAGTATATTACTTTAGAGAAGTAATAACTAATATTTCGAAAAAATATTACTACGCTGTAAAAAGTAGTATAATACTTTCAAAGTATTATTCGACCAACACTGGATATGAATAAATCATGATAGGTCATTTGAGGTTATTCCCCCCCCTGGCTGAAATTACAAATGAGAGGGATTTAGTGATCTTTTTAAGAATCACATTCTTTGGTTCGTTATCCTCTGAGATCTCATCAAGCAGAATTGTGTTAATATATAATGAACCCTTATAACTATTATTCCAAAAATATCTTTAAAAATGTTTACTTATGTCATGTGTAGTCGCTATAATAATTGCCAGATATAAATATAATGCAAGATGATCCTATAAAATATCTATATCTATCTATTTGTTCTCTATTGATTTCCTTAAATGACTTTTGTGCGATCCTAATATACTGAAAAGTATCATCTGAAATCTTCACAAGCGGACTTTAGAGAATATTTATCTCATATATTTATCAGAAAATACTCTAACCTTATATAATCAATGTCATATTTCCTTCGTATATACAATTTTTTTTTTGCAATAAGTGCTTTGTATGAATCACTAAATGACGTTAAGTAGCCCTAGTTTTTTCAGCCCTAGGTTTAAAGGAACCATCAACTCTTGTATTTATTTATTACTTTTAAAAACAATCCTTTAAACCGTAATCATTTATTGTCATATTTATTTCATAAAATGTGATATTTGCAATAAATGCTTTGTTTGTATCAATATATATAGTGGAAGATGCGCTGGGTTCACACGTCCCCAAGGGCAAACTGTCAGAGCTCTTATCAACAACTGAAAGCCCTTCCAGCTATCAAAATTAAAAGCCTAATAAAAATAAACACTCTCTTACCTTAAAACATATTGAAGAAGAAATGTCATTTTATGAAGAGGGCGTTGCTCTCATATAAACGAGGTTGGGTTGAATGACTATAGATCGGGCTATAACTTGAAGAAGACAGTTTATATGTAAGGAAATTGACAATAAAAAAGCTAACTGAGACACGTATTGAGTTGAGTGAATAATAAATATGTATTCTTGTTCACTATATACTTCTCCAAGGAGCATGAGAGCAGAACTGCTTTATTGTTATCTTTATTTTCAAACATTTTTACCTTTCGGCGAGAGTCTTACACACACACACACACACACCAAGTTGATGATGATGGCCTCTAAAAATTGTTATAATTATTTATTTACTGTCGTTGATCCATGGGTGAGTGACGGCGACGGCCGGGGAAAAAAGCACTCCACAGTGTTGTGCGTATGGGGATGGATAAAGCCAGATGGACGAGTCATGGTACTCCTTTTCTTCTCCTTCTTCTTCCTCTCTATATGCATATGTAAGTGTGTGTGATAGTTCTGAACATATCTATTAACCATACTTATTCATTTATCAATACATATATTATATATCCTTATATAAGCTTTAAGAGCAAATGAACCCATTCGATGGCTTTCAAATTAGTTACGTATTTAAAACAATGTGTTTACTCATTCTACATAGGGAGCCATCAGGGTGGCCATAGGATCTGTATGTGGTAGCGATATAAGGATATAATGAGAGCTTATTCCCTTCAATGGCAGAGAAACATCGTCGTTTAGCTGTATTCTGTGTCCAATTTAAACAAAGTAATTTGTACTACTACGTCATCGTAACTGATCATAGAGATAGAAAGATTTGTTTATATTGGACAAGATGACGTATTTCTTTGAGGAATCAAATAAGTCCTTTATGTCTTTATATATCTACATATGGTGGTAACCCGTATCTCGCGCCATTTTTCATAATTGTATAAAACAAAAACACGTTCTCCTCTGTTCGGCGTGAAGGAAATTTATTGTATTGAGGTTCATATATAATTTTTAAAAAATCTTATACTTATTTCGAATATAAATATATATCCATGGGACATTGCTGAATGAGCTATTAGGGTACCTATGCGACATCCCGTGCCATTTTAAATATGTATATGTAACCACAAATACGTCATTTTCTTTTAATATACTAATTTAATGAAACTATATTTATTTGTATAAGGTTAATTTATATTAAATATTAATTTATTTATTTTCCTACGGGTTTTTACCAATTCTTTTTGTTGGAATTGCATCCCTGTGGATATGATTAAGCATTATAATCAGAGCTGTGACTACCGAATGTAAATCGGCATTTAGAACTGGAAGCGTTGTTACGTGTAAGCGTGAAGAAATTGAACTTTGCAAAATAAATAAACAACTGCGGAGCTGAAAGCACATTTAATATCGGACAACAACTAACAAAAGACAGTTAAGGAAATAATTTGTTTGCACTTGCCTTCCATTTCCTTCAAAATTTGAGGGCATAACTGATTTATATAAAAATTACATGTATTAAATTTCAAACTATAGGCATATATACACTCAGAGAGTGCAAATCTCCGCCGTCACGGGGTCCTTATGAGCCTTCCGAGGCGGATTTTTCAAGACTGGGGCGGCGTAGAGGGACAGGGGAGGGTTCCCCTAGACGGAAATTCCGAGAGGAAGACGCTCCCAGCACCCCGATTTCACAGCACAGCGACATCTATTGGCAGAGTAGGCTAACTTGAAATATTTATTAGTATTTAGCTCATTTTGCATCTTAATTCTGCACTCAGAGAAGCCAAAATTTTATCACTTGTTCCTTTTGACATTTCCAAAAATTCCACAAAGTTTCATCCGAATCTGTTCCGTACTTTTGAGTTATCCTGCTGACAAACAAACCAACTCCAGTGAAAACAATACCTCCTTCGGCGGAGGTAATAATCTAAAATTATAACAAATTATTTACTTAATTGTCTTTGGTTATAAATTGTCCGATACGAAATGCATAAGAAGAAGTAAAGGAGCAGATACATAAATAAATTTCTCTTTCTTTCCTATCTACCTCAACGATCGATATTCGGTATTCAGCAGATAAATAATAACATCTACCTAATACCGAATCAGCGGTACCGAATCCCAGCTCTGATTATAATGGTTAGTATTACTTTCCTTCTGGACAGTCTTTTTATTTCTTGAAGAAAGGTTTACATGTTTTAAATAAAAATAATAAAGTTTTCATTTTCTAAGAAGTATACGGATTAGGAAAGACCTTCAATGAACTAATATTAAACTTACTGCATGAAAGTAGTCCAAGTACTTCCAGTACTTTCTATAAAACTTTTTTGCGTAAGAAATATATACTTAATAAAATTAAAAAACACACGTCATTTGTAACATTCTTATCATTAAATGTCTTGTTTATGAGTTTAACATAACAAAATTTATTGTATTTGTTATTTTGTGTATTATTTTAATTCGTAAATATAAAAATATATTGTGGTTTATTTCTTCAATCTACATATGTTTATTTAATATATCTTTTATGCAAATATATTACAGCATCATTTATTCAACAAATATCTATTTTTTCCGTTTTCTATGCCTTATTATTATTGAGATACATTTATCGTGAGAATGGACGAAACAAAATAAGAATTTTATGCTTTCCCTGAGTATGCGTTGTTGCTTCATAAATTGATATGAATGGATATCAGTGTTGGTCGAATATTACTTTGAAAGTAGTATGTAATATAAAGCTTTTTTCTGCCTAGTTATATTTAAAAATAATAATTTTTTTACTTCTCAAAAGTAATATACTCCTTTATATTTGGTATTACTTTTTGAGCATTCCGAAACAATAGTAAGTAAAGGCAAACAGGATTTGTAAAAATCCTCAACAAACCTAGTTGGTATTTTTATGTCCACTGGGTGGCGTCACAAAATACATTCACAGTTCATTAATTTCATCAAAAATGCACGTCGAATTTTTTTTTCTTGTAATATAGTAATATGTAACTGGGATATTACATATTAGTTATTACTTGAAAGTAATATCTAATATGTTTGTTCTCTCTAGTTAGTCGCAGTAATATAACTAAGTAATATATTACTCGCACGCGCGTTAGGGAACAACACTGATGGATATACTATTGGGATTCAAAGGATTCCTAAATGGCATGGATCGGGGTCAATGAGAAGAGAGAAAATGTGTATTCTTAAGTATCATATTCTGGAATCTGATTTGATGTGACCACCTCAAGAGCCGCGAGTGAAGTGATGCCTTATTGCATAAACAATTGAGTTCGAAATGTTAATCACAAAGCCCTCTCATTTCTTTTGGTTACATGCATAGGCGTAGGAGAGCTGTTTGGTTTGAGGGGGGGGGGGGGGGCAGCATTCAATTTGCCCGAATTTTAACAAGAACTGTTAAATTGGTGAAAAAATAATCGAATGAAGAAATTAATATTTTTATTTATAGTATTTACATACTACTCAATACATTATATTTATTTGGTTATAATTAAAAATCCGGTTGCTTTCATGATTTCATATTTTTCTTCAACTTAAATGCCCGAATACCTCAAGCAATTTGCCCGAATTTGAGATCTCACCGGAATTAAACAACTAACAAACACCTAATTAAAAAATCCTTTAGAAACCATATAATTATATACATTTTGCAGATATAAGCAGCATAGCGATGTGTTTTGTTAGTCCTGAATTAATTATCAGGATTCTTAGTGATGCCAATAAAACACTAAGATAAATTTATCTGGGTTATAAAAGGAACTGTCCTAATATAATTTTTTATAACTTATTAAGAGTCCTATGATTAGAGATAGAGAAAATGTTGTTCTCGCAAACTCACTAATTAAAATGATTTTCATTACGTTTTCTTTTTCTTTCTATGTCATATAGTTGGAGTGATAATCCTTTTATCGGTATATATGAGGAAACCAAACAAACATTATGTTTTTCTTGAGTATGAGCCTTTACTATATTAATACTATTCGGCGTCACATTCCATCCTACATTCTGTCTCCTACGCCTATGGTTACATGTTAGCCTATCACTAATTCGTGTTTCTTTTTTTAAAGAACATATTCTCCCTCTTTTAGGAATTTAAATGCGTACGCGGTGGAAACGTAGGTCATTGGACGCCTTGCGTAAGCATGCTCTGGCGTAAACTTGCACTAAGGACTACTCCTTCTCTCTGCTTCTTTTTCCTCCTTCACACTTCCAAGGATGACCATATGAAATCCAAGGATTCTTTTGTTCAACTCCAAGTGGCTCCCTCCATGTTCAACAACCCCTTTCAAGCACAGATATATTACTTGACAGACAGTGGTACATATAAACACAACCTTGTTTCATAACTTCCTATCAAAACGTATGTTTGATCCATGAATATACAAGCATATATTACGAAGGTAATATCTTTTTCGATTATTAGGGAGCATCATAGATAAACTGATATCTTTCGAATATATTTTTACAGCGTTTATACCTATTAATCGACCATAATAAGATATATCCATATAATTATATATAACATAAAGCACACAAACGATCGCTAAGAGAAAGAGTGTTTAGGAGCGCCAACGCGGAAATGGGCTGGCGATATACTAAATATGTGCCTGAAAGATCAAAGCTCTACATAAGCACTATCAAAAGACGATTATTGTTCAAGAACTATGACAGTCGTGGATTTTATAACCCAATCCAATAAATGATTTTGTTCCTTTTATATAAGGTTATTCTTCAGGGCAGTACATTTTCGCAACTGCCCTGAATAGTTTTATTCTGTTTCTGTATATAATTTTAGTGTATTTTATTTTACACTGTATAAAACTTTGCAGTTTACCGAATAAAATGTTTTTAATCGACAAAAAAGAGTGAAACATTATGGAAGTTATTCTAAGTTTTAAAATAAATGCTATTTATCCTGTTGGTAACTCATTTTTTGTTTTATGTGTCATGACGATAAATTATCCATTTACCGTCAGATATGATAAAAAACATTAATTAATTCCTGGAGTAAAACATTTCCTTTACTGAATTGATAATAATAGAAGGTATTTGAGGAGACCATTCAAACGTATTGAATATGACCTGGAATTAAGAAACAATCAGTTGGTGTTCACACCTCAATAGCAGCTACAAGTGACGTCATGCTTTATTCACTCTTCTTTTCTTTCAACCCATGAAGCAAAATATAGCCTTATCCTAAATTATATAAAAAATAATTGCATTTACTTTTTGATCGGCTAAAATTTGAGCCATGTAAATGGGTCCTAAAACAGGACTACGTTATGGCCAACTTAACAGGATCTTCAAAAGTAAAAAGACTGTATATTATCAAGACGCCTTGTAGTAATAAACTTCAGATATATATTTGATTAGACGCCATTACTATTTGTAGGAATTTTGCAGCCCCTCCATTCCATTGGTGAAGCTAAATTAAAAGAAAAAATTGAAACTCACGACTCCCTCAGACATAAAGCTGAAGAATAATATAAGAAGATCATCAATGACGCATGAAACTGGATGGCGAGCCTTCATTAATGATGGAATTATCCATTCTTACTTTTATAAGTCTTCTTTTTTTTTCATTTGATCTATTTGTAGCACTACTAATAGGGTCAGAAATGGGGACATTTTTCTCGAACGTCATTTGCAAATCCTTTGAATGGACTCTTCCAATATATATATATATATATAATATATATATATATATATATATATATAAATAAATATATATATATATATATATAAATATATATAATATATATATATATGTATATTTAAATAAATGAATATATATATATATATATCAGGAAACGACCGGGACACTTTTTTTCGTAGGGACCCGAGCCGGTCCGGGCCAAAACAGGGCCAGGACTTCAGTATATATTTTTGTTCTTTCGTCACTCTGAAAGTGACGACGTTTTTCTTAGGAAATAAATTTTCCTAAAATTTAAGACATTTTCTAAAAAAAAGTGAGGATGTTTTTTTAGAAAACTTTTTCTTAAATTTTTTTTTGTCGGCCAAGAGGCAAGCTTTATTTATACTTTTTCATTTCCACTATTGCGGAGGTATAGGGACAAAAAAAACACATCTAAAACAAATACAATTATAGGCACACAAAATGTCATTTCTTAGATATAAATATTTCATGATTCAATGATAAACGTTGAGCTTTGCATGACGAAGCGTCGAAACTACTGCTGTATACCATGTCAGATGTGAGGGCGGTGCAGGGGACCTGCTCGTTGATGATGGAAAGAGAGAAACGTCGGAGCGGTTCTTGAGCGTGAGGTGGACCCGGAGGTGATCACGTGTTGAGTACTCCGGAGCTTTCATTGTGCTGTACGAGCTCTTCTTAGAGAAGTCCTCCTCGTTTTCGGCCAAAAAGCATGTCTTTATTGACTGCGTTAACAAGGAACCGATACAGGCCATAATTATAACATAGTGCATTATAGAAGCAAACAACGGTGGTATTTTTGTAAATTTTACAATAGCGAACAAAACGTGAAATACATTAATTGATTGATTTGTACAATAAAAATATTATTAAAATTTGACAAACACAGTAAAAAAATTAAGAAGGGCAAATACATGTATTAAAAGTCTAAATCATTTTTTTAAGTCTATCAAGTGGGTGGGGTTTGTGTTTTTAAAATTACACGTGTATATAATTTTATGATAGGTAAAATCCCTTCAAGATTATCGTCTTGTTCAGTTCTTAGTTTATATATAATATGTTGTGCTTTTACGATGATGGCATCAATTTTATCGTTCGATGACGTTGTAAGGAAGTCTTTTTTCCCAATGTGTTTTTTGAAATTGAATTCTACAATTTTGATAATTTCTTTGTAGACCCCGCTTAGTTTTGGACATTCCCATAAAATATGATCCGTCGTTTCCTTTGAACGATGGCAGAATACGCACATTTCGCGAGCGTCTTTAAAATATTTGGATGAAACCTCGAGAGTTCCGGTCAAAATTATGTACTTAAACCATCGCTCATTTGATGTTAAAAACTTGTTACTAATACTATTTATGCTTTTTTGAGGAGGCACATTAATATTTCGTCGCTGCAAATATGCAATAAATGGAGTTAAAGTAGGAGAATGCATGCATTTTCTAAGAAAAGACGTCGTCGTATAGTACACTTTCATTCGAAAAGGCAATAGGGGGCGGTCAATGAAGTATACATTGCCGAATCTAACAAAGTAAAATTTCTCAGCCAGCTTATTAATTAAACAATTGCCCATTGTTACGTCAGCAGCGATATCTGCGTTACGTGTTGCAATTGTAAAATCGTTCAAGCAGCCACTCGTCGGCATCTCCCACTGCAAAGATAATTCGAATCTTTTTACGATATCTGTAGCACCGACACAAAAGTTTTTAATCCGTACGGAGTAAAGACTCAATGAATTTAAAATGTTGTTAAGACCGCGATGAGGAGAAAGGTGGAGCTGTACATATCGATATCTGAGAAATTCATGCAGGTGGAGTTTCCAAAATTCATCGACCTTCCACAATTTCCTCACCCAATAAAAATTCAACGACTTCCACAAAAACACAAAATCGATAACTCCAAGACCACCATAGCTCAAGGGATTATGAACTCTCCTATAGGATATATTCCTTTTCTTTCCCAATCTCAAAAACGCGTCCTCAGCCGATAATATTAAAAACTTTTTCTTAAATAAAGTGAGGATGTTTTTTTAGAAAACATTTTCTAAAAAAAGTGAAGACGTTTTTTTAGAAAATGTTTTCCAAAAAAAAGTGATGACGTTTTTAAAGAAAATTAAAGTCCCGACCTGGGCCCGGTCGTTTCCTGATATATATATATGTATATATGAACACAAGTTCATATATATGACATTCTTCTTTTATTGAAATGCTCACATCGTTCATCTAGTTCAACTTCTTCCCTTTAAGAAATCGTTCTATATTTGTACTTATATCTTTATAGTTGGATCACATGTGAAAGAATATCCAAGGGAGGAGACATTTGGTTACCTTGACACACACAAAGGCTTTATTTTAATAGGATCAAAGCAACTGCATCCATTCTGCTGCAAAATTCCCTTTTGTCACACCGAATCAAATGATGACTCTTCAAAAAACAGAGGAGCCCCAGAGACTCTTTACCCCTTGAAAAGAGAAGTCAATCAACATCTACTGACAAATAAAGAATCGTTCAAATTGATCAAAGTTCATTCACTTGGGTTAAAAAAGTGCGTGGTAATAGTTCAACCACCATGATTAAGTCATGAAATGACCGTGAATAAGAAGTCGAAGACTTACATGTATACTAGTTATTTGGATTGATAGTGGCTATGGATTCTTAAAGGGGTGCGACAAAGGCAATATCTAAGCATGATTAAAGTAAATAAAACTATCGCTAGTTACAATGAATGGTTTTAATCAAATATTCCTCCCTTCTTTTGGGCAATATCTTCATTTACTCAGTTAATTGTAAACAATAAGATAATTACAAAAGAGACGCAAGAAACCTTGCAATAATTATCATATTTAATGCTTATAATGTGGATACAATACCATTCAACGAATTAGATGACAAAAATGTATTATTTAAAGGAAAAATAGTAAACATCCCCTTTCAAATCAATGTAGCATATAATTTTTAATTCGATTGACTAAAAGATATATGAATAATTTTAGTGACTAATTAGAAAAAAATTAAATAGAAATTAACATAGAAAAATAACAATAATCCTTCAAAATTAATACTTAACATAGAAACATAGAGTAATAGTATCTATCATTTATATCAAAGGAGATAATCATCTATGCGCCAGATAAACCCCCTCATAATTATAAAATCATTTCGATCGCTCTTAGTGCAAATATATATATATATATTCTGCTTTAGAAATGGATCGATTTAGTTGCGATTCATGAGTGGTTCGCAGATGGAAATTCGGTATTTGAGGTCTTTTTGTGTGGCACCCATACACCCAGCTTCTTTTTGTACCCAGCCTTATTTAAGTGGTTCCAAACGGTTTTTGTGCAATGTTTAGCTCATGGGCAATCGAAACAGTGCTTACATGAAGGTCGGACTCGACGATTTCCATTATTTTATCGATATTTTCAACAATTGGCCATCTATTGGAAAAATAATGGACTTCTTTTTACTACACCTATATATATATATATATATATATATATATATATATATATATATATATATATATATATATATATATATATATATATATATATATATATATATATATATATATATATATCTATGATGGCGATGGTTGCTTTCGATAGATATATTAGGTTTGAAAATGTAAATTCTCTGGGTTTTAACGTATGTACCCATATCAAATAAGAATATATATATATATATAATATATTTTAAGAATATTCATCGATATCATAAGCTTTAGAACTGTAATATTCACCTTTAAACTCTAATAACCCCATCGCTACCCAATATAAATATGAACTATCTGTAAAATCCTTTGTAATATAGACATTTGATTTTCAAGAGACTATCTATATGACTACTTACAGTAGGTTCATTTAAGACTCCATGTTTTGAAAAACAATAAGCAAAAATTAATTTAAAAAATCGCTCCAATACTCTTTTCAAATAACTTTAATTCATATAATTAATTAATTTATATCAGCTCTTTCCGAAGTCTAACCGTAATTGTATTTTACAATTCGAGGCCAAATCGCGCCACGATTCTTATAGTGGATTTCTTATTTAAATATAATCTTTTTTTTGTAAGATTATATCAAGTACCTCATCATCTTACAGTGACAACCTTTTTCCGTTCAGGCTATTAATAAAATCAACATGTTCGATAGACTATTCCATCCTTCTTATAATGAAGACGAATAAAAAATCAATATTATAATGTTTATTTGTGTTTCATTTTAACGTATAAACTTTGGTTTTTATGTATTTATGTACATTCTGTAAAATTGAACTGTGAAGCAAAACAAAACTATAATCATGAATTCATACTTTCTCTACAATCTTAAGAACAATTTAATTAATGTAGATGTTTGTCAAATTCGACAGACTTCCTTAAATTCTTACTACTAATAAGAATATATTAATCTACAAAATACATCAACCCTTCCCATTATAACCCGCTCCAAAATCTTTCACGGAACATGAATCATGGCGGCTAGTCGTAGATTTTTGATTATATCTATATATGTACATAAAATGCTTGCACCCCTTCCAGTCAGCTCTTAATTACTACATATACTTCTTCTCCTCTATTATTTTTGAAAGGAAGAACAAAAAGGTTTTGACGCAAAGACATATATATTTATGGTCATACAACTGTGCTTATTACAGCTACTACTTATATGAAAGTAGAACAAAATTTCTGCCACAATACTTAAATTGTCTAATAAAAGCAGGCATGCTTCAATTAGCATTGATATAAGTTTCATGTTTGTCTGTGAGTCACGACGTTGCTGAATCCTTCAGAGAGCCTTTGTACTTCTCCAAGGTGTTATGTGTAAAATGATTCATAAGGACACTGTATGTAGTAGTAATAAGAAGGAGTAGAAAGAGAGAGAAGCTCAATGCCACGTTCCATATCCTCTCATCCCCCATGTAAGCGAATATGCTGAAGAACGTGACTTATGAATAAAAAATATTCAATTAATTCTTTCAATTAAACCCAACGACCATATATATATTAATATAATTATACATTATAATAAAAAGTGCTCTTAATTTTGAGACTTTTAATGCCTTTTAGCATCATGATTCTAAGATAATTATCGAGACTTTATTGATTAAGATTTATTGAGTGTCTAAATATGTATGAGTATTAAAAACCATTTAGTAAAGAAATGAACAGAAGGAGCAACGAAATAAACTTTTCACAAATCACTTTTAGGGCCAGAACAAACTGATGATTTATCCAAATGATAATACGAAATGAATAAATGTATGAATATATTTCATTTCTTTAATGGGTCTGACAAAATCCATATTAGTTAATTGATTAAATGTCCAAAATATTGAAAGTAATACTGTGTTAAATCTCCGTTTTCTAGAGATCCGGAATCCTACCGAGTTGTGATAAATATGGAGCTGAAAATTACATACAAATTTAAATGAACTTTATGGAGCTTTGATCCAGGGATCGGACCACTCACATTTTGTTCTACAATCATAAAAAATGTTTGCAATTTGCAAGACAAAAAATTTAATCGTATAGAATACAATACCTCAAAGACCTTTACAATTATGTAAGCTCACGCTTGGTGGCAAGGGGCAATTACGAATAAATAGTGTTTAATGTGTTTTCGACGACCATGGGAATCTGGAATCTCAATCGACGTCACTTGCTCTAGAATTATTGGGACCAATCACAAATTTTCATTGCATTTATGCAAATACGATAATATTGATTTTAATTTTCTTGAAATGTTTGAGGTGACAAGTTACTATGAAGAATGTATTAATGAAACGACTAATACATATATAGATAAAATGCTTGTATGTATTTAATCATTCCATGGGTCCAGAAGGGTCAAAGTATGATATTTTATAAATCATTGTGTAAAAAGTAAAAATTATAAATTTTGAATAAATATACCAACAAAGAAAAAATATTATAGTCAAAATGGGCCCCTGAGGACATCAAAGGAAGTTTGAGGTTAAGATGGATGATATGATTATAAATAAAAGGGGAAATATCAAGTTTGGAATTTACTCGGCTGATACCGGATTCAGTCCTGCTTAGATGGGGACTTTGTAATACTACCAAAGGAGGAATTCAAAAATGAAATCCTACATTGCATGAGCAGATATGAGAACACATATTATATATCTACATGGAGCCAAGGGACTAATAAAGGCCAAATTATATCATTCTTAAAAAAATGTAATCTCAAATTCTCAAAAAACCGTCTGCTCTCCTCTTCCGAAAAGTGGTTAAAAATCGTTTGCTGTCTGGAACACTGGAGGTATGATCAAAGTTCTTCAACGATCAGAGAAGCATGTGTATCTTCTGCAAAAAAAGAAAGGAAACAACGGACCACATCTTCTGGGACTGTTCCAGACTGAAGGAAACGTATTCATCAATACGTAGTATATTGATCATAGCTTCGGAGCCGTGACAGACAAAGAGGACTTTTTTAGCCTACTTCGCGGAAAGGAGGAACTCAAAGTCAATGCAACGATAGCAAAGACACAGCAAGTTATATACGCAAAAAGATCCACCAATGATACAAAGCTCCGGGGTATTATCTCCATTATCAAAATGTACATAAAAGAAATTAATGAATTGATTAATTGTTTTAACTATTGCAAGTTTTTATTCGATGTCAATTAACTTTTAATATATGTAACAATATTCTTATTGTACTTCTTTATACATTTTATGTCCACCCACACATATTATTAGTTAAATATTTTTATTAATCCCCATTGTCCTTTATTGTTGAATTTTAATATTTACAAATGTATTGAATATGTTTGCCTTCGGGCCAAGAAAAAAAAATCATAAAAAATGCAATCCATTTAGTTAGAATAATAGATGAATCTCAGTCTTCCATTCTTAAGGACCATAACTTTAAATCCCTTAAATTGCTTAGGCTATGGGTCAAGAAATGATATTATCTAGTGTATCACAAGGTGCCATAGATTTTTTATAGCGATTACCAACTTTTACTCTCTTGCTAACTGTATAATAATAGTTTTTGTTTTCCTGAGGATGCAATATAACTTTATCCTGAGCTGAATCCTTCAATTCTTTCACTTTTGAGTAGGGTGTAAGACCTTGAGAGTTCTATGGGGTATCTACATACATTATTTATTCTGCATTCTTGCTCTACGGTTTGTTTCCTTCGGCCATGCCTTATACAAAATTATCCCAGGAACTCACATCTGTCAAGTGAAGGGTGTTTTCCCGCCCATCAAATTCCTCGTTTGCCCCAACCTAACGCCTTTTTCTCCCCACTCACAAATGACCTCAAAGGAAACTATGATAGACAGTAGTGTTGTAGCTACTCAAGCTACAACCCTGAAATTCATAGATGGATTATCTGTGATCAAACAAGTTCATATGCCGAACGTATTTTATATATATACATACGTATTACCTTTTATATGATAGTACCTATATGCTAAAATAAGAAATCGATTATAATCGGTATAAATAATTATTTTATATTTAAAAAACTCATCAATGTTAAAAAATCCAAGATGGATTTCCAATGGTTTACCAAGTTCAATACGTCGAAATGATTTTTTTCGGTTAAAAACATTTTTTTCGGTTAAGTGCAAAATTTTATACAGTGTTAAATAAAATACATTAAAATTATATACAGAAACAGAGTAAAACTATTCAGGGCAGTTGCAAAAATACATAAATGATTTTTTTTGCCTATATGGTTTGATAGAATTGCTTCCGACAGGATATAAATAAGCATTATAGCATTAAATTTAGTCACTCGAACTTGGATCTTATTAATGAGGTAGCAGACCAAAAATGACCATCCCCAGGATTTGAACCTGCACCCCACGCCTTAGAATTATTTTTGTGACCTCACCACCATTTCACCACCTGATCATAACACTATTTGACAAAAAAAATAATGATACTCTTTGTTTTCCCATAAAATAAAGACAAAAACAAACAAGTCAATGGTTTTTGTATGTTGAGACGATATTTTTTATTAAAACTATAATTATATTAACAATTTTACGTCACTCAGTTGATTTTTAAAGATAAGTTATATTTCATTTATTCAAATGATAATAATAATATCCGATAACAGAATACAAATGTTCTATGACATCATAAAATAATTGCCCATAGATATTAATTTGCATAACCTGACGTGAACGTTATTTCGATGGTCATAATATGAAAAGGGAGCGTGATAGTTAATAGTTAATAAATAGTTAATTTACTATATTATCACAGCTGGGATTTGATAGAAAAATCTACCGCCGTTTCGATATTGGTATATACCTTTTATCGATCGATATTGGTATTCGGTAGATTTTATTATATATCTACAGAATAGATCGATATTCGGTACAGTAGATTAGAAAGATAAATAAATTTATTTATGTTTCTGCTTTTACTTCTTCATATGCATTTCATATCGGACAGTTTATACAAAGGACAATTAAATACAGCATTTGTTATAATTTATTAGAAATTCAATACATACTAATCTTATATAATTATATAGTACTTGGATTTTGTAGGAAATGGAAGGCCATAAGGGAGCGCCGTGTGCCTTAAGGCGTGTTCAACTCTCAATGTTGGGGGCGCATGTTCGAATACTCCCGAGAGGGGATGGTCATTTTTGGTCTACCTCATTGATATGATCTTAAGTTCGAGTGACTAATTTTAATGCTATAATGCTTATTATATCCTGTCGGATACTGCAATTCTATCGAACCAATTAGGCAACAAAAATAATATGATTCTTATGCATGCCTGAAAGATTTTAAAAAATAATCTCATGCTTGGTAAATACATATGTAGTTCTTAATTCAAGCCCTCAATGGGCATGGTCCGCTCATTTGAGTAAATTGAAGGGCGCAGCACTAACATGCAACATCTGAACGAAAGAATCTCGGACTACTGATTATATTTTATCATCCCATACCATCAATGAATTCGGGATAACCGTCTTAAACACTATATGTTTTTGTTTGTTTGTTTGAGGGTAGGATCCAAAGGTGGAAATGAAGTCGAGTCTTGAGTCCAAGGCGGAATCGAATTTACGATCTATGCCCATTCCTTGGAGCACACAACCACTTTAACCATGTTGTGTGTCTCATTCTACCTCGAGAAGCCAAACAGATAACCAAACAATATATGTTATTTTGTTAAAACTAACATTATCCAGTACTCTTCAGTGGTATTTTATAAGATGTGGAATGAATATATGGAACTAATTACCAGTTTAGTGATAAGAAAAGATGGCAACACTTAATAATAACTAAACTTGAAGGATTGACTTTTGTCTACGGACTTTTGTCATTATTTAGACAACCATGAATTAATACAAATCCA
>CP045896.1:13048152-13086495 GCA_013387185.1 Caligus rogercresseyi
AAACAATTATTCAAGTACTCTTCAGTTGGTATTTATAAGATGTGGAAATGAATATAGACTAAATTACCAGTTAGTGATAAGAAAAAGATGGCAACACTTAATAAATAACTAAACTTGAAGGATTGACTTTTGTCTACGGACTTTTGTCATTATTTAGACAACCATGAATTAAATACAAATCCATGATTATTCTTTAGAATTTTTTCTTCTAAAAGATTGCTTACAGAAACACACATTGAATTACTTCATTAATATATATATATATAAATGTGTGCCATTATGAAAGATATTCACTTTCGAGATAATTAAAAGAAAAACTAATCCTCAATGTATTTAAAAAATATGAAACGAGAGGTGTATTTTTATGCCAAATCATCCGACGTGTCGGTTGACAACGCAGATCGTTACCTAAACATTGTTTAGTAATTTCTTGTTTATAAAATGGTCGGAATAATAATTTTTATATAACGAGTTTAAGCATTATTTAGTCATAAAGAATTATTTAAAGAGTATGATCAACAAATTAAGAGCTTTATTCAGAATTATCTATTACTAAAAAAGGGTTCAAGGGGTCGGACTGAGCCTTTAAAATAACAAATAAAAACATTTGCCAAGTTTTTTTTTAAATCACCCTAATAATGCTTCAACCGGTTTTCTTTTGTAGCGCAATTACCCCTTTATGAGGCCGTGCTCTTGTCTTATACAGTTTAAATCATATTTGTATAATATTATCTGTGCATTAGTTATGTAGAGTAATAATAATAGAGAAATAATTATTTATGCTGTCGACGACAGCACGAAGGTCCCTGGTATCCTCGAGCTGCTGCCTGAGCTCAGCAACCCTTCTTCTGTCGATCCCGAGTAGCTCAGAGACCTGGGTATTGCTGATGGTGTTGCCCTTTATACAAAGAATCTGGAGTACGGCACACCTGCGTTCTTGCTCGTTCCAGATAACAGGCTGTAGATTTCCATATGTGGCGGCCATGACGATGATAAAATTCAACTGAAATGATCTCTCATATGTTGGCTGTCTGCACGGATGACGTCATCCTTATTAAAGGATGTCCTGAAAACCCGCCGGATTTGATCTTACCACCCTGTATGTATCATCCTTATTTTTTTTCTCGCACTTGTATTAAAAGTCGTGCTTTGTTTTGATAATCAAACAAGCTTTAGAAAGTTATTAGCAAAGTTCAAGGTTAAGCAAATAATAAGCAATTGTATCTTAAGTACTCTATGAAGGCTGAAGAAAAAAAATGGATGCGAAGATTATGTTTGTGTAACCACATCCTCTTTTTTCTTCTTTGTAGAAGTTGTATTCTTTAATGATGCAAACAAAAGATAAAATATTGAGAACAAATAAGTTTATTCTCTGTGGATCATTTCATTTCTTATCGATAAATTTCAGACTTGTTGATTTATCCTTCATTTGTTGTCATTCGCGAACGTAGCTCGTCGTTCGTGAACGATGAACGACAAAGTTTTTGACGAACGATAAGGAAAATTCCTTATCGTTTGTCGTTCGTTTTGGCGCCAATAAAAGACAAAGATAAAAAAATTTCATGGACAAACTTTCATCTAAAAAAACGTCATCCCTTTGTTTCAGAAATTTCTTTCTAAAAAAACGTCATCACTTTTTTCAGAAATTCTAAAAAAAAACGTCGTCAATTTTTTTCAGAATGGCGGACGACAAACGAACGATGAACGACGAACAATTCAATTTCAAATTAACGATGAACGACGAACGATAACTTTTGGCGAACGACAAACGAACGACAATTTTTTTGCGAACGTCAACAAGTCTGAAAATATGTATTTTATAAAAACCAAAAAAATATTGAATTATAAGAATAGAAAAACTGGTCAAGTTTTTTATCGGTGGTCGGAAAACAAAAAAGGGTCGTTAGAAAGTGCTATAGAGGCCAAATTTGAGGTCAAATACCTTATATTAACCTCCCTTTCATAGCAATTTATAATATAATGTCAAAAAAATATGTGGCCGTTATAGTTTGAGTTTCAATGATCGGCGAATAAAAAGGAATATAAGTGTTATAAATTCATTTTTATTGTCCTCTTACACGATAGAACATAAGACAACTCGAGGGAAATATCGGTGACTGAAGATTGTCTCTGGAGAATTATATTTTTAGCACTTTAAAGGTTTATGCACTTTTAATGATATTTTATTAATAAAGACAATAGCTACTAGATAGGTCACTACCGGCTGATACCGGATTAGGATCCGATGAGGTGGGTCTATTCTTGAGCTAAACAAACAAACAAATTCATTTTTATCAGAATAATTCTTTGCCCCAGTTATTATTTAATCTGACAGAACGTCAAGGAGAGTTCAGTACGAATCCTCTATCTAAAAAAAAATAATTATATAATATATATTTTGGCTCCTTATGATGCAAAATTTAAAACCCCTTCATGTGTTCACCTTTTTTTGGATGGAGAAGAACTATTTTACATACATTATGAATTACATTTCCATTAGGCCCATGGAAAATATGATATATCTTAATTATTCACCATCGCTTTCCAATCAACTTTTCTTGTGGATATTTTAAACATGTTTTCGGAGGTAAATTGCTACAACATGGGGGCGGATTTTAAAAAATCGCAGTTCAGTTGCACCCCTAGGAATTTAAATATTTTGATCATTCAACATACAAAGAGATTTGTTAAAAAAACTTTAGTGATTGTATACTATTTTTTTGGCCATGTAATGGTTTTATGGCCTTTTGATTGCTAATGACGTATTGATTCAAATGTATAGATTGGTTTTCAGTTGGTAATGAATAAATAGAAATAGAAAAATGGGGCTCCCTTTATAAAAGTGCTTGATTCAAGTAATTAATGAGCTGTATTGGTGTGCAATAGCCGTGCTTGTTAAGGCGTGTTCAACTCTCATATTGGGGTGTAGGTTCGAATCCCGAGAGGGGATGGCCTTTTTTGGTCTACCTCATAAATAAGCTTATAACATTAAAATTAGTTTATCGAACCTAGGATCTTATAATGAGGTAGACCAAAAATGGTCACTAAAATAATTTCTAAGGCGTGTTCAACTCTCAATGTTGGGGGCGTAGGTTCAAATCCCGAGAGGGGATGGTCATTTTTGGTCTATTACCTCATTCATAAAAGTATCCTAGGTTCGAGTGACTAATTTTAATGCTATAATGCTTATTTATAATCCTGTCGGATACTGCAATTCTATCGAACCAATTAGACAAATACACAAAACAAAAAATAGAAATAATGAGAGTATAATTTTTTTTATTAGATGTTTGCGTAGGTTCCACACATGAAATGCCGAATACTGTTTATAAAAATACTATAGCAAAACAAAATTATAGCATACGGCATTATATAAAATTTATATGTTTTTTGTCCATCACCTATTTGTTTCAATAGAATTGCATCGGACTGAATATAAATAAGCATTAAAGTTTTAAAATTATTCTATCGAACCTAGGATCTTTTCAATGAGGTTAACCAAAATTTAGCTTTTCCCTCTCGGGAAGTGTCGAACCTGTGCCTTCAACATTGAGAGTTGAACACGCCTTAGCTAGTGTTGTGTCGGTCCCATTTATTCGGTCCGTGGGATCGGTCCTTAGGACCGTCGCTCCTTAAGATTGTCTTTTGTCAGTCCTTTATTGTTCCATAAAATGTTGAAAGAATATTTATTTAATACGTTCTAACTTCTAATACTATCTGTATATTCTATTATAAACTCATTGAAGATTATTATTTTACTCATATATAGGATTTTCCTTTTCATAGCATTAAGAGATCCTATTAAGTCCTATATAAGGACCGACACAACAATATCCTTAACACACTGAGCTTATCTACTCCCTTTATATATTTGGCTTCATTGAAGTTTGAAAATGCAGGATGCTGAATTTTGATTCAGTTCATTTTATTTTGCAAAAAGTTAATTGTATTTATAATTAATCATTTTTCTTATTATGAATTTACAAAACCATTATTTGATATCTCTTCACCATTCTTATATTTTGTGGCCAATAATGATTACACTAGTTTTTTTACAGTATGTACATTATAGTCATAAAGTGCTTCTGAAGTTATAAAAATGCTATCAAACTCAATACGTACTGGATGCACGGATTTGAAATAAATCTATAAGTTATAATTAATATGAAAAAGTAAAATATTAATCGTTATGAGAAAACACAAACCAGATTGGAAGTCCAGGAGTATAATTCATAAAATTAATATGTAAATAAGAAAAATTCAATACAAATAGTTGACTTGAAAATGTGAACTAAGAAATTGATTTTCAGTTCTTTTGAATGCCATTGAATGAAACTCAAATATCAACCATACTAAAAACAAATCCCTAAAACGTATCATTCAAATAGATATATAATTGACTTATACATAAAATAGACTGTTAGTACTTATTTAAAAAGTAGTAATATTTTATTGAATGGTAATTTAATTCAACACAATTTATTTTGTTTAAAGTATTTTAATTATACATAGATGTAATATTACATATAATCAGGAAGATCTAAAAAAATAAAAGATTTTACAAGCTAGAAATATTAATTTCAAAATAAATTTTACAAATTGAAATAAATTTCACATTACATGTTAAGTTTTAAACATTGCATAAAAAAGAACAACATGATTTAAAAAATAATACTCTATAAGGGACATCGGTAACAACATTGAGTGAGCCATTTACACGTCCGCCTGATTCTCAGATCGGAACGTGACGCTATGGCTTGGATGCGGGAGGCCGCTAAGATTAATCAAATGGCCCGGTGATGCCTTATGAGGAGCCAGGTAGGAGTACTTTTTCCGGAAGTGAATATCTGCATACTGAACATTCGGCGGGGTTTGAGGCAGGGAGTCATTTTCTTAAAGGGAACCGGAGGCTTCTGAACCGTGACGTTTGTAGCCGGTGGTGGAAGAGAGGAGACCGTTATCACGTTGGATGTGTCCGGAAGTGATCTCTCGATATATTCGTGAAGATTATCCGTTGAAGCCCCTGGGAGTAAACCTTAGGGCGATCGCTTCCTGGCTTGACCCGACAGAGGGGTCCGTTCTTTTTTCGCACAAGAAGGACACACGCCACGCAGAGAATGATGAGTATGATGAGGACGGATATCCCTGCTCCAAGAACAGCAGAGAGAGAAAAGGTTCGGAGACTTCAATACTCAGACCTGAGCGACTGAGTTCTCCTGATTGGCCACCATGAGATGTACATTCGAGAGTCCTCCGCCAGAGCCCTCTCAATCACCAACTCCGTCTTGTAGCAATCCCTACTGGCTCTTTGAATGGGCGGCACAAAGAAACGACCGTGCCGCTGGCCCTCAAATAGCTCCAGACTGCCCAAACCCAGCGAAAGGCCTCCTGTTTAGGATCTGAGCAGAATGTAGCCTAATGGAAGCTTCATAGCCACCAGTTAAGGGCTGAGACTCCTCTTCTTGGAAGAATATTTGAGGGGATCCAATGATGTCCACGTCGAAGTAAGACCCATGGATTTTTTCGCTCTTGTCCCTTGATGGTGTTGTAGGCGGCACAGGACCATTACCCTTGTCCTGGTAGCTAGAGTTCTTCAACTCGAAGGAATGCCCATTCCCGCGGGTATATATTTTCTCTCCATCGTCCTCGCTGAGGACTCGCTGGTTCCATTGGATTTCCGGCTTTGGATTCCCGTCCGCTGAGCAGTGAAATGTCGCAGAGGATCCGTGGGCGAAGGTCAATGGATCCGGATGAAGGGGCAATTTCCATGTTTCGCGGGGGATAAAGGACTTCAAAGGAGACGCTTAGCTCATCGCTTGAGCCCCCTCGTTCTGAGCCATGCAGAAATATGTGCCTTCGTCTCCCTGACGAACGGGTCGAAGGTTAGGATTTCTGTGGATCTAAAAAAAAGGTATTGTTAATATTTACGCCATATTTGTGTCAATTTTCATTCAGATCGAATCCGTGATTAAAATTGATCCAGAGATATTAAATGTGCTTCCAAAGAAGAGATGATCCTGTTAATTTTAGACTCTGGGCTAAGAACAAACTTGAATTCAAATGCATATATAACAACAAATAATGAGTAACGGGTTCCTTGACAATTGTCCGACCTTTGTTCAGTAGGTAAACTGCCACTGATTATAAAGCACCAAAAATGTATCACCTCTTTTATCTTAATATTACAACAATTAAAATCTTGAATCTAAACTTTTACAGTAAAAAGGGTTAGCAATATTGCATTAGTAAAAAATTAATTATTATCTTCTAAAAAGAAAAATATTTCCTTTTTTCAATACCGCCGAAGGAGGTATTGTTTTCACTGGCGTTTGGTTTGTTGGTTGGTTGGATTGTTTGTCAGCAGGATAACTCAAAAAGTACGGAACGGATTCGGATGAACCTTTGTGGATTTTGGAAATAAATTTTGGCATCTCTGAGTGCAGAAATTAAGATGCAAAACGAGATAAATACTAATAAATATTTCAAGTTAGCCTACTCGGCCAATAGATTTCGCTGTGCTGTGAAATTGGGTGCCGGAACGTCTTCCTCTCGGACTTTCCGTCGAGGGGAACCCTCCCCCGTCCCTCTACGCCGCCCCAGTCGTGAAAAATCCGCTCGGAAGGCTCATAAGGACCCCGTGACGGCGGAGGTTTGCACTCTCTGAGTGTATATATGCCTCTAGTTATTTTTGATTTTTTTTAAACGATTTATTATCTTGTCTTGTGGTATTTGAGTTTCGTGTACAAGAATTGTGATTCCAATGAAAAAACCCCATAATTTTAGATGGATAATTAAAATATTTGCAAGCAAATAAAAGATTCCATGCATAAAAGAACTAAAATTACAATCATATCAGGTGATTTCAGGAATAATTTAACATAGACAATACTACTTTTAAAACAGTGTTGGTTTTTTCGACAAATATTATTACCTTATGTTTAAATTATCATGACACGTGCATTTAAATCATTTTAGTATCATATATTAGTTTGTCATTATGGATACTTTAAAGCATTTTAATATATTTAAATATAGGATATATAAAATATGTTATATGAAAATTGAGTGTATATAAAAATATGTACAATAAAATGTGCTCTAACAGGATAGTGTTGTGAAAAGTCCCGAGGGCTAAATTTCCACAAGGCGTATGTTTCAAGGAAAAATATACGAAGAAATTAGAGATAGACTTTTAACAGATTTTACAACTCTTCATATGCTTGTATCAACTAGATCTTATAAGGGTATAGATCTGTACGCAAAATTAGCCACAACGATATGCCCAAAGATTATGAACCAGAGACAAATTTGGGTAATCTGGAATAGATGTGCTTGGGACAACAATATTTTTTCTAAACTCTTCATGTATTTCTTTGTTAAATGGCATAGGAACATTATGTATCTTGTATGTGGATACATTTTTTGTTTACCAAAAAATGAATTGTTTAATTTGTAGGTAATTGGCATTACCCCTCTTAAAGTTTGGATCCAAGACTCACCACTATTGTAATAAATTCTATGCATTTACAAGCGTTGCTCGATTTTGTACTCCACCATGATGAAAGTTTAATTATATTTGAACATAGCTGTCATAGAAACAGCAAAAAATGGCGCCGTTCTCGAAATCCATCAACGGAAAATGTGAGCGTGAAAAACTCTTTATGTACATTTTATAAAAATAATGATTATTTTACATACGCCAGTGGTTCTTTAAATTTAAATAGTTTTGTTAACGCAACCATTAAAGCTCAACAATTTTGAAATTCTCGAAGATATCTTATTATAAAACTGACCTGGAACTGTGATCATATCAATCCTTTAGATATATACAAAGGCGATCCTGGCGACTTTTGCGCCCTGGGCGAACACTCCATTGGCGCCCCCCCCCCCATGACCCCCCTCCCTCAGTGTTACAAATAACACTAATTACAAACCGCATCCACATCCCGCTGCCACTCGAGCTGCGCTGAGCTCCGGTGATTGGGACGTGATCCACAGTGTGTGGAAACGTTATCATTCTTTTCTTCTGACACACACACACACAACCTGTATACATGACTGCAGCAAGTTGACGTGATACCCCAGCGACCAGTCCACTAACTAGATTAAGATATTAGCGGTTTTAGAGTAGAAAACTGACGACTATTTTGGAAGGGGCGCCCCAAATAGATTGCGCCTTGGGCAGTCGCCCACATTGCCCATAGCAAAAACTGCCCCTGGATATATAAAAGTATATTCAAGCCCATGTACATATATTCGTTTATATAAATTACTTTCTTAGGCCCATGATCATTATCAGCAAATCATACTATCCATAATGAAAGATTCCTAGTGCATCATATCAAAAGCATGCGTGCAGCCCTATACATACAAGTCCTTTTCAATCCATTAAACCTTATTTTCGTGACAATTAATGGAACGTATTCCTATTATTATTACTATTGCAGATCCACAATTTCCCCAAAAATGATTCTCCTTTCTTCTTAGTAATATAATTAGTCGGAAGTGCACGTTTTTTTTCTTCTAAATGATAGTACATGGTAGAAACAAGTACTTACTCATGAGTATGTATTTTTTTTTTTTGAGGCTCAAGGCTTCGAAGTTTCAAGTTCAATTGCTCTGCATGGTTCAAGGAGAGAAAGAGAGAGAGAGAGGGAGAGAGGAAGAGAGCTTTAAGTATAACATTGAAAACATATATGTATATTGTATAGGAAGTCTCTCTCTCTCTCTTACTTTGTGAGAGAAGTTGTGTTCTTGGGCAGAATGATCGCTCTGAAAATGGTTTAATTGACTTATTTCCTAAGATGAAAGCGTCTATAAGTTCTTACCGATACGGTACATTTCTTATGACCGAAATTGCAAATGTTTTATGCACACAAACATGTTATATGTATATATAAATATATATATATATATTAGGGGGTATGATAGAAACCTAATATTTAGATATCAAAATATCACCCCCGCGAAAGTTGCGTCATAAGAAACTAAATGAACCTAGAAAAATGGATTTTGGTTTGACCCCCCTTTACCCCCCCCCTCCCAAATTGCGTTCAAAGGTTTCTATGAAGCAAAACTTTTTTGTTATAAATTATTTTGAAAAAAAATAGTTTTATTAAATTTAGCTATGACTAATCTATGACTTTGTTATTTCTTGCAAATTTTCGTCAAATAATTTTTGTGCCAATAAATGAACATAAGTGCTGACGCAACAACCATTTTTAAATAACAGCTCCTACTAGGGTTCTTTTATTGTTTCAAGAAGGAAAAATAAAAAGAGGGTACTTATGTTGATGTTTTTAAGTTATTTTTCAATACGTTTACTTTTCACATCTTAATTTTTATACAGTAAATTTAACACATAAAATTAAATTGTAAATTATTTCTTTGTTTAAATGTAATGTTTTTTTACTTCATGGTTGATAATACATATATATATATACTTTTCAGGGTGATAAGGAAGGTTTTTAACCTTCCTTATCAGCCCCTATCACGTTGATTATAACAAAGTCATAGATTGATCATATCTAAATTTAGTAAAATTATTTTTTTTCAAAATAAGTAATAACAAAAAAGTTTTGCTTCATAACGAAACCTTTGAACGCAATTTGGGGGGGGGGGGTAAAGGGGGGGGTATAACCAAAATCCATTTTTCTAGGATATTTTAGTTTTAGCATAAGTTTTATGTTAAATTTTAAAGGATTCATTAGAATTATTTTCTAAAAGAAACGTCGTCACTTTTTTGGAAACACTTTTCTAAAAAAATGTCCACTTTTTTCGGAAATTATTTTCTAAAAAAAAACGTCCTCACTTATTTGGAGATTTTTTTCTAAAAAAAAAATCGTTGTCAGTTTTGGGAGATTCTTTTCTAAAAAAAGTCGTCACTTTTTTTTGGAATTTTTTTTCTAAAAAAAACGTAGTCACTTTTTTTCAATGGGGTTCCACAACACCCCAGGAAGGTTTCATAAATTGAACGCTGAACGGAACGCAAAAAACGGTTTAACGCTGAACGGGACGCAAAAAAGTTATTGAACGCTGAATGGAACGTTAAAAAAGATGAACGCTCGCAAGCCTGATATATATATATATAATTTTTTACCTATATGGTTCGACAGAATTGCATCCGACTTGATATAAATAAGCATTATAGCATTAAAATTAGTCTATCGCACCTAGGATCTTATCAATGAGGTAGACCAAAATTGACATCCCCTCTCGGGATTCGAACTTGCGCCTCCAACATTGAGAGTTGAACACAACCTTAACGCACATGGCTATCGCAATCCCTAACTTTATATGTTTAAATTAGTTTGTTAATCGAATACCATTATTTTCCATCTCATCTACATTCTAACTTTGAGCTCAGTAAGTAAAATATATGTACTTTGTTACTTTTGGATATGGTATTAATAACTTTATATTTCAGATTAAACATACCTGTAAAATACTATGTTCCTTAGTGTACCTCCGGGTGGATGTAAAATCAACCGTTACCAAGTTGTCTCTCCATATATAATCATGCAATTTATATCTTAGCATAAGCTCATTTATGCGTAGTATCATTCTATTTCTTTCAGTATTGTTCAATTTAGAAGGTTTTTGTTCATGTAAAGTCATGTTCAGAAATGAGCAAGGTCTGTATAATAAGGTTGGGCAATACAAAATCAACAATTGTAATCAATGACGTCACCGGAGAACGAATATAAATAAATCATAGAGATATAAAGATTTAGAGAGCTGATTCTATTCAATAGCAGAGAAACATCGTTCAGCTGATTCTGTGTGTCCAATATAAACAAAGTAATTGATACTACGTCATCGTAAGCTGATCATAAAGATAGAATCTATCTCTATGATCAGCTTACTATGATGTACATCAAATTACTTTGTTTAGTTTGGACACACAGATACAGATGAAGGGAATAAGCTCTCTATATTTTTTTATTTCTATAAAATAAATAAACACATTATTTATAGTCGTTCTCCGGTGACGTCGTTGATTACAATTGTTTTTGTATTGCCCAGACCTTATTATACAGACATTGGAAATATGTAGAATTTGTATTGAATGATTAGCAATGTTTTTATCAAATAATATTTTAGAATGGTGGTTCTTACGGATAACGGGTTTCTCCACCAGCCTTTCGCCAGTAGACAGCTGCCGGAGGATTTGCATCTGTGAGACATCGAAAGGCCACATCATCCACGAGAGCCTCCAGCTGTGAGGCGTTTCGATTCTTTTCCAGCGTGACGATAGGCGCATAGAGTACGTCCATGACAACGCTGACCTCACGCATTTTCCGAGAGTAGGCCTCGTGGAAAGCGAGGCATTTGAGCGTCCGATGATTGTCGTCCTTGCTCACGAGAAGCTCAAGGTTGGATATAGCATGAATAGACGGGAATTTCCTGTCTCATTGGACTGAAGAGCTCCAGGAATCTCTTCCTCATCCACGAACCAGGATAATTTTGGAGGGGGGTTACCATTGCGGCTCTCACACCGGACTCGCACGGGACGGCCTGCTGGAACGCGAATGCTCGGCTGAAATCATCAAATATGTAGGAAGGTCAATTAAAACTAAATTGATTTTAAATGATGAAGGCGCAAGTTAATACAGAGAAAGAATCACATTCAAAAGATCATAGATTCGATGAGGCAATTTTAATGCTTAATCATAACAACACGGAAGCTGAAATTTTATCAAAATAAATAGGCAAAACATAAACACTAAAAAATATCGAAATGCAATGAAAACCCACAATTTATCACTAAAATTTATGTTTTGGTCAAAAGACAAAATATGTCAAACATCGAAGGGGGGCGGATGCTGGCCGGATGTATCCAGCCAAAGATTAAATGTGGCCGTGGAAGATTCGTCCGTTAATGAAGTTGACCCTTCTTTCGTATATTCAGTCCGATCCATGACGTGACATGAGTATTAACACTCTGACATTAGGCGTAATGACACTCAATTATAACTTATTCAAGCATGTACATTGTATTAATCATGCAAAAAATATCTTTAAAAATTAAATGTATGATCTAAAAGAAAACTATGTAAACAATAATAATAAATTTAATTTAGCTTACTGATCATGTAAAAAAGTAGATATATATAATATTTATAATTTTATATTTTTTTATGTTGTTTCCCCGTAATATTATAATAAATATTATAAATATAAAATACAATTCAATCAAACCATAACATAGTACACGAAACGTGTAAATGAGTTGATGTTTTTTTGCTAACTGTACGATTAGGGATGCAAAAAGTTAATCGACTAATTTTTAAACGATTAAAGTTTATTATTTGCAATTAATCGACAGATTGCGTCCTCTATTTGAAGTTAATGAAACTATTAAAGTTTATTAGTTGCAATTAATCAACAGATTGCGCCCTCTATTTGAAGTTAATGAAACTTTGAAATGAAGATTTTTTCCCATAAAAATAAAGATGCACTTACCCACCCCAAATCCACAAGATAAACTGGTTCCTTAATCGTGGCGCTGTTAACGATTAATCGATTAAAAGTCGATTAAATGAAACAACTAACGATTAATCTATTAATCGATAACTTGCATCCCTAGTACCGATACATTTAATTTATGAGACATGTGAAGTAAATGCCCTGACCTTACTAATAACTGGATTCACAATAAACTGAATATTTTAAAAAGGGGCAATCAATGTCCGAGTGCACAACTGATGAAACAAAGAAGAGAATCAGAAAATTATTATTTTCTCTTGAACAGTCTAAAGTCCATACTGTAATGAATAAAGAAAAAGAAAAATTGCTAAATAAAATAGCAAAATAACCTCATAACATCACTGGTATTTGTTGTATTATTATGTTGAAGTTTTTTATTATTACATTGTTTCTCTTGCAGCCATTTTAGCTACATTACTGACGTTGCTAACTTGGTTGAATGTTTCTTCCCAGTTGATATTCCAGTTATAGATTTTAAGAAGGAAATGGTCGAGGAAAAAATAGACCAGTAAGAAATGACACGAGATATAAAACGAAAATAATGATGACCTAAATAAATAATATATACTCTGTTTAATAACAACCAAAATAGTTAATCTATAATTGCTGAAAATATTTTTTGTTATATTGTTGGCTTAATTTGTATGAGAAATAGATTTCGCATAATACTTTTTTGTATTACACTCAAATACTTGCCTACCCATGTATCTTGACCATTTTCCCCGTTAGTTATCATTTTCCTTTTCTATCTTGGGTCGTTTCTTCTGTACACCCCAGGTATATATAGGTCAGGGAGTAATGTCTATAAAAATAAATAATTTTAGTGTTGTAGCAATTTTGGATTCGCTGTATAACATAATAAGCTGAAAGAACTTGTATTTAATATATACTCATATCCATAGAGATATAAAGATATAGAGAGCTGATTCCCTTCAATAGCAGAGAAACATCGTTCAGCTGTATTAAGTGTGTCCACTATAAACAAAGTAATTGATACTACGTCATCGTAAGCTGATTATAGAGATATAATCATAGAGATATAAACATAACACAATGACGTATTTCTCTTCCCTCCAATAGCAGAGAAACATCGTTCAGCTATATTCTTGACACAATGACGTATTTCTCTGACAAGTCCAATAAGCTCTCTATATCTTTATATCTCTATGCTCATATCACATTAAAATATTGAACGATAAATATTTTTCGGTAAAGAGAATGAATCCTGATATTGATTTGGTTCTTTTTTGTATTGATTTTTTTAGTGTTTAAACCAAAAAATATTTCAATATAAAATCAAAGAATATTGAAATACTTAAAAAAAATGTAAAACCATATTATATGAAATGGACGTAAACAAAGTCAGAAAACTTATTATATGACTTGTTAAAATATGCAAGATGTTTGACTTTTAAGCAATCTGTCGTTCAATCTTAAATCTATATTTCATTTAAAATATAAAACCATATATGTATTCAAAAGTGCAATCTCACAGGAAATAATGTTTTTATTTGCTATTTTAATGGTAGCCGATTACTATTTTTCTTTGCAACATTATAAAAATCCTATAAAAATGTAAGATAAATGGTCAATATTATCTTTTTTTAAATATATGAACAAAACTAGAGGCATGTATACACTCAGAGAGTGCAAACCTCCGCCGATCCCCACCAAATGAATCACTTGATCTTTTTGTCATTTCCAACCCTGTACACACTGTCCTTTTAACTCTACATACTGCTCCTTTAACTCTACACACTTGAATTATAGGGGGCGTTCCAGTTCATCAAAGAGAAGAGCACAACACAGCGACATCTATTGGCAGAGCAGGCTAACTTGAAATATTTGGTAGTATTTAGCTCATTTGCATCTTAATTCTGCACTCAGAGATGCCCAAATTTAATTACTTGTACCTTTTGGCATTTCCAACAACTCCACAAAGTTTCATCCGAATCCGTTCCGCACTTTTTGAGTTATCCTGCTGACAAACAAACCAAACCAACGCCAGTGAAAACAATACCTCCTTCGGCGGAGGTAAAAAGATGGATATTAATAGTATTTATTAACATCCTTTTCTGTCAAGTATGAATATCTATTTTAATAATCGATTTTTATATAAGAAAATTTCGTCCACTATTTGATTCTTTAAATATGTATTTTATATATAGCCTGTATCGCGTAAAGCAAGACATTTGCGGGGAAAAACCATTTTTTACTAAATTTTTCTTTACATTAATCTCGTTGAGCGACCTTGAAACATTGTCCCATTGTGTTCAAATTTTGCATGCCATCCTTTTTTATCAAGGTGGCACACATTTTTCAAGTATTTAAAAAATAAAAACAGAATTGATGGGCAAATATAAATACATATATAAACGTCAATTAGCAAAATATATATGGGTTAGTTTTCTTTATACAACTTACTTAATTTTGTATAGATTCATATATTTCCATATTTGTCTTGTTTAAGTACACATTCTTCAAATTTAGTACGTTAGCTTTTAACGAAACCGTTACCTTAGGCATTATGAGGTGTATAATACTGTATTCATGTCTGTAATCAGCATGTGCACAGATCCAAGGGTCAACTGGTATTTGACCTAATAAAAATATAGTACCATATTAATTATAATTTCAGTCATTAACAAGTAAAAATATTCAAGTTAATTTTACGAGTGTTTTTTCGATAGTATATATTTTGAATGCCTATAGGAATCTAAGGAAGGAGATTATTCAATGTTAAATTCTAGAGTAAAAGTATTGTCGTGAGTTAAATAATCTGATGTAGGAAAGTAGGGTTCATATTAACCGAACAAAGACTATGTTTAAGTATCTCAGAGTTTAATTACTCATTAAATTGCTTTGATAATTATACTTTACCCCAAAAAGAAAATAAATTCCTCAAAAAACATCGAAGAAACAGATATTATGAGATGGTCAAGGATAGACTTGTCGTTTTAAATAATTTATTCCTATGTACCTAGAATTGTAGAATGGTTCAGAGTGGCATTTTTATGTGATTCTGATAAATAAATGCAAAAATATGTTTTGTTCAATACTAAAACACAAAAGTTGTTTTACCTTTTTTTAACCACGCGACAAAAATGTCTTAAATTTTATCAGATCATCATTAAAAAATAGATTGAAGGAAGCTTAAGATAGTCAACTTGCCTCAAGACATAAGAAATAGTAAATCAAAAGTCCCCATTCTATTATGCAGTTTTAAATGCTAAGGCAATAATTGTGAGCAAATTAACTTCGGCTGAGCTTTTAAGTCCCCAGGATCTCCGTGGAATTATCCTCGCAGCCGCCGCCAGATATGGAGCTCTCAAAATCCTCTCTGTAACCGACAACTCGTAGACACTCGCCTCGAGGGAAATCAAGTATTTCCACACCAAGTCTCTCAGCCATTTTAAGATAATTAAGAAGTTATTACAATTTTATTAGCTATATGATTTTTATGTCTCTTTTAGTCTTTTAATTCAACGCTAACCTTCATTATTATAATGCTAATTTTAGTTTGTTATTACCCAAGTTTGTTTAGTGATATTAGTCTGTATTTTTTATTCTAATTGTTTTTTTTGGCTCGTTCTTTTGTCGTTGTATTAATTTTAGATTAAAATGTATTATTATGTATTTTGTACGCAACTACTTCGACTTATACCTATATAAGAACTGAAATACAGGAAAAAAGTCCCCATTCAAATAGATTAAAAACTACTTAAGGCCTAAGTATTGACACATCTTTGAAAAAATGGAGAGCATTTATTATGAGGAAGGCTTACTGACCTCAGAGGTTAAGTATTCATCGTCGTAGTATATCCGGGGATCCGATGGTGGGACTCGAACAACGAGGCGGGCGGGGTTGGAAGATAAGGCGTCATTGGCGTCATAGGTGGATGGAGAAACCTGACACTCCCACATACCTATATGGCATACATAACAGAAAAAGTCAGATTCATTTTATAGTCCCGTGTAATTAAAGGTGCTTTAATCTTTTTTGTTATTTGAATTAGAGGTAAAAAAAAGGCAGAGAATAGAGGGATATTACAAAAGAATGCATGGTATAACCATAGAGATATAAAGATATAAAGAGCTTATTGGACTCGTCAGAGAAATACGTCATTGTGTTAAGAATATAGCTGAACGATGTTTCTCTGCTATGGGAGGGAAGAGAAATACGTCATTGTGTTATGTTTATATCTCTATGATCAGCTTACGATGACGGAGTATCAATTACTTTGTTTATAGTGGACACACGAATACAGCTGAACGCTGTTTTTCTGCTATTGAAGGGAATCAGCTCTCTATATCTTTATATCTCTATGGGTATAACACTATGCAGAAGGAGTGACTAAGTCATGCTGAAACCAATTGCTTGGTTTGTACAAGAAGTAAAAAAATATTCATACTATTTTGTTAAGAATAGTATCATTTTGTATCATTGAAAATTTTGATGATATTATAACTGCACTGCCTATCTTTCTCATTGAAATAATAAGTGAGTCGGGTCAGTTTGTCCATGGCCCGCTCACTTTTTGGTAGGGCACAATATTTCTTAGGAATGATATAGCCCTTAGGCTTAATAAATATACATATTACGTTTAGAAATATTATAAATGAATCTGCATCAATGTCGACCTCTGTCAATTAGAGTCTGTATCATGCATTATTCGATTCCTGATAACTTTTGAAAATCTTACTTACTTGATAAGCAGCATTAAAGTGGTTCCATCAGTTGATTCATAGTATTTGCCTTGAAAGCAATCGGAAAATTTGGTTATTTTCTTTAACGTTAGATGTCGCTAGTCCAGAAATTTCGTCACAATCCTATTTAAACCCGGTTTAGCGGGATTAAGTTTGATGATTTGAAATATATCAAATCACTTCAACATTGTGCGAGATTCCAAATATAAATAATAAAAGGACTTTGTTATTATTTTCAAAGAGCTCAAGCATCAAAGCAGTGCCCCTTACGGACTAAAGAAGAATTAAATTTTTGGTCAATACGTAGTAGTATGAAAACAGTGTAGGATAGTTATACATTTTAACTATAAAAACTATTACTCAGGAAATGGAAATAATTAAATGAGCATTTAGTCTTTATTATGTAGCCATAATATCCACTTATAATAATACTGACTCAAAATAATATTCAAATGGTTTGTCTATTTGTCAAAAGTATTACTACAAATTAGTACAATTTATTTTCTTTTTGATATATATATATATATATCACTTAAGAAATGTATATGTCTTTGTATTCATAAAAAAATATGTGGGAAATAAAGAAATATGTTTATAATGATGACATGAATGTACCAGGTAAAACCCTCATGCATTACGGAAATAAAAATCAACACCTGTATATTGAAAGGAGGGGGTATGGAAGACTTTTATTTTCATATATACAAAAGATAGGCGTATATACAACAAGTACAGCTTTTGTTTACCTTGAGTAAAAAGAATTTCTTTAAATACTAAATATATATGATCCAACTAATTTTAAGGTTGAGGGATTTTTCTTAACGACGAAAAGTTCAAACGTTCAAGACACCAAGTGCTGTTGAATGGGTTATCTAATTTATTAGAGGATATAGTTTTTTTGTACCGATTATTAAACTAACTGAATGTATATAAAATTAAGGTTCATTTTAATCTGTGATAGGATCCTTTGGATTCGAAGAATTTAATATATCTAATTTATGCATACTTTTATTATAAATATACAGATAAGACTAGTTTTACATTTCATCTTTTTCTCGACTTAGTTATATCCTAGTCAGCAATAAACTTTTCACCTACCACCTCCATTTTCTGTTGCTACACCTTTAAATATATACTTTGTTTGTTCGTTTAACTCCTAGATCATCCCCACCACACCGGAACTCAATCCGGTATCAGCCGGTAATAAATTGTCTAGGAGCTAACCTTTATTGCGAAATAAATTAAATATATACTTAGTACCTAAAGGAATTTTTGATCATCTTGTATGGAAAATAACCAAACCCTTTCTGTTTATAGAGTCTAAATTAGGGGGTTGTTTATTATATTTCGCTTTAAATCTTATGACATATATGCAATAAGTATGAAATAAACAGCGCATAAGCATTTTAAAATCACCGTTGTTTTATTTAGATTTAAACATTAACTTTGAATACTTTGCATGAAGTTTCAAAACCTTTCTTCATTGCGAATAAGATTCAACTATTGAGAATATAAACATTTCAGTCTCACAAGCTATATATATATCAATTCAAAGCCAATTCTTACCGTCATCATACTCAATATCCGCAGAAATCAGCCTCAAACTACAGTCGCCAGACTCCTTAATCCCATCCCATTCATACTTTCCCGGTTGCAACCGAATGGGCTTTCCGTCTTTTTGCCAAATGCAATCCGAATTACGACTCTTTTCAAATATCCGACATAGCAGAATAGCATCCTCCCCAGGATTCACTTCGGTATAAATGGGTCGGTCCTGAAAGGACTGACGTGCAACGATCCCACTAATGCAGAGGTAGAGTCCGCCAATTATTAGCCTCATCCTGGACACATAATACTTTCCAGCAAATACACTAGCTCACCCACTCTTGTTTACTAGGAATATGACAACAAACTGTTCTTTTTGTATGGCACTCCATTCATGTATCAGCTATTATCACATATTATATATATATGTGAATGTATATATTTTGAAATCTTTTTCATCAAAAAGTGTAATCCATTTCCGCCCCCCCCCCTTTTCTCTCTCTTTCTCTCTTCGTCGACCTGGATATGCTTGACATATTTCCTATGGGCCCCCTTTCGACATCATCCATTGAGGTCCTGCCTCTGCATTTAACTGTCTTAAGTAATAATAATATATACTGCAAAAGAAGTCCATTCCAATAAGTGTATCTTTGAATAAGTAAATATATTTAAAAAAATATTGTTTTCTTTTTACTGACATAAATAAAGTTCCTTTATTATGTATAGATCTAAAAGTATATAACGTGAATGTCGATATATATAATATATTTCAGTGTCTTGTCTATGTAATATATATATATATATATATATATATATATATATATATATATATATATATATATATATATATATATATATATATATATATATATATATATATATATATATATATATATATATCAGGAAACGACCGGGTACTCGGCCGGGTCCCGGCTGTTTTTGAGCGTCCCGGCCCGGCCTGGTGTCCCGGTTTTTTATACACCGGGCTGGGACATCAAATATTTTTTTCAATATTTCGTTTGTCACTAAAAAAAAATGTGTAGGAAGGAATTTTTTCAAATATCATGTTTTTTTTGGAGATTCTTTTCTTAAAAAAACCTCGTCACTTCAGAATGCCGAAGGAACGAAAATATATATTAAGTCCCGGCCCGGCTTTAATAATCTAAGTCCTGGCCCGGCCCGGGTCCTGCCGAAAAAGATGTCCTGGTCGTTTCCTGATATATATATATATGTTGTGATATACCTATATTAGCTGTTCAAAATAATCAGTAGTTATGTTTTTGTGTAGAACCATATGATTAAATGTGTCTGTTGATGTAGAATCTATGGTTTTAAAATGTGGTCGGAGTATTTTAGTATGATTTTATGTGCTTGCATTTTCTTGGGGTTGTTATTGTATAATGAAAAATAAGTTGCTGGAGTTGCAGACTATCATGGATACCATTTGTATTTCCTAAAGGATATTAAAATTCTGTGACTTTGGTTCATGTATGTGTAACATATATTCGTTTCTTTTTGTACGTTTCATCTTTACTGAAAATACAGCTTTTTGTCATCTTCAACAAACTACTAAATGTAGCTCGAAAACATGTCATTTAGTCATTTAATGTATGGATGGTTATTTGACAGGGCCAAAGCCTAAGTCAAAAAAAAATCTTACAATGCATAAACTTATGACCAGAACCAATGGTCATAAATATACAATCAAATGAATCCGTGAATTCAAATGAATTCATTTTAAAGGGATATACAGTCAAGGAACTAAATCATTAATTTATTTTTATATAATATGTTATTATTATTAATTTACAACAATAATAAAATCTATTGATCTCCAGGCTATTTATTTCGAAAACGAAGCAACTTATGTGAAATGAGTTATTTCCAAGAACTGTATTATCAATTTGATGCAGTTTGAGCATTTGTAAGCGCTTCCAAGAGCAGTGTCTGTACAATACAGTATAGATCCAATGTCAGGCTCGGCCATGAGGCATAATCGAATGGCCTTAGATATAACTGGAAAGCAGTTGGAGCATTTATCATAGTCCATTGCAGATACAAAAATTGTGATCTTAGTGAAATGAAATAAGTTTGAATATTGCTTAAATTCTAGGTGAATCCTGTTCTTTTCTAGTGTCACTTATAAAATATACACACGATAAAAAGATAAGTATCTAAGGGGTGCGTTAGCCATGCGTGTTAAGGCGTGTCCAACTCTCAATGTTGGAGGCGCAGGTTAGAATCCCGAGAGGGGATGGTCATTTTTGGTCTACCTCATTGATAAGATCCTAGCTTCGATAGACTAATTTTAATGTTTATTTATATCCTTTTGGATGCAATTCTATCGAAACATATAGGCAAAAAGTGAATTATCTAATTATCGAAATATTTGTAGGCTTAGACTGCAATGTTTACCTTCATTTCAATAATTTATTGTTTGTGAAGTTCATACCTGTGCAAAAAAGTGCACTATTTATTGTTCGTTTCTAAACTCATCTGTTCAATTTTAGTGTCAAAATTATTATAACCAAAAAAATAATAGTTTTGTTACTCCTCTTTTCTTTTACTTAACTTAATTTGATTCATTGAAAAGTAATAGAAGAAAATATTTAATTGCCTGAAATATGCCTATCCATATTTTATTCCAAAAAATATTTCCTTCTTCATTATAATCTCGTTCACACTGTAAAAGGCATCTATTGAATAATTAGTAGTTTTCAATTCGTTGCAAATTAAGAAAATTTTGCATTGCTAATAAGTGGTATTGTTAATATCACAAAATGAATTATTCATGATTTAAAAATATATATATATACAGTGGTGGGCACCGCTCACTTTTTTGCTGTTCCACTCACCGCTCATCCGCTCACTTTGGGCAACTGATCCGCTCCCGCTCATTCGCTCATTTTTTTAGTACTGCTGTTCCGCTCACTTCATTCCGCTCTTCCGCTCAGGTTGGCGGAATAGGTCCGCTCACTAATTTTTAGGTCCAATCACCAATTTTTTACTATAAAGTCCGCTCCAAGCTTATAAATAGCCTAAAATAGGTGTTTCTTGTAAATAATTGTTCATAAATATTAATATTATTTAGTTATTAAAACTTATTATAACTAATTATTAATATTTATAAATAATTAATTATAAGAAACACCTATTTTAGGCTATTTATCTGAGTAATATCTTCAAATAAGTAATAACTACTAAATATTAATAAATAAAACAAGAATGGCTTAATAATTAGGTAATAATCCGTTTAATGAAATTATAAAATATTACCTATTGACAAACAATCTTTAAAAAAAGAAAAGAAACAGTCACAAAAATCACTACTTCTCCTCCTCCTCCTGGATTTTGAGGGACATGATGTGCTGCTGTATGATGTCCATGTTCCCCTTCATGAAAATCAAGTTCTCAAAGTTTGCCTGTGGTGGCCACATAGTTTTGCTGACTTAATCAGCTCTGGCTGTGGGTGGACATGCCTGAGACCCAAGAGTTTGATTCACTGGTCCCAGAGAAGTGTCTGCCCCGCTTGGACCCACCCTCTATGGCCGACAGTAACTCATTCACCAGGCTGGGGTGGTGCTGAAAGATGAAAATAAATTATATTATTATTATTATTTAGTATTAATTATTGTGTACATAATAAATATTAATAATTAAAATATTTAAAAGTATGTGTCATGTGACTGAATCAACAAGACTAAGTAAATTATTTACATTTATTATATAATATTTATTTTACTTACACTCTTGTAGTGCCTCTTCAAGTTATACACAGAGTGCTGCTGCATCTTGAGGACATTGCTACAGGTCCGCTGGGTGCACTTGGCCTCCACTCTATCCTTGGCATCCACAGAAAATATGAAGTACCTGAAATTTTGAAACTTTAACAAACTGGATACAATTTTTTATTTTACAAATTAGTGAACTCACAATTGATTATTTATTCTATACTATTCAATATTTTTTTAAATGTTTTATTATGCATAGATGGCTAGACGCCGTCTACTAGAATGTTAAATTTGAGAGGTTTTGCCACTTTTTGGGACTTCCTTTTTCAAATGAGCGAATTCCCTCTGCACTTCCATTGTGCGCGCATCCTGAGATCCCTGTGTGTCCTGGCTCTGGCTCAAGACCACAGTGTCTGCCTGGCTGGCGCCCACCTCCTCCACACTGCCAGTGGCCACAGGGCTGCTGAAGACATCCTGGGAGATGGGGTCGTCCACCTCCAGGTCCATGCTGCTCCTTTTCAATGACAAATTATTAATTGACAAATTAACATTAACTTTTTATGTTACTTGTCACACTGCTCACGCATTATTCAGATGAATTAAGAATAAGATTAATTTTATAAAATTTAAAAATTGTACTTAAATAAATGAATAGCTCAATTAAATTAATCAATTTACTAACCTGTAGCTTCTCTCTCCGCTCAGAGGTCGGGTTGGGTCACAAACTTATCCATGACTCGTGATTCGTAAAAAAACGAAAAAGTAAAGTATACTGACTCAGAGTGACCGTCAGACAATGAACACACACGAACACAAACGTATACACAGAGAGAATAAGAGAGTGCCAGAGAGAGACAAAACTTGTACGCCGAGTAAGTACTAAGCTGGTACTAAGTAGGGTCCCATATAGCCATTTAATGACGTCATCCACATATGTGTTATGACGTCATTTTTTCAGATAGATTTCTAATCATACTACATGTAATAATTATATAATAATTATAACAAAGATAATTTTATCTCTTTTATATTTAGAGAAGAAAGAGAAAAGTTATATTATAATAATGTAACTTTTATCTCTCTTCTCTGAATATAAAATGAAATTCTATATGGGACCATGAACGCAACCTCTTTGTTATGACGGGGGTACACATTTTATATATTAAGAAAAGGACTGATTGTCACTTATTCTCTCTGCGTATACACAATAACTGCACGACGTGAATTGAGTGGCTACGCGTGGCAACACTGCTGCCACGTGTCTAGACAAGAATAAACAATTTCTGGCGCACCTTTTTAGTCCATGCCACGTTAGCGTCATTACATTTAGAGCAAAAAGCGAGAAAAAGTAGTCTTTTTTCTATGTGTAATCCTTTTTAATAACGGAAACTTTTTTTATGTGAGCGGATGAGCGGAAGTTAATTTTAGAGGGTCCGCTCACCACATTCCGCTCACTTCTCACAAAGATGATCCGCTCTTTGCATTCCGCTCACCAATTGCTCCTCCGCTCAGAGCGGAAGAGCGGACGAGCGGAATAATGAGCGGAAGTCCCACCACTGTATATATATATATCAACATTGCATATTATTTATAATCATAACTAATTCGTGCTTTGGTGGATATAGAAAATACTTCTCTTATGTTTAATCTTAGCTTTGTACAATACATCAGTCTTTGATTCTTTTGTGCATAACTTAATCTTTGAAATATAGTTCCTATTTAGAAGAGAATTCTATATTTTGGGTGTTAATTTATTTTAAATTTTAGTCCGATACTAGTTCTTAAGAACTCCAGGATATGAAATAACTTTGTTTGCATATAAGATAAGATATAATACTTATAGTTATATTCACCATATTTTTGTTACATCCTCGATATTGAATTTTATTTTTGGTAGTAATAGCGGTCTCAAAGGAGATGAAATGTTTTTTATTTTATTTATGCGATATCATTTGAAATATTTGTAAATAAACATAATAAAAGAAAAGTTGCTTTTCCATAAGGATACAAAAATAAGCAAAAAGCCTATTGCATATCAAAAAGAAAAAAACCTTTGCAACAATTAAATAAAAATACAATTTTAAACATAACGAAATCCACTATTTTAATCAGTACTAATATTTTGTGGAATCGTACAATTCTATTTCACTCTCTTTTGTCATTTTCTATAAGGAGGATATTTACAGTAAACTCCAGTTGCAATGTCGATGATACTGGAATCTTGATTTTGACGATAAAACAATGTAGTAAGAATCCTTATGGGATCTACTGCTACGCATTGCTCAAATAAGCTTTTACAGTTGAAGAATTCCATGGTCAATTTTTTGTAATCAAAGTTATACCGATGAAAAGTAATGGAGTATTTTGGGTATCTTGTATTTGTTTGATTTTAAATTTGATAAAAAATACTAGAAGGGTCGCATAGACAGTTAACTCGTAAATAATTGTATAAATTATCTTGTTCCAATCTCGCCAAAAGTTTTTATCTCCCAAGAACCACGAGAGAGTGACTGGAATTATACCATAAATCTCTTCTTCAATACAATTCTTAAAATTAAAAAGTCGATGCTAATCCACACGCGCCAATTGGCGGGGACACGAAGTTAGTTAGCCCTTCTTTTCTACTGAAAGAAAAAGAACCTGGTGTAATTAAAAAATGATTCCCCGACAGATCATGGCAGCTTTAGTCAAAAGAAACATTTAATCCCCAAATAAATATTCCACACCTTTAATCCATTCACACGATAATAACTAGGGATAATGAGCTGTTATTTTCATGTTACAATAGTTTTCTTATCGAAGTAAAACTCTATATCATTTGCAAACATATTCAAAAAAGTTTATGTGGCGATGTCATACAGATCAGCAGTGAAAAGAAATAGGACAGAGCCCTGGCGACAGTTCTTTTTTATAGCATAATGATAATTGCATATTAAAAGGAAAAAACGTGTTCTGATGAAAAATAAAAAATACCATTGCAGCATAACAAAAAAAACACAAAGAGGATGATTTAAATTCAGGATTTCGACATTAAACCCTCTCACATCCTAAAGTATTTTCCAAGGCCACGACAATCAAGAGGCAGGCACAAATGACAATGAGAATGTGCTGGAATATTGCTTAAAGTCTCAAAGAGTCAAGTATTTTTATAGTTCCAATTTAGAAGGGATAAAAACGATAAGAAAATAATTGTTAAAATAATTGAATTATTTGTTCGGTAAGCTAATATTTAAGTCAAATTATTTGCCAAAAGTACATAACTTTCTAAAAAGTACAGTAAGAAATACTGCAACGTGTTTTAAGCAGGAATGCCAGTAGAGGGACAATAAATCTTCATATATACGAATCTAAACCTCGGCTTACTTTCCCTCTTATCCTGGCATTAAAAAGTTGGCATTGAGAAATGGGACTACATACTAGGTACAACTATTTGTTATTTCTAGGTAAAGTGTGGGTGGAATATATTGCAAATAGTAAATTTCAAATTCCGTTTCATATTCAAAAAATCCTTTAACAAGTTGTGTCGGTGTTGATAGCTATATACGTATACTTATGTGAACATTATATATATATATATATATATACCAAGAAACGACCGGGACACCTTTTTTCGCCGGGACTTAAATTTTTCAAGGCGGGCTGAATATATTTTCGTCCCTTCGACAATCTGAAGTGACAAATTTCTAACAAATAAGTGACGACATTTTTTTGTATTTCCAAAAAAAAAGTGAGGACGTTTTTTTAGAAAAGAATCTCCAAAAAATAAAAGAAAAAGTGATGAGATTTTTTTTTTTTTGGAAATAATATTTCGAAAATTTCTTTCTAAAAAACATTATGTATGAAAAATGAAATAAAATATTAAGTCCCGGCCCGGTGTCTAAAAAAATCGGGACACCGGGCCGGGACGCTCAAAAACAGCCGGGGCCCGGGCTGGGCTGGGTACCCTGTCGTTTCCTGATATACATATATATATATTTACAATTTAATCAAATTTAATTGAATGTTGGTGCTATTTTAATATATTTTATTAACGTAAGTTCTTTGCGTTTTATTTACTATCAGTTAGTTTCTTTTTGGTATGACGTACATCTTTAGTTATCAAATATATTTTTATAACTATACCTACTTCAGCAAAACAAAATGTCGTAATAAAAAATATTTTCTCTTCTGTGTATAATTGAGAAAAAAAACCTCCTGTATGTCTAAAATTAAATTAAAGATAATCCTTGACTTACTGGGTATTACTGCTTTTTGCAAACACAAATTCAAAACGAGGGAGGATCTTCCTTGATTCTTTGTGAAAGTAGCAGGTTCTATTCTATTGTTACATACACCGTTAGAATAATTGATTATACTAACGTACAGAAAATAATATACAGAGGTCTTCCTTTTTAAATTAGTAAAATTTTAGTAAAAGTGCTTGTTAGTCTTTGAAACTGCACAATATTTTTATATATAAGACCCTATTTAATAGCAAACTTAATGTTGCTCAAATTTATGCATTCAGTTAAACTAAGCAACTAACAAATTATCATTGGTTTTTTGGTTATTCTAACTATTAAAAGAATCAGAAGAACTTCTCTCTCTCTATTAAAAGTTTTATTAAGCCGAGCAATATCTACGGTGCTCATACATTTTAAACAAAAAGGAAGACTTCAGTATGTAACATCTGGGGCGTCACGTTAGATTATTTTTACTTCAATTAATAATTATTGATGACGATTCCTAGATAAAAACCAGGCAACAAATTTAATCTTCACGGTCTATTGAATAAGGGGAATGCGTGACCCATTTTGAACGATGACCTAGCCTTGACTGTATGTACAAGTTCTCATTCGCAGCTTAAATGTATTGAATCGGCATTCATAAAGAGTTCATAAAATGTTGCACCATAAAAATATGTCTCAGGGACTAATTTTATGAATAGAAAGAGCTATATAAAAAGTTATGCAGATTGCAATAAACAAGTGAGTTTTTTCTTCTTGTAGCATGGCGAACATACTTTACGTATTTTATTTTGGACTCCAGTTCATATTTGCATATTCTCTTGCGCAAGTATGTTATTATATATGTTTAAAACATTATCATAAATCTAAATATTAGCAGGAGGAGGTTTTCCATTTGACCTACAACCGGGAGTCCATCCCTCACTTCCCAAAGCCTGGAAGTAGAATCAAAATCTACAATGGGGATCCAAGGAGCTTGAGCTGCCATCTTCAAATATTTTGCCCATTTAGCTCATGCTTAAGGGCCAGAATATCCGGGAAGAGTGATCATCTGGGGGAGTTCTATGATGCAGCTGGCCAATCCGATACATTCATTCGGTACAATGTCTCTAGGCTTTACTTTGAGTCTCCATCTGAGGGACAATGCGCCCTTCACTATAACTGTCACAAATCCACCTTCAATCAAAGAGGAGATGCGACTTCACACCAACTGAATCCTTACTGGCGAGATAAGTCTCCTCTCCGCTTTCAAAAACTTAGGGAATTCCCGCCACAATCATGTCAAACAGCCGGTAATGGAAACTGTGTGGGCGGAGTATATAAAGTCGAAACGAACTCCATGATGTATTTTCATACATCTAACTGCTTTCCGGGTTTGAGTGCCAATGGACGAAACTTGAATCCCTACGAGGAAAATAAGGAATACTATTGTCCAACAGTGCTTCATGGGCAAACCTTGTATCGTTCCATGCCCAAGTTTTGGTCTTCACTAGCTAAATGCACGGATCCGAACCCAGATTGTTACTCGGACTATCCCTTAGAAGTGACGGATGGCCTCTCCCTGAAAGAACCCTGCCTCACAAAGAATGGGCAGCCTTGCTTTGATAAGCCCTGGATGGATCAAAATGGCTTTTGGCGACTGGGTTGTACTTTTATTTCTCGGTATGGAGGCTATATGTGCGCTACGGCGGTTGGGAATACGGGCTTGGTCCTTGTTCTGGATGAATGTCGAATGGATAATGAATCTTGTTTAAATGAAAATCATCAGTTGGTACCCAAGGGCTTTATGGATAAAGAATGGATGTCTAAGCCATGGTATAGAGTCTTCCCTCAACTAGAAAATAGCACAAATAATAAGGAATTTGTATAAAATATGATAAAATATTTCTTATATTAATTTATTTTATATATTATTAAACTGTGTTTACAACAAAGACTTCAAAAAAAACATTTATCCAAGAAACATTTTCAAACATTTATCCCCTTTTAAAATGTATCATCATTCTGTTCAAAATATACTATTTATTATTGTTGTAAGAAAAAAGTTAATAAAAAATACGAATCTCAAAAACATTTAAAAACAATTTTTACTTTTATTCCAAAATATGATCTTATATACTATCTTAAGTAATCAATGAATAAATATGTCTTATGTAAATGCACATATAGGCATAGACGTAGGAGACAAGGGGCAAGGGGGTAACTGCCCCCCAAAAATTCGGGTGAGTTCTCAAATTTGGGCAAATTGTTTGGGATATTCGGGCATTTAAGTTTAAGAAAAAATATGAAATTATAAACAACCGGATTTTGAATTATAACCAACTACATATAATGTAATGAATAGTAAGTAATTACTATCAAGAAAATATTAATCTATATAGCTTTCTTAATTCCATTATTTTTTCGCCGATTTAACAGCTATTGATAAATTCGGCAAATTTAATGCTGCCCCCCCCCCCCCAAACCAAACATCTCCCCTACGCTTATGCATATAGGACTATAATTTTTAAGGTGAGCACAATATATATTTTGGAAATAATAATAGATACATAACGAATTTAATCATCAACTGTAAAAGGATGTTTTTGGGCTTCCGGAGGATACGGATGCAAAAAAAAAAATGGACCAACAACATGATTTTTTAAACAATAAAGAAATTGCCATATTTTTATAAAATGCCGCAAAAATTAGGAATCAATAAAATAATAAATATCTATAGATTTTTTTTAAATTCAAAGTTCAGAAAAAATATATACATAAGATATATATAAAAATCGATAATAATACATAGTAAAACTATATAAATAAGCATTATAGCTTAAAATTTTATCATCGATACGGAACGAACAAATTAAATATATTTAAAAGATCACATGATTACAAAACAATAAAATCATTTAGGGGGATTTATTAAAATACTTTAAAAGTCTTTTGCATATTACTTTATGAGAGTGTGATATTCCGGGAATATATTTAATTACAGATGCCACTAATGTCCATGAAGAGTCAGATGCAGAGGGAATTTTTTAAGTCCAAAGCTGCGTAGCGAGCTGCGGCAGATATTAAAATTGGCTTTAATTCCGATGGAATAATTTGACTATCCGTGGTCAATCTGCTGGCAATTAATCCTTTCGCACCGAGGAGGGCACAATTTATTGCTTTCGCCCTTACGGAGAGATCCCTTTTTCCAAGACCAAAGAGTACTGTGGATTTGCAGTATTTAGATGCCTTGATGTCTTCCATGCCTTTTACGTTGAAGGCAATAAACTTTTTTAAATATTAATCATGGGGCAGTCCACAAAGGCATGAAGTATTGTGTTGTATAAAACTCCACAATCTTTACATGGGCGGTAAAATTTAAGGAGATCGGCCGATATTTGGAACTGGGCGGTGAACTTCCTCTCATCCGATATTTTAGATAGAGAATCTAGGATCCTCTGTTCCCAATCTTCTGGTAGGTCCAAAAGGGCCGTAAACTTAAGACAAATGTCCCGACTCTCGGTAGGACCATATTGTAAATTATGCACCAGCTTTGGGTGCCAAGGCTTTGGCAAATAATGTTTAATGGCCGATCTGGAGAGAAGATATCTAAGCCTCCCGTCATCAAAAAAGCCATTCCTGCTCAGGTCATGTACAGTTAAAATGTCCTACTTTATGGCTATTTCTTCAAGCTTTTCTGGGGGTTTCAGGCTTTGAAAAAAATACTTCTTTGTACAATTATACCTAATTAAATCGATGGTGGAGTCTTTTTTGGATATTGTAGTATTTCTCCAAATTAACCTTTGAACACATCCCCACACGGGGGATAAGACCGTTGTTATTTGGTTGGTTAATTCTGTCCCCAGCATTAACCAAGAGTAGACTTGATTACTCGACACAGTTCTTCTCCATTCCAAAAACAGACTCCCGGCAATATCCTTCAAGACCTTGATAATCCTGGGTACGATCGAGGAAAGAAGAACCAGCCCACCCCCCAGGTGACGATTCTTCCTTTTCAATACTGCTAAATAGCTTTTATGAAAGAGTGCGCACAGCCAAATATTTTCATTTAAAATTGCCTTCTCCGCGAAGAGTGGAGAGGATGGTGCTCTGTATAAAACTAAAGGAATGATTTTATAGTTATAAAGATCTATTCTCTTTTGTAAACTTAAATGTCTCCATTTTGCCATTTTTTGTAAGACCAGTGAGTAAAAGCAGACCAGTTTGAAAGATCCAAACCGTCTCTACACCAAAAAATTCCAAGAATCTCCAACTTTGCTTTAACTTCACAAGAACGAACCCGAAGTCCACTAACAGGGAGCCAACCGCTAAATGGAAGAATAGAAGTCTTCAATTTATTTTCTGAGAGGCCTGACACTTTTTCATATTTGGTGAAGTAGTCCATAATTATTTCTATTCTCTTAACCAATTGGGCCTCCGAATTAGCTTCCAGAGTGATGATAATGTCATCGGCATACATATCTACTAGATTACGGGAGCCCTTTAAATCGATACCGAAACCACGAAATTTGTGTAGTAAGTTCCTAGTAAAGTTTTCGATGAACCATTATAAAGTAAGGCTCGTACAATATTGAAGAATTTCTTTGGTAACAGTCTCCGAACAGCTTTAAGTATATGTGAATGCGAAATTGTGTCAAAAGCTTTAGAGAAAACTTATATATAACTTTGTATATAATTTATGAAATAAATAAAGACCTAGCTTTTGTGAAAAAAAACCCTACAACAATGATGGCTCCAAACTTTTTTCTTTTATTCACAGACTCAATTGAAGCCTGAATATTACGAGACGTGTCATATATTTTGCGATTCTTAATGATACTTTTTGATAGATGCCAATCTATTCATTCAATTGGATTTGTATTTGTTGAGCAAGAAGGCTTAACAGAATTCGATACGACTCATTTAGAATTGTAATCGGCCTCCAATGATTGAAGTCGGTGCCGTTACCCTTTTTTGGTATGAGAACAATTCTACCTCTCGCTAGAGAACTTGGCATTCTACCTTTCTTTTCCTTTCCTGGCCAATCTTTAATAGAAAAGGAACAACTCCATCAGAGAATTGCGCGTATATCTTGCCAGTGATTCCATCTGGCCACACGCCTTGTTTGTCTTGAGATTTTTCTCGATAAAATTCAAGATTACTTTAGAAGAATAAATACGTTCTTCATGGCGTTGAGGAAGTCTTTTTGGCTTAGGAAAATGACCTAATCTTTCTCCGACAAGAGACTGAAAAAGGCCGTGAAAGTATTTCAAAATTTTGCGCTTATCAGTTATAGATTTACCATCTTCAATTATGCAACCGAGAGAAGAAACACAGTATCCATCTTTTTGGCAAGGTCTCTTAATCGTTTGTTGGAATCAGACTCCCAGATGACTTTGGCTTCCATTTCAGCTTCAGCGATCTCATAAATTCTAAAGGAGTTTATGGCATCTGACATGACAGACCTCACAAAAAGGACTCTTTGTTGAGCATATCTTCCACAAGACGTTCATGCTTCTCTGAACCAACTCTTTGTTTATACAGAATTTTTTTGTGGTTACAGAAACTATTTTTGAGAGGCAAGTTACTGTTTGATTTGAAGAAAGCCTGTTATCGAAGCCCAATAAAAGGTTTGAGCTCAGACTCTTCATGTATGTGTCATTCTCTACTAACCAGTTTGGAACTTTAAAGTCACATTTCTGGGCTAAACAGAGCAGCTCCAGTTCAACAATTTTGTGATCAGAAGAGGGCTCAGGGCGATAAAAAGCTTTCTTGATCCTGGACGCAATGCAAGGAGATGCTAAAGCTAGGTCCAATCTAGATCTTTGATTTTTCCTCGACCAAGAAAAATTCCCACTGCACAATTTTTCAATAAGATCCACCAAATTCAGACGTAGAATAGCCATTCTTAGAATAGAAGCATTTGGGTAAGTATGATTACTTTTATTTAAATCCACATTTAAGTCACTAATGAGTATAAGAGGTATTTTGTTCGAGATTTTACTATTAATGATTGCCTGAAAGAATGGTGACGACTTCTCATTAGGCCCATAGGCATTAATAATATAAAATGTAAATCCATTAAAATTAACACATAATTTGTACCAATCCCTCACGCCAGAGTATTCCTTGACACAATACAGAACGGACATCCTCCTTGTAATAAGAGTCAACCCCCCTCTACTGGACCCAGAACCAGTAAAGAAGTAATGCCAACCTCTAGGGAGACATAGAGGGCAATTGAGGCTGCAAGAGGACGAAAATAAAGACTTTATATCTTAAAGACAGATAATATCAGCCCTCATTGATAACAGTCTTTTCATCAGATTAGAGATATTATTTTTTAAATCCCTATGTTTGACGAAGCTTCCTTAGATACGTATACTATCAGAGAAAAATCTGTAATTCTGGTTTGCATTGAATATTATGTAAATAAAATATCAGAAAAACACACAGGAGACTCTTTGGCAAACTTAGATCTTTGTTTGCTTAGTGGGGTTAAACTTTTTTCGGTAATCTTTGACTGCAATAAAGTTTTGTTACAACTTCGATTGTTTAGTTTTTTTTTTTTTTAAGTTCATTATTCAAACTATAATATTTATAGGTGTTTTTTTTCATATTTGATTCAATTTTATCAATAATATATTAGTTGTACATATTTTAAAGCTGTGAATTTGAAAAAAATATCATTTCTTCGTAAATATATGCAATTATCAATAATGTAAATTTTGGCATGTCGAAATCCGGATGATGTCAAGACTTTGTAAATCTTAAAATACTTTTAGACAAAGTTCTAAAGAACCATACCGATTATGAAGTACTTTGTACTTTTAATATAGGCATTTGCTTTTCTATATGTTATCTTAACCTATTTTTGTTTGTTTAGCTCCTAGAATAGACCCACCTCATCGGAACATAATACGGTATCAGCCGGTAGTGACCTATTTAGTAGCTATTGTCTTTATTAATAAAAATATCATTAAAAGTGCATAAACTTTAAAGGTTCTAAAAATATAATCCTCTAGAGACAATCTTCGTTCACCGATATTTCCCTTGAGTTGTCTTATCTTCTATCGTGTAAGAGGACAATAAAAATGAATTTATAACACTTTATATTCCTTATTTATTCGCCGATCATTAAAACTCAAACTATAACGGCCACATATTTTTTGACATTATATTATAAATTGCTATGAAAGGGAGGTTCATTTAAGGTATTTGACCTCAAATTTGGCCTCTATAGCACTTTCTAACGACCCTTTTTTGTTTTCCAACCACCAATAAATAACTTGACCAGTTTTTCTATTCTTATAATTCAATATTTTTTTTGTGTTTTTATAAAATACATATTTTCAGACTTGTTGACGTTCGTGAAAAAATTGTCGTCTTATCTTCTGTCGTGTAAGAGGACAATTGTAGATGAGGTGAGTTGGAGTTTCCTCGTCGTCGTTACAGAGCTGGCAAGTTGGGCTCTCAACCTTCCCCATCTTAAAGAGATGCCGATTAGATCATTCCAACAATGACAGAGATTTGGTTTCTCTTGAAATTGAATATATTTTTCCAACATAGGGCTCAGTGATGAACAGTTTTGTTTGACGACAACACTTTATACTTTGCCATGCAATTCGCCATTTTTATTTTTATTTTATTACTATAACTCAGAGGACTAAAAAATGGAGATTATTTAGAAATAATATAAATATTTGTTAAAGTAAAAATATTTAAGGATGCGTTTTATTGGACATGACTAAAAAGAGTAAGGCAATATAACTATGAATAAATAAAAATGTTCCTCCACGTTGTAGTAACGGTGAAAGGTTTGTTTGTTGTGTATTTAGTTAAATTAATGTACATTACAAAGATTTTAAATATCCTCCTGGAAGCATTTTATCATCAATGTAGTTTGATCCAATATTTAGCCGAGTAAAATAAATAGTTTAAATAATGTAAAAAGCCGTCTAGATTATATCTCCTATTTTAATTTTTTGAATCAATTCATTTATTCAATTTCGACATGTTCCTTATATCAATCCTGGATGGCATATCCTATCCTATTCTACGTTTATCATATAAATGATCCGTGAAAATAACATTCGTAAACGTCTCTATATAATTTAAATCGTATTTTTTTTAACGGAGGGGGTTTGAATTGTAGGAAATTAATAATTAATTTTGTCAAAATCAAATTAAACAAACAAAGAATAGTGAAAACTTGAATGATATTTAGTTTTCAAATAATAAATGATAAATATAACAGCTTAGTAAAAAAATATTATGGTTTCAATTTTTATATTAAAACAATGTTTGTTTTGGAAAACCGTTCACACTATTAAGTCCATATCCAAAAACTTCAGAGCTGAGTAACAAATTAATTTATTCAAGATAATTAAAGATTTCCAATATTTACTAAATGAGTATCTTGAAGGCTTTTGCTCTTTTAAATTAATATAGAAAATATGATTTAAATAACTTGTTAAAATACTATTTTTGATATACTTCAGGAAAAACTAACGGAATCAAATATTCAACAGCAAATTCTCGAAACCTCTCCAAATTTTCTTCGATATGCTTGCTATAGAACAAGGAAATATACCTTACCTTACTATTAAAACAAGTTAGGAATATATGTACAAAGCCATGCAAGCAATAAAATAAATATTAATGCAGTAGTAGACACATTTAATGCCTACTTTATATTCAAGCAGGAAACAAACGATGTATGTATATTAAATATTTATATATAAACATTATGTATACCTAGAAATATTATTGTAACGTGTGAGAAAAGCGGGCTCCTCAAACACAGGGTTTTGAATCATTTTATAAAGTATGCATAAAAACCATATGGTTAGGAATGAAAAAAGGGTCTTGGAGGTTTTTTTTTGCACACATGGGAAGAAACTACACGTAAGGGTGGCAAAGAAAGATGGATTTATCATATGTGAAAAGTAATAATATATTTTACAACAGTTAAAATTATCCTAATTAAATAACTTTCTGTGTTTGTTTTTTGAATTGAATGTTTATAATTGGGTTTAAATACTGCTTTCGATAAGGCGTTTCTCACTAAGGAACGATATCCTAATACCGTAGCTTATGAAGAGTTATATATAACCTATATATAAATAGATATATATATACTATAATTTGACAATTTGAAACTCAAAATGTGTTTTGAGGACCTAGCAACATAAGAAGGTTAATGAGCAAAATAATTATATATATAATGTTTGTATATGTTTGTTTAAACCGGAGACCATTTTCCATTTTTTTGTTTATATTATTATATATTAGTGTTGTGTGTGTGTTCAAGCAATCGTGGGCATCAATACGCTCCAAAAACATGGGCAACTTCTGCGCTGAACATCAGAGTATCACAACAATCTTAAATGGTAAAAGAAGATAAATTATATTTCAAATCATGACACTCTGGTCACTGATCTCCTGGGGGTATTCCTTAATGGGCCTGATGAAGTTTAGGATATTTTAGTTGTAAAAAAAAAAATTAAAGGAGAGAAATTGTAATTCTCTACCTATGCCCTCTTTATATGGTCCATAAAAGTGTGGGTTCAGAAATCCGGACATGGGCACTGTCCAAAAACTTTTGAAAAATGCAATAAGCCCCTGAAAATAAAAAAGTGAATAGTGAAGTTCCGTAGTTTTAAATGGTTTGCTCCGTGATTTTTCTGCTGGAATTTCAAGTATAAACAAAAAACGCACAGTTTCGTAATTTTTTTTAAGTTGAATTATTGCTAACGTTATGGAGGTTTCAAGAGAAAGATTGCAGCCCTTTTTCAGGCAGCGGTGTTTCAATCCCACCATTGTGGGCAACCTGAAGTGCTCCAGTAGCCTTGTTTAAAAGGTTAAAGATATCTTGGTGGATGGCAAAGACCTGGGAAGAGCCAAGGAAAGTAGTGGTCACAACAAGAAGCTGGATGAGAAAAAGTTAGGGGATATCAAGGCCAAAAATGGGGAGGATCCCCACAATCAGCATGAGGAAGCTGGCCAAGTCATGGAGGTGCCCCCCACGACGACCATGACTGCCACCAGGAACTTGGGTATGACCAGCTATGTCAGGAGGAAGCGCTAGCTGCTATCCAGCAACCAAGTTGATTAGGGTCAAGAAGGGAAGAAATCGGTAAACTGGATGAGGAAGAATCCTGGACTGGTACGGGTTGTTTTCAGATAAGAAATTCTGGACTGTGGACATGACCAGAAATATTAGAAACGACCGTAACCTAGTTACCAGTGCCAGTATGGTCCCTCTCATCAATGCCACTAAGCAACCCCAGAGTGTCATGATGTTAGTGTGGTGCCCAGTGACGGCAAGTTCATGCTCCCTTCTGTTTCCCTGCTGGCCTCAAGTGGGGACCAATGAGTACCTGGATGTCCTCAAGACTGTAGTCAAGCCCTGGCTGGACTCCACCTACCCTGAGGGCAACTATGTTTTCCAGCAAGATAGTCCATCAGGGGCATAAGGCATCAAAACCAGAAGTGGTGCAGTGATAACTTGGCCAGCCAACATCGACATGGGGAATGGGCCTCCTTCTTCACCAGACTGTGACATCTGGGAATATGGGATCTAGGTTAACCTGGAGAGGAAGGCTTGCAGCCAAACCCCATTCTCAATGTGGCAAGCCTAAAGTCCGCCGTTGATGAGGGAGTGGACCAACAGTCCATGGACTACGTGGTCAAGGTTTGCGTGCTTGCAGCCCCATGTGGAGGCCTGATTGAGGTAGAGGGCAGACACTTTGAAATTTTAGATACAATTAGACAAGCACTAAAAAAAGTTACAAAAGGAAGGATATTGCAATCCTTAAGGTTCAGGCAGAAGGTGACCATGTTTGAGGGGCACATATTGTCCACGATTTGCTTGTACACACTGTATATATATATAATTATATATATATATATATATAATATATATATATATATATATACTAATAATATATCTATATCTATATATATTTATAATATATATATATGTATATATATAGAGTAAAGACCGGGATTAAATTTTCAAGCTGGTGCCCAGACATTACTTTTTTATTTTAATATTTTAAAATTATTGTCTAAGAAAAGGTCGTCACTCAAAAATGATGAACGAAAGAATATATTAAAGTCCTGACCTAGTGATTTATTGACACCGGGCCGGGCCAGGACGTTAAAAAACAGCCGGGACGGGCTGGGTACCCAATCGTTTCCTGATATATATATATATATATTACAAATATATATATTTACAATATATATATATATATATTACAGTCAACTTCGCCTAAGTCGAACTTGCATAAGTCGAAAAGTCGCCTAACTCGAATATAATCAAAAGTCCCATTTTTTCTCCATGACATGTGTGTAATAAAAAGCGTTACAAGTCGATTTTGAAGTCGATATTTCGCCTAAGTCGTACAGATATTTGACAGTAACACATACATAAACAAGAAAATAACTTCGCATAAGTCGAAGGGGGCGCTCACTTTCCAACACAGCCCGCATGCACTGCGCCTGCCGTTCACACTTTGTATTACAAGGAAGCAGACAAGATGGTTGAAGTTGGAGAAAATATTTGAACACTTCTTCGACTTAGCAACCAAAATTTGTAACTCAATTTCGTCTAAGTCGATTGTTTTTGCACAGTCCCGAGAGAATCGACTTAGGCGAAG
>CP045896.1:13086595-13102827 GCA_013387185.1 Caligus rogercresseyi
GATATCTACCAAATGATTACAAAGAAAAACAAAATATATATTGTACAAAAAAATCAGATAAAAAAAATACAAAAAAGTTATATGTAAATATATAAGTAAAATACTCAAAAGACTTGATTTTCAGATGCCTTTTTAAGCAGAAGTGCTGTGAAAGGAAAAATATTCCTTGGATGCAAGGGGCCAATTGATACTATCTTCCTGTGGTGTCTTCAATACAAAGCTAGTGTCCTTACCAATTTGGTCCATATGATCTCTTCTATTTTGAAGATGCTAAGTTGGTGTTTATTGCCTTTGATTCCATGGCTTTGTTTTTTTTATCATAAGAAACTCTATTGATTTAGAGAATTACATAGATATATATATAAATAAACATTTTAGTTTAAAATTATATCTCTAAACAAAGTTAAGAGACAAAAACAAGCTGAACTAGAGGCATATATACACTCAGAGAGTGCAAACCTCCGCCGTCACGGGGTCCTTATGAGCTTCCGAGGCGGATTTTTCACGACGGGGCGGCGTAGAGGGACGGGGGAGGGTTCCCCTCGACGGAAATTCCGAGAGGAAGACGCTCCCGGCACGCGATTTCATAGCACAGCGACATCTATTGGCAGAGTAGGCTAACTTGAATATTTATTAGTATTTAGCTCATTTTGCATCTTAAGAAGCCCTCACTATGCCAAATTTAATAACTGTTCCTTTTGGCATTTCCAACCAACTCCACAAAGTTTCATCCAACTGTTCCGTACTTTTTGAGTTATCCTGCTGACAAACAAACCACCCAAACCACCAACAAACCACGCCAGCGAAAACAATACCTCCTTCGGCGAGGTAATAATATAAATCATAGCTTTAAACAAAAAGGAATATACAATAAGCACATCAAATTAAATACATTACACAATTTTTTTGTCAAAACATTATAAATCGACAATATAACATTATAAATATAATGGACATGACAAGAATTAAATTGGTAGTTAATGTACCACCCAGATTAAATTAGTCAAGACATTATAATCGACAATATAACATGATAAATATAAAGGACATAGACAATAATATAAATTGGAGTTAATTTACCACTCAACCAAAGATAATTCAGGACAAATCCCACCCTTAAAATAAAAAGAGAACTAGGATAAAATCTTTTCATTAGAACTGGGAGGAACATGTGCCGATTACAGGCTTTTGTTAAAAAAAGATTAAATAAATATATTTTATAAATGTTGACTTTCACAACTTTTTAAAAATTAAAAATGGAAAAAAGAGTATAAAGCCTAAATTCTTATTCAACCTAAAATGATGCATACTTAAGATAAACTTAATGTACTTATTAAATGACTTCTTTTTATGACTTATATCTTTTAAAGGCTCTTTTTTAAAGGATAAGAAGACGCAGAAAGGGCTTTGAATGCCTCAAAGTCTTTAATGTGCATACTTAGTTAGAATTACAGTTGTGTTTAATTAAGTTTTTTTTCCTTCTTGGAGGAAAACCTCATCTTTTTTTCTTTAATTTGTGCATTCTCTTGCCTGGAGTAAGCGGCTCAGCTTCATAAAGAAATTCTCTTAAGATCTTAATCATTAACGGAATGCTTTTAATCGGATTATCCTGCAAAAAGCTGTTAGTACTATTTTTATTTCTTGATAATGGATGAAGTTGTTTTGTAGGAGGAAATAGGATTTGCGGCAAAAAGGAATATGGCGACATCAATTGTTTACTTTGGTTCAGGGCCGGTTTTTGCTATGGGCATTGTGGGCAACTGCCCAGGGCGCAATCTATTTGGGCGCCCCTCCAAAAATAGCTAGCTTTCTACTCTAAACCGCTAGTTTTCGGTCCAGTTAGGTCGCTGGGGCGCCCCTACCATCACGTCAACTTGCTGCAATCATGTATACAGGTTGTGTGTGTGTTAGAAGAATGAGAGCGTTCCACACACTGGGGATCACGTCCCAATCTCTATTTCTGCCGGACGTCACACACGGAGCTTAGCGGTAGCGGGATGTGGAGCGACTTGTAATCAGTGTTATTTGTAACATGAGGGAGGGGGGGGGGGTTGGATGGTTGGCGCCAATGGAGTGTTCGCCCAGTGCGTAAAAGTCGCCAGGACCGCCTCTGCTTTGGTTAACTAAAAATCGGAATTATTTCCATTTGTATTTTACAAATTAAATAAAATTTTGTCCTATTTTGTAGAAATAAAGTTTTCCACCTTGAATGTTTATTAAATAGTGGAATTATAATAAAAAACTAGGCGCATGTATACACTCAGAGAGTGCAAACCTCCGCAATCCCCACCAAATGAATCACTTGGTCTTTTTGTCATTTCCAACCCTGTACGCACTGTCCTTTTAACTCTACTACTGCTCCTATAACTCTACTCACTTGAATTATAGGGGGCGTTCCAGTTCATCAAAGAGGAGAGCACAGCACAGCGACTTTATTGGCAAGAGTAGGCTAACTTGAAATATTTAGTAGAATTTAACTCATTTTGCATCTTAAAGAAGCACTCAGAGATGCCAAAATCTAATCACTTGTTCCTTTTGGCATTCCAACAACTCCACAAAGTTTCATCCGAATCTGTTCTGCACTTTTTGAGTTATCCTGCTGACAAACAAACAAACCACCAACCAACAAACCAACGCCAGTGAAAAGTACCTCCTTCGGCGGAGGTATAATTTAGTCAAACTCCATCAGACACCTCATGCATATTTTAAAGACATACTTTAACAAAACTATGATTTGTCAAACCAGCAAGACATTATGTCATAATGAAAATACTGCAATTTCTTTGACCGATCGGATAAAACTATTAATTTTTACACCATTTTAACATATTTTTTGCCTATTTGGCTTACGAATTTCTTAGATTAGTGGACAAACTTATTAATTTTCACACCATTTAAAAAAACCATTTTGCCCATTTGATTTTCTATAATTACATCCGTGAGGATATGAAAATCATTATACATAGTGCTAAATTAGTCTATCTAACTTAGGACCTTATCAATGAGGTTTATCAAGATTGACCAGCCTCCCTCGAGATTCGAACACGCTTCCCTGAACTATCACGCTCCCTTTTGCCAATTTGTTTCGATGGAACTGTGTGAGTGCTGATATTTTTAAAATACATTATAAAATTGAAATAAAACCAGTGATTTGATATTGGAATCAAACAACCTATCATTTTTCTATGAAGATCTGACATCCTAAATAAATCGTTTGGTATCTTTTTTTTTGTATTCAGTATTTTATCACCAAATCTACGGCAATTTGGGTATGGAAAAAACATTATAGCATATAAATGAAACCAGTGATTTGATATTGGAATCAATCAAACAATATTTTACCATGGCGATCTGACATCCTCATAACCGTTTGGTATCTTTTTTGTGTGTGTAATCCTTATTTAATTAAATAATCAGCTATTTGCTGGTCCGTTTTAGCTATAATAATATAAAATATAAAACAAATCATTCTTGTGTATACACATATATACAAACATTAAAAACACGTATAAATTAAAAATACTAAAATAAATAAATCCCCCTAAATTGGGGTACTACGGCCAATGGTCCTGGCTACGTCCCTTGCCGCAGCTAGTGTCCTGGCCGACCTCAGGGACTCAAATTGTTCCACACAGACACTGCGTGGGACGCAATGTGTCTGTGCCGCCCCTTATGGACACGCCACCGCAGTCGTAGACCTCGTCGGTCTCTTTGGGGTTGGAAGACCAGATCGCCAATGGGGTTTCTGGCACCACATCCCCCATCGTTGGAGTGGAAGCACTTCCAGGTCTCTACTGCCATAGCCATGACGGTTATTTCGAATTTTGCACTCCTAAGGAGATCCTCGATCCGAATGTATTCAGTATTTTATCTCCAAATCTACGGCAATTGTGGGTAGGAAAAAACATGATAGTATTTAAATAAAACCATGATTTGATATTTAAATCAATCGACCAATCCTTTTATTATGACGATCTGATCCTCAATAAATCGTCTAGTAACTTTTTGTATCAGTATTTATCTCCAAATCTACGGCAATTGTGGGTATGGAAAAAACATGATATTTTAAAAAACCTGATTTGATATTAAATCAATCGACCAATCCTTTTATTATGACGATCTGATATACTCAATAAATCGTCTAGTAACTTTTTTTGTATTCAGTATTTTATCTCCAAATCTACGGCAATTGTGGGTATGGAAAAAACATGATAGTATTTAATAAAACCAGTGATTTGATATTAATCATCGAACAATCCTTTTATTATGACGATCTGATATCCTCCATAAATCGTCTAGTAACTTTTTTTGTATTCAGTATTTTATCTCCAATCTACGGCAATTGTGGGTATGAAAAAAACCATTATGGCATATAAATAAGATCATGATTTGTGATTTATAAAAACAACCAATCAGTTTACTATGATGATCTGGCATCCTCAATAATCGTCTGGTAACTTTTTTAGATTCACTATTTTATTCCATTATTTTGTATTGTAGCATAATTTAATAAATTATTTATTCAAAGAAATGAACTAGGATTAATCATATTAATCAAAGGTAATGAAGACTAAATAATATAGCCCGAGATTTGGGGGGATACACACAAAATAAACAATGTTTATTTGGAATGATAATTTTTATATCATTCTAGGATCCTAGTTCGTGTTCATTTATTTATTAAATAATTTATTAAATTATGATTCTATACAAAATAATGGTATTTGATTAGAATAATGGTGTGCAGTCCATAGAGATCAAAGATATAGAGAGCTTATTCCCTTCATCGTATTTTTGTGTCCAATATAAACAAAGTAATTTGATCTAAGTCATCGTAAGCTAATCATAGAGATAGATCATATCTCTATGATCAGCTTACGATGACGTAGTACAAATTACTTTGTTACCTCCGCCGAAGGAGGTATTGTTTTCACTGGCGTTTGTTGGTTTGTTTTGTTTGTTGGTTTGTTTGTCAGCAGGATAACTCAAAAAGTACGGAACGGATTGGATGAAACTTTGTGGAGTTGTTGGAAATGCCAAAATAACAAGTGATTAAGTTTTGGCATCTCTGAGTGCAGAATTAAGATGCAAAATGACTAAATACTAATAAATATTTCAAGTTAGCCTACTCTGCCAATAGATGTCGCTGTGCTGTGAAATCGGGTGCCGGAGCGTCTTCCTCTCGGAATTTACGTCGAGGGAACCCTCCCCCGTCCCTCTACGCCGCCCCATTCGTGAAAAAATCCGCCTCGGAAGGCTCATAAGGACCCCGTGACGGTGGAGGTTTGCACTCTCTGAGTGTATATTTTATTTTGAACCCACAGAATACAGCTGAAGGACGATGTTTCTTTGCTATTGAAGGGAATCAGCTCTCTATATCTTTATATCTCTATTGTGCAGTTCCATTTGACTTGTTTTTCTTTCCCTCCAAGTTCTTAAAAGAAAAAAAGGAATCATAAATAAGAAGATAGCTTTAACCAATCATCCGTCCTTCAAAGCTTTTTTACATATATGTATGTAGATGCAACAAGGCTTCAAATCCCGTACTTTGTTTGAAGGTAGTTATAAAGTATACATGTATATTTAAGGATAAGGAAATTCCTTTGGATTAGATGCATTATACACACATCGGAGGGTAGTCATAACATAAACATCATGATTAGAAGTTATATAATCTTTATAAAGATAAGATGAAAAAAAAACCCACTCAGTTCAATCTCTAAAGACCTTTAAACTATTTTGAATATTATCCGAGCTTTTCCTATCTTTGGACGCTGAATATAAAATGACTGTTGATTAATTCTTAGAAATGCATTTTTGGGTGAAGTTAATGTAAAGATTTACATATCAAATTTATCCATATTTTTAGATCTTTAAATTGGGAAAATATAAATAGGATGTCATATAACACTATGTTACAAAATTAAGGTCTTTGTTTGCCCCTGGGCTGAAATTTCTAATTTGAGTCCCATTTTTTACGTAGATTCAAAAATGTCACTTAAAATTTTGTCCGAAAAAAGTTTTTACATATTGATTATAGTCAAAGACTTGAAACAAAAAATATAGCCGCTTAAATAAAACACTAAAATATGGTCAACTTTTTGAAATATAAAGCCTATTTTTCGATTAGTACGTAAGATATTAGATTATAAAACGGATTTGAAATGCACAGATATGATAGAAAAATAATACTACTGACATTTGTGCTTTTCTTACTTTGCACGAAGATAACTGATCCTGAACCATTAGAAATGATGAAAAACATGATTTTTCAAAAAAAGGCCATAAGGTCCAAAACTGTTTTCGGCAATATTTTGAGTGGCATTTTTGGAATCTACGTAAAAAATGGGACTCAAATTAGAAATTTCAGCCCAGGGACAAAATCCTGTTACTAGTGTAATGTATAAGATATATTTTCCTACTTTTTAATATTTTGTACGCGAATTTCCTTTATCTTTGAATGCATACTTATTAGAAGGTATAATAATGACTCTTGTTAATGTTTTATAATATCTTATTATATGAGTACAACAGACATATCTGTATTTTTGTGTGAACAACTTTGTTTACAGAATTAATAATAAATTCGCAATTAAGTAAGAATTATATAATATTTTTTTTATATAATGAATAAAAATACTTTATTTTTTGACGTCAAAGAATGAAACCGTTTTCCACCAAAGACAATATCAAAGAACTTTAAGAAACGTAAATGGTTAAATATTACATATTTGATATTTTTTTAATATAAAATGTTTAATCTATATTTTGTTTAGTTTTTATGTACTTATATATATATATATATCTGTGTGTGTCTGTGTGTGAGTGTGTGTATATATATACGTATATATTACGTCCCTTGTAATCCATATTCTTAATTAATCTCGTTGTTGATGAACATCGATACCAAAAATTCATAAAGTCAACAACTATTATTAAATAAATCTTTTATTTAATATTACAGCCTTTTTTAGTTTTTTAAGCCCTATCCAGAGACTTCAAACGATATTTTATGCTCTGTTTTCTTTGTTGACGGTTCTTATTCGACCCACCATTTTTTTGTATATGCATTATTGCATCTAATATTCAAATAGATACAAATATAATTCTACAACGTATATGGAAAACCAAATTTATAAAAACTCTTACAAGATTGCAAGAATTATTTTATTTTTCTCGTCAAGAAGGTTGAAAGGCACTTTTATTAAATTGTTTCCAGGAATAGATTATTATATTTTTTCTCCTAAAAAATACTTCAATGGAAAGAAAACACGTCAGGTCATGTCATAGATTTGCTCCTCCTAGTTCTAAGGGGTTCTATACGAAACCAACCTTCAAACAAATATACCATATATAATGTAACCGCTTAGGGATAAAGTACTTTATAACATATTTTACTCTTGAGGAAGGCGAATATATTCATGTGTTTTTAGTGTCTTCCTATAAAATACTCAGATTACTTTTACTCGTGTTGGACAAGGCTTTAAGCTCCGAAAGGCTTTGTGCTTGAGTATATTTGAAAGAGTGGAGAGAAGGAGCGAGTTAGTTTATTTCTACTTCGTTCAACGTTGAAATACATAACTTTTGAAACTCTATGAGTAGTATGTTGAACTGTTTTTCGACTCGAACTACGTTGAAATACTCTCATCTCTCTGAAAGCCCAATGGGAAGTAGATTGAACTAAAGCGTTATAGTAAAGTAGCGCATGCATAACATAATATTCTTCCTTTTTTTCCAAAAGGAATTGGCCAAAATTTTAATTCTTCTTTAGTCTGTAAGGGGCGCTGCTTGATGCTAGAGCTCTTTGAAAATGTTAACAAAGTCCTTTCTATTTGGAATGGAATCTCGCACAATGTTGTAGTGATTGGATATATTTCAAACCATCAAACTTAATCCCTTTAAAAACGGTTTTAAATAGGATTGTGACGTAATTTCATGGACTAGCGACATCTAACGTTAAAGAAAATAAACAAATTTTGGCCAATTTTTTTTGTTTACTTTTTCCTTGCATGCACTACTTTACTTTAACGCTTTAGATTGAACCATTCTTTGACTTGAACCTGTATGACATCATACTTCTTGAAAGTAACAGATTCGCAAGTCAACATAAAATGGACTCAATACATAAACATAAGATTTAATAAATATACATATTTTTTTTCGGTGTCATGTTCATCTTTCCTCACTTATATAGTACACATAAACAGAAACTCATTATTTATAATATTTGGGTTCATTGTTCCAAAGGATGATATCTACTTATATCTACAGGGATAAAATCTCATAACTGTCTGAAGATTGAATGAAAATATCGCAAAAATAATTTAGAACATAGAAAAACATAAGAACAAGATTGTAAAAGATTATCACTGTAACGTTTTTATACTGCAAGATAAAGTAATTAACAAAAATATATCCAAAAGAATATTTAAATAACTTAAATCTTAAGATAATTTTAGTTCACCTTGTGTAATATATATGTATGCATAAATGTCAAAGTGGAAAATAAACAAAGCCGCCACGAATGAAATTAAGTACCCTCCCGTCAAAATCAAAGCATCTTTTAAAAAATGAAGAAATTATTGAAATTATACTAATCTTTATTATTATTATTTTTTTTTATTGTTGTGCATTCAGTTTTTTATTTGATGTTAGAAATGTAAGCTCGTTTAAATATTTTATGAAGTTTTAATTTTAGATTACAATGTCTATTTATGTATTTTTTTAGCACAATAATCTCATATTTATAAAGATTTGATGAAAAAAAAAAGATTCTCGCTGAGGTATTTGTCGTTGAAGTCTCGTTTTTACAAAATTATTTGTCATTTTGTATTATAACTCATGTAGAATGATAATGTTAAAAATAAAAGAAATTAAAAGTTGAGGCGTATTAGCTAATACCATTTTTTATATTTATGAGCTGCTCACTTTCTCTTTGATATAATTATATTATGATATGTTAATGATGTGATTGCCCTTGCTGCTGAGGTTTCATGTTACACTAAAAAAATTTATTTATTTATTATAGAATTGCATTTTTACAGCATAAGAAACGGGTAATAAAAGTCATCAATTGGTAAAAAAAATATTAAAAAAAGGTTAAAAACGTAAATTAGATTATTAAATAAGTTAAATATCATGCCCACTAAATGAAAGGATGTGGATTTACGTCTCCCTCTTTGATTTCTATATATTTATACCAGAGTGATACTAGTTTGTTCATTCACCATATACAATGCAGATGGTATTAATCCTCCAGCCTGTGATAGGACTATTAATGAATTAATCTAGCAATCTCATACATTGTTACTAAAAGTGGATCATGAAATTGTAATGACAGGTATTATTCAAGTTTTAAATAATGTTGCTAAAAATATATAGTATTACTCCCTTGTTGGCCATTTGGATATCAAAATGTAGATAATGAACTTTTTTATTACTTCATGGATGTTCAAGCATTCACCATTAACTTTAATTAATAAGGTGTGTGGAGAATAGGTACATATTTAACTAGAGGAAAGTCAAAAAGTTTTTAATGGCATAGTTCATATATATAATATATGTATGCATATAGAATGTAATATATATATATATATATATATATGCATATATATATATATATACTTGTTATTTTCGTTCATTTGAAAAAAAAAAATTAACGAATGACAATAAAAAATTCCTAACGTTCGTTTTTGGCGCCCAAAAAACTTTTTGTATTTTTTATGATAAAAATTTCCTATCTTAAAAAACCGTCATCATTTTTTTTCAGAATGACTCATGAACAAAATTGAAAAAAATATTTGACTTTATTTATTTTATATACCTTCTTATAGGAGTTGTATTTGGCTTACCAAAAGAAAGTTTATAGCAAGTTGTTGTTTGTTGAGAATAGCGACAGAAATCAAATATATAGAGAATAACGAATATATATATACAGGGGTGTGCAGGCAAATATAGACTTTTTTTAGCACGGAAAAAAGATACTCATATCCAGAACAAGACCTTTTAATTGACTTTTTTCATATCACAACAAATTTAAATGACTTTTTTCATATCACACAAATTTAAATGACTTTTCTCTAATGTTCATTCAATCCAACTCCTCCTTTCACAATAACAGCCTCCACACGGTGCCTGAACCTCCCACGGCATGAACCACCTGTTCCCTGGACAAGTGGCCACTGCCTGGATGATGGCAGCTTTCAAGGAGTCCACAGTGTTGTGAGCACGCTTGTAAGTGTCCCTTTCAAGGACGCCCCACAAGTAGTAGTCGCAGGGGTTGAGATCAGGGCTGCTGGGGGGCCAGAACTCCTTTGACCAGAACATGTTGAGATTCTCTAAGCACCAGTTTTGCACCAAATTTGTCTGGAGTCTTTCTTTCCGGTGTCAAGAATCCTTCCTCGATGTCCTCCGACTCCTGAAGGACTTGGCAATGCTGTAAACAGTAGCTTTGGGGAATTGAAGAAGTCGATGATCTCTTTGGGCGCACGGCCGCAACGGAGCGCCATAATAATGGCCGTCCTGCTCTCAAGTTCTGGGGGCATTTTCAATATTTTTGCTATTAAACAAAGCTCATAGAATATACTAACCAGTTCATTTTTAAGCTTCTACCCGAACTGGTTTCTGAGATACAAGTACTCAAAGTTAGTCTAGATTCGCCTGCACACCCCTGTATACTATATATATATATATAAACGCTCCCTTGTGTGAAGAACTTGAACTTTGCAAAATAAATAAACAACTACAACTTATAGTGTTATAGAGCAGATACATAAATATACATTCAATATAAGCTTATGCTATGCATTGAATACTAGAATACCTGAAAGTGCATGTAATATCGGACAATAAGAGACAGAAAAAAAATCTATAGCCTTCCATTTCCTACAAAATCCAAGTACATATATAATTTATAACAGAATTATGTATTAAATTTCAAACAAATCTCTAATAAATTATAACAAATTATGTTTCTTAATTGTCCTTTTTATAAATTGTCCGATATTAAATGGATATGAAGAATCACAGAGCAGATACGTAAATAAATTTCCCTCTCTTTCTTATCTACCGTACCGCATATCGATCGATACTGTAGATATATATAAAATCTACCGAATACCGATATCGATCGGTAGAAGGTATATAATGAATACCGAACCGGCAGTAAATTTTTCAACCAATTTGTTAATTTTGTTAACTATACGTATGTTTTATATATTTTTTGTAAATGTCTTAATTGGACTTATCGTCTCTCCTTTTTGGTGATTGGGGATAAGTTATGAACGATATTTTGTTTTTGAAACATGGTAACAATGATAAGAATAGAGTTATATCCAAGGAATAATTTTGTGAATCCTTTATTCTTTAATTGATCGAATGCAAAATCGCTAAAAAATATATTATTTACCTTCTTCCAATAATAATCAAATTTATACGCAATAGTTTTAATTCTATAAGATACCCAAAAAATGAAATGTTTTTGGGAGTATCTCAATCACATCAGTCAAAATGAAATGTATCAATTAGGGATGCAAGTTATGGAGCAATAGATTAATCTTTAGTTGTTTCTTCTATCGACTTTAAAGGATAATCGTTAACAGCGCCAATATTAAGTGACCGGTTTATCCATGTGATTTGGTAAATGCATCTTTGATTTGTGATTTGGAAAAAATGACGTCATTGGGGTACAATGATCTAAAGACGTATTTTTCTAATTTGTCGACTTTTAATACTAATTTGATCCCAATGACGTCGTCTCTGACTATGTTTCTATATCTAAACGTGAGGAATTTATGTTTTGGATTTAAGTTTTTATCAACCATAGAGATGATAAAAAGAGATAGAGAGCTTATTCCTTTCGGATGTATCTGTGTGTCCAATATAAACAAGTAATTTGTACTACTACGTCATCGTAAGCTGATCATAGAGATAGATTCTATCTCTATGATCAGCTTACGATGACGTAGTATATCAAATTACTTTGTTTATAGTGGACATACCGATCAGCTGAACGATGATGTTTCTCTGCTATTGAAGGAATCAGCTCTCTATATCTTTATATCTCTATGTCATCAACATACAGTCAGAGTGCATTAATTGTAACCTACAAACTTTAATGGATTAAAATCTTGTTGATTATTAATGTTAGTCATTCACTTTTTGGTTCCTTAGTATCAATAAAAATAAGTAAATTCCCTCCATAACATGACAAACTCAAACTCTTTTATATTCATAGGCTTCTTGGTTCAATGATTGCCTCACGGGTCTTTTTTATTCGAAAATTGATGATTCATACATCACTTTATCAAACACGTGACGTGAGGAAGGTTATACACATCAATCAGACTCTTACTGTAGGGATTTGTAAACCAGAGTGATGACTCACCGCTCTTTATACCTTGCGAGTCTTTACTATTATAAAACAGTGCAAATCCATATCTACCTCCACCGAAGGGGTATTGTTTTCACTGGCGTTGGTTTGTTGGTTGGGTTGTTTGTCAGCAAGATAACTCAAAAAGTACGGAACGGATTCGGATGAAACTTTGTGGAGTGGTTGGAAATGCCAAAAGGAACAAGTGATAAAATTTTGGCATCTCTGATAACATAATTTAGATGCAAAATGAGCTAATACTAATAAATATTTCAAGTTAGCCTACTTTGCCAATAGATGTCGCTGTGCTGTGAAATCGGGTGCCGGGAGCGTCTTCCTCTCGGAATTTCCGTTGAGGGGAACCCTCCCCCGTCCCTCTACGCCCGCCCCAGTCGTGAAAAATCCGCCTCGGAAGGCTCATAAGGACCCTGTGACGACGGAGGTTTGCACTCTTGAGTGTATATATGCCTCTAGTTTCGATTGCGAATAATGTCAAGTCAAATATCGTATATATTGCAAATTTGATCCTTCCTCAATATTTTTATAATTCATATCGAATGAGAAAAAAAGCATTGAAAAGGGACTTCATTATTTACGGATTAATTGCAAAGAATAACATACGCTTTCTTAAATTTCAAATAATAACGCTTGGTAATTTGATCTACAGCCACAGAATAGATGATCCATAAACTCCAAAATACTCTTCACTTTTCTTTAAGCAGCCAACAATGAAACATAGTATGTGAAGCTCCTTAATTTCATTATTACGTGTCCAATACAACTCCTCTCAAAACAGATATAAAATAGATATATAACTTTGACAAACAATTTTCACGAACAAGTATTTTAGATATTAAAAGCAGAGTGGATTACATGAGGTGATGAACTATTAATCCATAACAGAGGATCAGCAGACCTTATAGCGTATGCCCAAAACTCTTGCCTTGTCCCTTTCTCGTATGGTACCGCGATATATATGAGGGTCGCAATGTTGATATATATTGAAATTTAGAGAGATTTGACATCACTCGGCGTTTAAACCTACCGCCATTTTGCCTTGTTGTCGTACGTACGTCTGAATGCATGTACGCGACCGGACCTTTTTTTGGCCACCATCTTGCTTTTTCGAAGATTTACCCGTTTTCAACCTCAATTTCTGCCATTGAGTTCATATGGGGACGTCGTTTGCCGTGAAAAATGGGAGCCAAGCCGTCGTCGCGTAGTAAAAGAACTGCGGGATGTCGAGGGGCGAAGTAGCGAGGGCCGACTTTATATGTTTGAAGAAGGAATGCAAGATCAGTGGCAGCCGTGATGTCTGTTTTTCCAGATGGAGACCCATGTTGTTCACCACATCAGACGGATCAGTTTAGAAACATCTTTATAAAATCTAAAATGTGAATGGATATTCTAATGTAAAAATGATTTTTTTATAGAACCATTTATGTTTTTGTATTTACTAAGGAAAAGGAATCGCGTACACAATAAAATATTTTGTTGTATTCATAAATATCCCACTCTGTATTTACTATCAACTGTCATTCCATAAGTACCAACAACGGGAATCTGTCAAGCTCTTTTTCAAAATATGCCTGTAAATAAAGCTGCAGCTTAGACCTTCTCAAATATGTGTACTACCTCTAAATCTCCGCTCTAGTAGATGGGACTTAAACATACGGAAATATATAAATCCCTTCTGGATAGTATTAAATATTATCTTTTTTTAACATTGATTTTGAGGGATGAAATAATACAGGATTTTGGTTTTGCAGTATTTATCATGTTTTATTGATAATATACCCCATAGTTTTATTGTCAATTATATCGGACTATATAGGATTAAAATATCTTGGCGACTGGACTCATTTTAATGCTATAATTCTTACGCTCCATACTCCATCCACTCCAAAAATTCAAAAATACTTATTTATTTTCAGAATAATGGGGTTGAGGAGTTCATTTTTGCAAGCCTTTTGCAGATGTTTCCTGTATTGCAGGGATTAGAAGAGGCTTCTGAAACTCGCCAAGGACTAAGTCCTTCACTGCCTTTATAATCCCGGGGTGCGTCATCCCCATGTCGACTGCATGGCTCCGTAAAGAGGTCTTTGGTGCAGCCTCGAACTTTTTTACCTTCTCCAAGCTCAATTTTCGCTTTCGTCTGCTGCCATGTCGCTTGGCCATCGTTTCTCTCGTCTCCAATCGGTTCTTCACTCGGTAGACCGTCATGTTTGCCGCCAGTACTTCATGTCACATCCATTCCCGCAACCTGTAATAAAGCCACCTGGATTCTCTGACAGGTTTTCTACATTGTTCACTTTTTCATTGCTTTGTTTATTTAAAAAAAAACTTACAAGAAGTGCTAATCTTGCCTATTAAACAGCAACTCATCGATAAAATTACATAACGCCTCTCGAAAAACTGAAAAAAAGTTTTTTCTTTGATCCGATTATTATATATATATTTGGTCTTATATATGTATTATATATATATACATTCTTATATATATATATTATATTCGTCGCCATTTAACAGCAAAGTTCTTAATTTAATATAATTTAGATATAATGTTGGTGCTATTTTGTAATATTTTACTTACGTAAAACGTTACTGTCGCAGCAGAGATGTAAATCCAGTAGAGTCGTTGAGTCTTCTGGTAGAGATCACGATCGATCCTCTCCTAGGTGTGCATACAATCGTGATCTCTATCAGAAAAATCAACAAGAGATCAGGATTTCTTATCTCTTATTGGAGGGATGACGACTTAAATATGGAGACGGTAGAAGATGTTAATCAAACTATTGATTTTACCATGTCTGATTTCTTTACAGATGAGTATTATATTCTTGATATTGATGCAATGTTAGTAAAACATTGCGTCAATTTTGCTTCCTGGTACACAAAAAATGAAATCATTCCTTCAAAATGTAGAATAGAAGTCGCAAATGAAATAAATAGTTTGTACACATCATAAAATATATTTCCACTTTAAGTCGTCATCTCTCCTAGTAGAGAGAAGGATCGTGATCTCTGCCAGGAGATCAACGATTCTACTGGATTTCATCTCTGCTATATGCTTGACCTATGGGCCCCCTTTCGACATCATCCATTGAGGTCCTGCCTCTGCATTTAACTATGTCTTAAGTAATAATATATATACTGCAAAAGAAGTCCATTCCAATAAGTGTAATCTTGAATAGTTAAATATTTTAAAAAAATATTTTGTTTCTTTTACGGACATAAATAAGTTCCTTTATTATGTATAGATCTACAAGTAAAATAACCTGAATGTCGATATACAGCCTGATTCACTTAAATTGAGACTCACATATTACAAACTACATACAATCTTTGTATTAAATTTTACACAAATAATTTTAAAACAAAAATGATAGCACATGTGTAATTTACAAAATGTATTTCATTAAATTTTCACATATCCTTCTTTGGCCTTCACTACAGCTTTGAAACTCCTCACGGTGGAGGCAACACAGGCAGGAATCTCTTCTCAGCTCAGACCATGACTGAGGGTGGCTTTGCCTTCTGAAGAGAGTCCTCAGCTGCACGGGGATGTCTTCCTTTTTTCAAATAAAACCCGGTCATTCTGACTGTTGTGGGTGGCCTGGACCGTGAAAATCGTTGTCTGAGGAAGAGATTCTGCCTGTGTTGCCTCCACCATGAGAGGTTCAAAGCTGTAGTGAAGTCCAAAGGAGGATATGTGAAAATTTATTGAAAACATTTTGTAAATTACACATTGTGCTATCATTTTTGTTTAAAAATTATTTAGTAAAAATTTAATACAAAGATTGTAGTTTGTAAATATTGTGAGTCTCAATTTAAGTGAATCACCCGTATATATATAATATAT
>CP045896.1:13102927-13128954 GCA_013387185.1 Caligus rogercresseyi
AATCATCTACAAAATACTCAAAAGTCGAAATTATCTGAAGGCATATACTTTAATTAAATGTTATTCAATAACAACAAAAAGTAACTATGCATACGAAAAATATCGAATGCTCCCAATTATTTGTGGCGTCGTATGAGTAACTCATCATTAAACGTATGCAAGAACATAACAGGTCCTCTCTCGACATCCCACCTCATCATGTTAATCTTATTGGTCTAACTATATATACATATATATATATACAGGCTTGTGAACGGACCGTAAAATTGAACGGCGTTCCGCGGAACGGAAGAAATTGAAAGAACGATGAACGGAACGCTAAAATTTTGTCTTTTTTTGCGTTCCGTTCAAATAATATTCAAGAGGAAATCACCCAACCTCGATTTTAGTATGTATTATACATTTTTATCAGTCCTAGTTGTTGTCGGTCACTAAATTGATTATTTAGTTACTAACAGAACTTTATTTGTTCCGTTCGTTTATCCCTTTCGATCATTATCGTTCTGACCTCAAAACTAAGGAGAGGGAAAACTAGATGTGTTAATTGATGCACTCTCTTTTGGGATCAAACGAAGATTTGGAGTCCACTTTGAACGTAGAGAGATGCTAATTGCTTCAGCATATCTCCCTGAGTTCAAAGTAGGTTTTTAGACATCGCAAAGCAAGAGTTAGCAAAAATTATTTACTAGAGGAGGCCGAAGAACTGGGAGATTTCTTCTAGCCAACTTTTGCAAGAATCGCAGCGGAATAAAAAGGCAATTTCTGTGCCAAGAGGCCGAAGAAGACTGACTCAGCTAAGTACGAGGTTGACTGCTTCTTAACCGATGAGTTTTAGGCAATGGAATAAATTATTGCTTAAAAATGGATTAAAAGATTTTCATTCGATATTATGTTATACTTCCCGGCAGTGCCAGTTTGGAAAGACTCTTCTCCAAATCTTAACTTTTATTGTGAAGGACAAGGCAAAAGATAGGAGATGAAAATTTCGAAAAGCAAATAAATAGTGTAATTTATAAACTAATGTTATTCTTAAGATTGTAAATAAATAAACTTTCGTAATTATTCTCAGATAAAGCAATAATTATGAGTAGTATAGACCGAGAAATTCGGTGGACATATGTGGTGGGATTTTTACATATTGACTTTTCATATTGTAACATTTTTGGGATGGGGTAAAAAAAATATGTTAATTTATCGGGCCGAGCCTCTGGTTCAATTATTTTATATCTTAAATATATTATCAAAGTTTGTAAAGTTTTTGGAACTTTAATTGCAATAACTAACTTCAAGCAGAAACTATTAAAGCCTGGTTTAAAATTTATACCCGATACATACGAGGATGCAGTGAAAGGTAAAGAACCTTCTTATGAGAATTTTTTTGAAATCCAATTTTTGAACGGAACGCAAAATTGAACGGCGTTCCGCGGAACGGAAATAATTGAACTGAACGATGAATGGAACGGAAAGAATTGAACGGAACAATGAACGGAACGGGAAAAAGTGGAACGCGTGCAAACCTGTATATATATATATATCATTATATATATATATATATTATATATATATATATATATATTATATATATATATATATATATATATATATATATTAGACGTGTTCAAATTTAACACATTTCTTTAAAAACATTCAAATAGATGCTTTTCTGGTTCTCCAAGGCTTAAATAATCGACAGGAAAAATATTTTTAAATTTGGGCCGCCGGAATGCCTGCCGCATGGGCCATTTAGGGCGGCGCCAATGAAAGTTGAGTTTTATGATGATAGAGTAATCCAAATGAGATTTAAAGAAAAATTATTATGCAAAAGGGGTATGACAAACAAAACATATTTTATTACAAAAAGCAATTTGTTTTTTTAAATTTCAAGTTTATTTAGTAACCGACTACATACATAGAAACGCATGTTTTAAGAGAGCTATGCAAGTACGTCGTATTACATTTATTTTAACATTGGAAAGGAAGGAAAATTTTTTTTAACACTAAAATTAAACCTTTTTTCCTAAAATAATTATTACTTTAATAAAAATACGCTACAATATATAGGTATATATGATACCAACCGATATGCGAATTAAATAAAGAAAATATATTTATTTATTATAAATGAATGGAGTTTGTATACAAAACAGAGATAAATATTACATGGAAACTTGGAATGATGTGAGATGATTAATCAATACGACGTTACATAGGGAGGGGGGGTCTGAGGGATTACTTGAGAGGAAATGGCACAAACAAGCAAATTCTAATACAAAAATAAAATAATTTGAGCAAGAATGGAAGGAATTAAAGGCAAATACAACTGCAATTGAAAAAAATCCTTGACAAGACCAGTCCTAGAGCTGATTACAGAGAAGTGGTCGACTTGTGTCTTATACTGTTTGAGACAAAACCTCCTCGAGACGTCCATTGGACCAAATCAGGCGCTTTTCAACAAGCACAATGGACGGCGAGGAATATTTACTTTATGAAGATGTAGATTTTCTCTGAAAAAATGCAGTATTCCAACTACAATACTTCCAAGCTAAAGTGATTAAACAAAGTTTTGGCCTTGTTCTACACTAGATACTGGATAACCTCTATGTCAACAGTGGATGCTCCAATAAAGGATCTTCATCTTTTCAAAAACATGCTTCAATATTTTCGTCAAGACAGTAAAGTAGCAACTTCTGTTCTCAATAAGCTAAATAACAACCGTTGGTACCTAACCCAGAAAACAGTAGTAATTGTATTGTTTAGCTCATACTAACGTATAACCAAGACCGCTAAAGAAAAGGTCGCAGTAAAGTTATCAAAAACAGAGAAGCCTGAGCGGTACAGAATACGAAAACCAGTGATTACTTAGACAACAACCTTCTTTGACCTTACCGGACCTGAATCGCACTTTTTATTTGATGCTCTGTGAGTAAATTGTGATCGGCTAGCAATTCCTGCCGAGACTTGGGAACATTACTCCTCTTACCTAAAAGTATTGAAATTTAAAATCAGTAAAAGTGACAAATGATGAAAGAGGAGTAAAAATGATAAGTGACTTCGTTAAAAAGATAACAAGAGCTGAAGAGCCGAGACATCATTTATTACAAATTGTCAAATACAATAGGCGAAAATTCAATAATCTTAAGAAATCTAGAACGAATCAATGACCAAGGTATACATGTATGTATAAAAATCAGACTATCTAAAAATAAATTAGTCTTCATTCAAACTATTTTACATTGCATTTGTATGTGTATATGTATTTTGAACTTTTGTATATATTGAAAATAAAATTTGCCGATCAATTAGTCTTATTCTATTTCTTAAAAATAAAAATACATCCAATAATGTCAATGAAAGAAACCAGAAAATATTTACTGCAGGACACGTTACATATAAACATACCACCAAATATGTATCCCTTCTATTGAATCAGTTTATTTGATTTTCCTTTGTTTATATGTATAAGTAAGTAATTTAGACTGCGCATTTCGATTGGTATCATATATATTGTAGCGTATTTTTATAAAATTAATAATTATTTCAGGAAAAAAGGTACAATTTTAGTTTTAAAAATAATTTTCCTTCCTTTCCAATGTTGAAATATATGCAATACGACGTACTTGCATAGCTCTCTTAAAACATGCGTTTCTATGTATGTAGTCGGTTACTAAATAAACTTGAAATTTAAAAAAACAAATTGCTTTTTGTAATAAAATATGTTTTGTTTGTCATACCCCTTTTGCATAATAAATTTTTTTTAAATCTCATTTGGATTACTCTATCATCATAAAACTCAACTTTCATTGGCGCCGCCCTAAATGGCCCATGCGGCAGGCATTCCGGCGGCCCAAATTTAAAAATATTTTTCCTGTCGATTATTTAAGCCTTGGAGAACCAGAAAAGCATCTATTTGAATGTTTTTAAAGGAAAGTGTTAAATTTGAACACGTCTAATATATATATATATATATATATATATGCGATATATAGCTTTATTCGGTGTTCCGTTCAGCGTTCATCACTTTTTTTGCGTTCCGTTCAGCGTTCAACCGTTTTTTGGTGTTCCGTTCAGAGTTCAATTTATTATCCCTTCCTGGGTGTTGTGGAATCCCATTGAAAAATTATGAACTTACTTATTATTTCTATTAACATTGAGTGGTTTTCTTTCTGAAAAGCAACCCTTCAAGTACAATATGAATCAATTTTGCGTTCCGTTCACAAGCCTATATTATATATATATATATATGTATATATATATATATATATATATATATATATATATATATATATATATATATATAGAATAAATAATATATATATATATATTATATATATATATATATATATATTAGGGTTGTTCTTATTTTCAAATGTTTGAAATGTTAGCAACAAAGTGGATTTTCTGTTCTTGGTGATAAAAGAAGACGACATACAAAGTTTGAACAAAATCGGTCAACATTACAAGGTCGAGGTCAAAGTTTTAAAAATTTAATAAAAATATAGTTTTCCGCAAATTTATTGAAAGTGGGTGGACGTTACAACTTCAACAATAATTATTAGTTTGAAAATAATATCAATTTTTGGGGGAGAGTAAGTGCAAAAATGTATTTGCTTATATCTCTTAAAGTATAGCGATTTTTAGAACACCAAACATATCAAATGAAAGCTTGGTACACCAGCTTTAATATTTTGGTATACTAAATCATGTCATTTAATAAGTAGAGAGTTATATGTACATAAAAAAGCCTATCTCGCGTACAAAATGACACATATAATGGATTATAAATGCGTCAATTTTGAAAGGATACCTTGGACGCAAATCTAAGAAACACATTATTTTTTATTTTTTTCATAATCGATTTCTTATAGTTCAATACAGGCTCTGAATCATATGGTGTAAAATCAGATTGGACTGAATTCTGAATTGATAGAATGCAACCAAGGTCATTTTTGGATTTATCATCCAAAGGTTACTAAGCTTAAAAGTACTATTTTACTCTGAAGCGAACAAGTCATCTTCTACAGGCGAGTGAAGTTAATTGACACAAAAATAAAAAGCTATGAAAATACACACTTCATTTTTTTCTTTGTTTTTTACTGAAACTTTGTTTTATTAAAAACATCAAACATACGTCTGGTAGTAATTAGATTTCCTTTAAATTAATAATAATTATTGAAGTCTGTAACGTCCACCATTTTGAAGAAATTTGCGAAAAACTATGTTTTTTACTAAATTTTTAAAACTTTGACCTCGTTGTGCGACCTCGTAATGTTGACCGATTTTGTTCAAACTTTGTAAGTCGTCTTCTTTTATCACCAAGAAACAGAAAATGCTCAAAGTCGCTAACATTTCAAACATTTGAAAAATAAGAACACCCTAATATACATATATACACACACACATGTATATCTATATATCTTATATATATATTATATATATTTGTGTATATCTATATATATCTATATGTATGTATATATATATACACACACACACACACACACACTATATATATATATAATAAATATAAAGAAATCACGTTGACAAAGTATTTTCACAACACTGTGTTTCATGGTTATATTTAACCAATCTTCAGGTTCAAATACAAATATAATGATGGAGTAACATTTTGACAATTAAATTAAAGAAATAAATGAAAAAATAATAAACAATAACAAAAGAAAAACGAAAGAAACAAACAAAGAAACAAAAGAAACATATAAAAACATATAATATCTATAATAATTTATTATGGTGGGTTCTGGTTTTCTTTAGAATTTTTATATTTTTTATTTGAAATTTATATTCATGAATGCATTATTTAAAATTTCCGATTTTTTGTTTAAAAGAGTTGATTTGTCATGCTTGGCAATGCATAATTTTTCAGTGAGACATAATTGCATCTTCTTGCTCCGTTTTTGAAAATATTGCTTCTTGCATGTACACTACAATTTATCTTAAAATTCTTTTTTTCCTTCTTCAGTTTCCATACAAATTACTTAGCATGTAGAGTGAGGGCTATCTTCATTTTTTATTGCATTTTTATGCTCCATCCAGCGTTTTTTAAAAGGTCTTAATGTTTGGCCATAGTATGTATGGGTGGGCTCATTTTCTGGAGATACATCTATCTTGTATACTATGTTTTTAGCATTGCATCCTCCAGAGATTCGACCCATTGGACATACTTTATTTTTTTGGCAGTTACATTAAGACCTTTAAAAAACGCTGGATGGAGCATAAAAATGCAATAAAAAATGAAGATAGCCCTCACTCTACCATGCTAAGTAATTTTGTATGGAAACTGAAGAAGGAAAAAAAGAATTTTAAGATAAATTGTAGTGTACATGCAAATAGGCTTTTTAAAGGTACATATAACTCTCTACTTATTAACTCACATGATTTAGTATACCAAAATATTAAAGCTGGTTAACCAAGCTTTCATTTGATATGTTGGTGTTTCTAAAAAATCGCCGTATTTTAAGAGATATAAGCAAATACGTACTGTCCCCAAAAATTGATCTTTTGATATGAGAATATACGATTACCATTGGTAACGCCAGTTAGTGTTGCCTGGATAGCAAGAAAAAAAGAAGGGAGAGAAGGGAGGAAAAATACCCCCCCCTTCTCTTCTCTTTCTATCCAGGTAACACTAACACTATTACCAGATGGTAATCGTATATTCTCATATCAAAGACAATTTTTGGGGACAGTACGTATTTGCTTATATCTCTTAAAGTATAGCGATTTTTAGAACACCAAACATATCAAATGAAAGCTTGGTTAACCAGCTTTAATATTTTGGTATACTAAATCATGTCAGTTTAATAATAGAGAGTTATATGTACATTAAAAAAAGCCTATTTTGCGTACAAAATGACGCATATAATGGATTATGTATGCGTCAGAGACAAAGTAAAATTTTGAGAGGATACCTTGACGCAAATCTAAGAAACAAATTATTATTTATTTTTTTCATAATCGATTTCTTATAGGTCAATACAGGCTCTGAATCATATGATGTAAACTCAGATTGTACTGAATTCTGAACTGATAGAATGCAACCAAGGTCATTTTTGGATTTATCATCTAAAGTTTTACTAAACTTAAAAGTACTATTTTACTCTGAAGCGAACAAGTCATCTTCTACAGGCGAGTGAAGTTAATTGATACAAAAAAGCTATGAAATAAGCTAACAATACTCACTCCCTTTCTTGCTTTGTTTTTACTGAAAACTTTGTTTTATTAAAAAACATCAAACATACGTCTGGTAGTAAATTAGATTTCCTTTAAATTAATAATTATTATTGAAGTCTGTAACGTCCACCATTTTGAAGAAATTGGCGGGAAACTATATTTTTACTAAATTTTTAAAACTTTGACCTCTTGCGCGACCTCGTAATGTTGACCGATTTTGTTCAAACTTTGTATGTCGTCTTCTTTTATCACCAAGAGACAGAAAATCCACTCAATGGCTAACATTTCAAACATTTGAAAAATAAGAACAACCCTAATATATATATAATATATATATATATTATATATATATATATATATATATATATATATATATATATCATATATCAACTGTGCACTATAATGGATTCAACACCTCGAAATGAACATCTGCAGTCTATCAAGTACCTCTTAATCAATAGCCCACTTCAAACCATCTCATGAAAGTATGTCTCTCATTACTATGTACTCCTGCAAGTAGAAAAATCAATACACCTTCCTCCTGTAGAGTTCTCAACACTAAATCATTGTTTAGGAACCGGCGGTCCTTAGAAGCCCCCGTCCCCTACTGAGGGACTCTCAAGGTATATTCCTTTTCCCCTGCATGACTCATCATCCACCTGCTCCATTAATATATATTTGTTGAAAAGGCTCTTCCTGCCAAGTTTCTTTTTAACATAACATGAAGGACTTTACCAAAAGTTGGTCAATATGAAAGTTAAATATAAAAGTAAATTGTTAAAAAGTTGATGTAATTGTAAAAAAATAATATATTATTGTATATAATGCATCAAATCAGGATGCTTATCTGTTAAGAGTAAAGTCAATACTAATGTTTAAAAATCTGCTATGTTTTTAAGAAATTCCGTAATTCAAGATCCTCTCACAATTCCACTAAAACAACTTTTCCCCTCTCAAAATAGAAATCCTAAGCAATGAACTAACCCATGATAGAAGTATTTTATTCAGAAAGTATATTCTTGCAGCCCCTTATTTAAAAGTAGAGCTGGGATTCGGTAGAAAATCTACCGCCGGTTCGATATTCGGTATATACCTTCTACCGATCAATATCGGTATTCGGTAGATTTTATTATATATCTACAGTATCGATCGATATTCGGTACGGTAGATTAGAAAGTGAGAGAAATTGATTTATGTATCTGCTTTTACTTCTTCACATGCATTTCATATCGGACAGTTTATAACAAACAACAATTAAATACATCATTTATTATAATTTATTAGAGATTATTTGAAATTCAATACATATTATCTTATATAAATTAAAAATAAATTAAATTACTTGGATTTTGTAGGAAATGGAAGGCTATAGATTTTTTCTTATTTACTGTCTCTTATTGTCCGATATTAAATACACTTTTCTGGTACTCTAGTATTCAATGCATAGCAAAAGCTTATATTGAATGGCTATTTATGTATCTGCTCTATAATACTATAAGTTATAGTTGTTTATTTATTTTCGAAGTTACAGTTCTTCACACAAGGGAGCACTTGGTCAAAGCGACAGCTGAACGAGGATGTTTTTCTGCTATTGAAGGGAATAAGCTATCTTCATGTCTCGATGTGAATGCTACAAAGTCATACTTTCAAATATACCGTACCGATTGTCAATCGGTACGGTATTTGGTAGTTTCTGCCGAATATCGTATGATCGTTTTGGTATTTGAAATCAACCGTCGATATTATCGAATACCGATTTACATTCGGTAGTCGCAGCTCTGTTTAAAAGACATGTTTTCTTCAATGCAAAAGGTATGTTTTATGACAATTTAATGGTTCTAAGTAAGTAACACATTCATAAATGGCAATCATTGTTTGGCTATATATTGGTAATGGGCCGTAATAATTCAGAACCGATAATTTATTTTGTAAATTTCAGAATTGTTAGCTCTTAATGCATTCTGAATGTTTTATGACGCAACCTAAACAATGTGATCTCCTTTGATAAATGCATGTACATTAGGGGGGGGGGGGTATTATAGAAACATAATATTAAGATATCAAAATGTTACCCCCCGCGAAAGTTGCGTCATAAGAAACTAAATGATCGTAGAAAAATGGATTTTGATCAATGTCATAGATAACATATATTATCAACCATGGAGTAAAAAAACACCTTACATTTAAACAAAAAAAGAATATACAATTTAATTTTATGTTTTAAATTTATTGTATGAAAATTAAGATGTGAAAAGTAAACGTATTTAAAAAATAACTTAAAAACATCAACATGAGTACCCTCTTTTTCTTTTTCCTTCTTGAAACTATAAAAGAACGCTAGAAGGAGCTGTTATTTAAAAAATGGTTGTTGCGTCTGCATTTTTGTTCATTTATTGGCACTAAATATTATATGATGAAAATTTGTATTAAAAAACAAAGTCTTAAATTGATAATAGCTAATTTAGTAAAACTAAATTTTTTCAAAATAAGCAATAAAAAACAAATTTGCTTCTAACGAAACCTTTGAACGCAATTTGGGGAGGGTTAAGGGGTCAAATCAAAATCAATTTTTCTACGATCATTAAGTTTCTCATAACGCAACTTTCGCGGGGGGTGAAATTTTGATATCTTAATATTAGGTTTCTATAATACCCCCTAATGTATGTACATATATTATGCTGATAAAAAGATAAATAAATCCTTGCCTTTCCATTATTTTTTGCGTTATAACTTTTCATACGATGAATTCACTCACGGGTCATGACCATAATAAATACAATTCAGTACAATTGAGGAGCAATAAGGCTTCAAATTAAATATTTCCCCTGCTACCTTCACGGTTGGCCTTGCAACACATAGGGATTCTTATGTAAAAATAATCGAGTAGGCGCATTCTCTGAGCTTTAAAGAATTTGATATTCAAATCATATATTGCCTCAGATAAAAAGTATTCAAATGAAGCCATAGGCGGTGGGCTAAGGCCCATTATATAAGTGACTTCGGCCTTATTGATGCCTATATTTCATGCTACTTATAGACATTATATAGAGGACTCGCCATAATTTATATATTTTTTCAAAATGGCTGCCTCCATATGTGGAACTTGAAAATAAAAATGGAATGCGATAGCCGTGTGCGTTAAGGCCATAGAGATATAAAGACATAGAGGGGTTATTGGATTATTCAGAGGAATAGTTTTTGTGACCAAACTAAACAAATCTTTCTATCTCTATGATCAACTTACGATGATGTAAATAGTACAAATTACTTTGTTTATATTGGACACAGAATACAGCTGAACGCTGGCTTTTGAAGGAAATCAGCTCTCTATATCTTTATATCTCTATGGGAAAAACTACTAACACTTCTCAATGACGTCACAGCAGAGAATAAAAGCAAGGAGGATATACCATAGAGATAAAAAGAGAGCTTATTCCCTTCATCTGTATTTTTGTGTCCAATATAACAAAGTAATTTGATCTACTACGTCATCGTAAGCTGATCATAGAGATATAATCTATCTCTATTATCAGCTTACGATGACGAGGTACAATTACTTTGTTTATATTGGACACAGAATACAGCTGAACGACAATGTTTCTCTGCTACTGAAGGGAATAAGTTCTCTATATCTCTATTGTGAAGGCGTGTTCAGCTCTCAAAGTTGAGGGCGCAGGTTCGAATACTCCCGAGAGGGGATGGTCGTTTTTTGGTTTGCTACCTCATTGATAAGATCCTAGGTTCGAGTGACGTGACTAGTATGCTTATTTATATCCTGTTGGATTCTGCCATTCCATCGAAACATATAGGCAAAAAATATTTCTATTGAATAAAAGATGTTCAATTATGGAAAATGACTATTTAGTATTATCATGATATTCTGGGGGTTTCTAACTTTCTTTTTTTATAAAGACATTTTTTTATTCTATTATTCTTAGTTCTTATAATAATCTCGACTTGATAAAGCAGTCGAAATCCTAAAATCCTAGCTATATATGCCTTCAGCACATAAATCTACCGGATCATTCTTTTTTTCATTTTTGAGTTACACATGCACTTAAAAATATTTACAGGGGCATTAAATGCAATCACCAATCCAATCGTCCCTGTTATTTCTACAGATATTAAAACTCAAAAAAGTGGAGGCAGCTGTTTTAATTTGAGCGGGACGATACATAGAAAAAGTTCTTAAGGTCGATGGGTTTGAATAGCTATAATGTCCATCAGTGTGCAAATACACAATTGTGACTAGTGGTGGACATGTCAACACTATTGACAGAGAATCTGCTATCACGATGAGCAAGTTCTACGTGTCCAAAGTTCGTGTAGAAGCAATTTTAGAAATGAAATGCTGAACAATAAGGTAAGGTTACAGATAGGCCAAAACGACGTGACAGCTTCTGTTTTTCCTTACAATAATGCAGTTATGGTGAAGAAGACCAAAAGGAGTCTTGAGCACTCTCAAACCGGAATTGACAGAATTCCTGTCAGCGTACTCAAGTTTGGTGTTGTAGCATTGCCGATAGCTCATTTGATTAATAATGCTTGAAGGTGGAACCGTTCCACGTGGATTTATGACTATACAAAGACAAGAAAAAGTCGATCAAGGATCCTGGTCGAACCCTTCGGTTTCTATCTTGTCTACGTTGTCCAAGATTCAGGAAAATATTGTAAAGGAGGACCTGACGAACTACCTTCAGAAAACTGAAGCCTTACCCAACTCGCAGGGTGGTTTTAGGCGATGAAAGTCTACTGTGAATGCTATGAACCATGCTGACTGGAGGAGGGAATAGTGGCAGCATTTGATTTGTCAGCAGTGTTTGACACAATACTCAAGTAACCCAAACTGTCAGGTCTAGGAATATCTTGTTCGCCACTCGCTTGTTTCGATTCCTATGTCTGGAGGTAAGCAGAGTGATATGTAACGGTTCCACATCTGACGACGTTGCCATGGAGTTGGGCGTAAGGTCCTTATATTCTGATTGCGGATATACCCTAGTCATTTGGACCTCGGCAGTGTAAGATCCAAGCCAGAGGAATACTTCATAATAGTATTTGGACGACATGGAAGACTTTTAACCAGAAATTAAACCATGGCTATTAATAAAAGCATGGATAAACGTTACCAAACCTAACATTTCTCTGCTTGAATATAATTGTACGTTTTATAATATATCGATGAAATGGATGCCTCGGTTGATCATGATGTATTTTCATATCATCATTTATGGCAATACTATCAATGCATTTACATATGCCTAGCTTTGAAAACTTACATATATATATATATATATGAAGTAAATTCATAGATTAAGATCTGCTATTTCTTATGCAACAACTATTATACAACTTCTTAGCACGGACGACTAACCACGTTTCCCAAAATGCCTTACTAATAGTAAATAAAGTTCGTTAGAGTCTTCACACATTATTTATTCTATTCTTTTATAAATAAATATAATTTTATTAGCCTTTTAGATTTAAAAAAAAGTAAGAAAGAAAAAGATGTGAATAAGATGGTTCAGCTTAAAGGCGTGGTTGTAAACTGAGGAGACAAAAATAAACACATACATACAATGATAATATGAATACACAATTCTTTTAGTTGTTTGAGAAGGGGGGGTTATACATAGAAACTTAGGTAAAGGGTGAGGAGGACATTGGGATAGCAACTTTATTATTAATAGAGTAAGTAGTAGTAGAGGTGTCTCGGGACAGCTATGTAATAATCTCTCTGACTAGAGGAGAAAGCAAGGGATGAAGCTATCTAGGAGCGCAAGAGCAGTGGGATTTACCAGATCTAAAATCAATCTGAGAATAGTAATACACAGTCCTAAATGTCAAGAATGGAGGGCAAAAACACAAGACTTTCACTGAATAAACTCTGTATTATTTATTAATGATAAGAGAAAAGAAAGAAGGAAAGCTCATGGCTACAAATGTCCAATCATTCCATAAAAATATAGCTCCATTCCATATAGATATTCACTTATCAGCTGAATCCGTATTAGTTACGGGTAGGAGGAGGTCTAATCTAGGAGCAAGGGTCTATTCAAAGCTGGTATATTATTTTGGAAAGGAAATGCCCAATGACGTCATAAGAGATAAACATTTGTTAGAAAATGATGTCAGTGGTGATTATTTTTAGAACGTTGTAACATCTCTATTTTGAGTAATAGAGAAAAATAGGGAATCGAGTTGGATTCAGGGATTCCTAAAAATAATAAATGGCATGGCTGAGTATTTTGTGTTACAGCATCTCGATCATTCCTTTATGAAATTTATGAGTTCCTTCGCGCTGTTTCTACATTCTTTGAACTCCTTAGAATGCCATGTTATTTAAACAATACTTTTTAAATGTTGGTGAGGATCACTATTTTGAAGGACTTTTTTCTTATTCCATGTGTATAAATTTAGTTTTTCGCATAATATTTTTTGTGTAGAAGGACAATTAATATATATAATATATATAACTCAAAGAACTTATTTGTGTTCTGGAGATGACCATGGCAGATCCGGTTTAAATTAATTACACGAGAGAGTCGACTGGTGAGAGAAAAAATACAAATTATTCACCCTTGGCAATGACGCCGCCTTACCATTATATTGAAAGACTGTTGTTGTTGTTAGGCGGTAAAGGGGTTAGAAAGGTGGAACAATACGCATTGAATCAAAGAGTATTGAATCGTATTTTTTTTTCATTCCAAATATTCATAGCTTGACAAATTATAATATATATTATTTCAATAATTACTCTTCTGTATATATATTTCAATGTTTGAACATACAAAAGATAAAAAACCGGAGTATATTCCGTTTGCAACTGTTAATGAAAGGGGGCATACTCTCCTCCCTGCTAGGAAGGTGTTTAGGCCGCCGTATTCGATTTACTTTGTATGACCAAAAGTATTTGAATTCTTCTCCACACCAAATCTTAGGAGAAAGTAGACGTTAATGATATGAGAAAACTTACAATTTGTGAAGAGAGATTTTGAAAATAAATGAGAATCGCCAATAGGTATATGTTTATTGGTGGCCAAGGACGCCTTCTATTGAATCAGCAAGACGACGACCAGCTGCTGATACCATTGCTCGCATTATCATATTATTATTTTTTAAATTGAACACTTTTGTGTGTAAATTAACAAAAAAAAAAAGAACTGAAGAACTACAAGTTTTGGACACAAGGGACACATAGATAAATATTTTAAATGGGGGCTCACAACACAGTTAAAACACACACACAAAGATGCGCGGCGTTTGGAGAATTGGTGATATGAAGTACAAACCACGCACACTTAATAAATCGAAATTTATATAAAAGTCTTAGGCGTGTGTCTTTAAGAAGGCGGCGGCGATGTTTTATTATTCTTTGTTCTGTTTCTCTCTCGATTTGCTCTTTTTGGGGTTGATTTTTATTTCCGGCGAAGCTTACGGCTTCCCTTCCAAGGGGTGTCGTTGCAGGGACCTCGGGGGGTGCATAGGAGGGAGGGGGTACTGAAAATAAGTAACAAATTACAACTTATTAGACGATGCTTCCACTGTAAATTTATATTATTATAAATCCTGAAGGTCTCCATATATATATATATTCAAAGTATTGCCAATTAAGTCCAGTAAGTCCACGTAACAAATAAGTAGTTGATAATGATATTGATGTTGCAACATTTACAGAGCTTTGAGGATATTAGAATATCATCTACGGTGTTTTACTTGTTCAGGGCATTTAATATATATATAATAAATGCATTTAATGTGACGTCATCTATGCCTACGTACCACGTCAAAAAGATTCTACAAATGGATAGAAAATTCCATTTGTATCTCCATTTGTTGGCATAATCATTTTGTAAAATATATACGGACTTATGAATGTATTGACAAAACATTGTATTTACGGAGACTAAAATGTTTTTTAGTCAAAGAGAAATTGATTAAGTAAGATGACGTCACAGCAGAGACTAAAGCAAGGAGGATATACCATAGAGGTGATAAAAAGAGAGCTCATTCCCTCATCTGTATTTCTGTGTCCAATATAAACAAATTAATTTGGCCCACGTCATCGTAAGATGATAATCAGCTTACAATGACGAGGAACAATTACTTTGTTTATATTGGGCACAAAAATACACAGCTGAACGACGATGTTTCTTCGCTATTGAAGGGAATCAGCTCTCTATATCTTTATATCTCTATACCCTTGTTATCATATCTCAATAAAAGATTATTATTTCTGCAGTGACGTCATCACGACATCATCATCAAGGGCAATTTTCATTAATCATTTCCCCAGATGGAAATGTAGGTGGCTACCTTGTTTGTATATGAAGACCTTCTTCGATACTAATTTGTTATTATTATTTTGTTAGATGGAGACAGTGGGCAGAATGAAGAGGTTGAGGGTGATTGAGAAGTGAGAAGAAGTATTTGGATGTGGGATCAGTATGATTTATTAAGTTGTTGCCATATTCATATAGACTGAACTGAGCTTCTACATGTAGAGCCCGCGACTGGCCTGCTTCTGTGAAAATAGTTTGGCCGTCATTTTCATGTAGTAAAAATAACAGGGTATAGAAGCAAAACGTGGACTCTTAATAATAATAATTTTCTCAAAAAATTACAAAATTGGGTGTTTATATTTTTGGAGATTCCAATTTATTAGCCTTTTGAGCATAAATGATCAATTATAACAATCGTCAATTCTCAAAAATGAGCAAGTAGACGCGAAAAAGAAAAGGATCTCAGATCTGCTTGACGCAGAAATTGAGGTGATAAAGATCATGGACATTCTCAAGTGCTCCTGGAGCCTCGTTTTCAAGGTTGCCAAGATGAAAAAGGACGGGGAAGGCCTCGAGAGGGAAGCAGGAAGTGGTGGCCACCATTTAAAAAGGACTCCCGAGTTCCTGGAGAAGAAGATCAAGGAGGACCCCACAAAATCCATGAACCGCCTCTTCAATGACTTCTCTGTGGACCTCATGGCCATCAACCGGGCAGTGAGGGATGATCTGGGGTTAATCTCATACACGAGGACTCTGAGGCACTTGTTGACGGAGGATATGAAGAGGAAAAGCTCACAAATGCAAGAAAGTCCTCACTCGGTTGAAGGGTAATGGTTCCATTGTAAAAATCTTCTCCGACAAGAAATTTTCACCGTGGACCAAGTCTACAACAGGAGGAATGACCGGTGGCTTGGGGAAACAACAGAAGAGGTACAGGGGTTGTACCGTACAAAACATCCGGCGCAGACAATGGTCCTGGGAGTCGTGGCGTCAAACAGGAATAAAATGCCACCCTTCTTTTTCAAGGCCGGGAGAAGATTCGCAGGAAACCTACTACAAGGTCCTCGGTACACAGTTTTACTATGGCTGAAGGCCATTACCCCGAGGGAAAGTATGTGTGGACGCAGGATGGTGCTGCATCACACGCGTCGGACCTGTACCAGAAGTTCTGCACTGCCATTATGGCTCATTTTTGGCCGAAGGACATGTGGCCCTCCTCCTCGCCGGATCTGAACCCGTTGGACTTCGCCGTGTGGGGCGAATTGGAGAGGAAGACCAACAAGACTCCTCATCCAAATGTGGATGCTCTAAAGGCCACAATCAGGACGGAGTGGGACAACATGTCAAGGAGTTCCTCATCACTCCTGCAAGGTTGTCCGTCGCCGTGTGGAAGCTGCCATTGAAGCTGAAGGAGGCCACATCGAGTGAGAGTGCTCACAAAGGCCCTGTCTATAATTTTGTTAAAAATAATAATCATTATTTTTAAAATAAAATTATATTATACTTTTCTACCATTGTCCTCTAGAGTCCACGTTTGCTTCTATACCCTGTATATATATTTGTTAAAATGTTTTTTTCTTCTTATTTCCTTCATTTGGAAGAGGAGAATGGCTCAATTCTTGACGTTGCCAATCCTCAAGTGACGTCCCCACTAAAATCCATGAAAAACATGAAAAGTAATAATAATGCTTCAAGAAGAAGAAGAGATAATGTATAGAAAGGAAGATACCACCTTAGTCGGACTTTCATTCATTTTGAATGTTTATAAAACTAAATTATAATGTACGATTAAAAACTATTCCATAAAACAATTTTAAAAAAATCCTTCACTCAACCAGTCAAAAAACAGTAAAATATATATTCGGCACTAAATGGAAATAAAATAGAAAAATCTCTTAAAATATATATAACCAACTTTAGCCATTATTTAGTTAAACAGCAAATTATAAAATCTTGAGAAACATGTTTTTCTCTTGTCATTTGTGGAAGATTGATGTCAGTCAATGTTGACATCCAAATGCATTGTGAAATTGTAAATATTAGATTTTCAAAGAATAAAATAATAAAGAAATTATTGTTGCTTAAATAAAGTATTTTACATTTTTTTAAATATAATTATTAAAAAATATATATATTTCATTTGGAGATCTACAATTTGATATCTACGGCTGAATGAATTAGGTTTTTATACCGACCAAGGGGTCTTCGTCCTATCAAGAAACAGAGAGCCCAAAGACAGCGGATTAGCGGAGTTAGTGGATTAGTATAAGGTGTTATGTAGTATGCAGACAAAGAACCAAGCACAAGTCACCAAATCAAAGTATTGCAAATCTTACCTTAAATATAGGATATGGAAAACAAGTTGGGACCACCCGTTCAATAAAGAAAATACCACATTGCGCATACGTGTATCATCATTTAAAAAGTAATTAAACTCTTGATTACTCCTTGCTTTTTCTTTAGTACACCTGATTAATCTTGTAGCACACTTGCAGCTGATTGAATGGAACTTTGTCCTCCAATAATAATAATAATAGTAAAAACTATAGCGTTAAAGTAAAGTAGCGCATGCAAGGAAAAAGTAAACAAAAAAAATGGCCAAAATTTTGGTTATTTTCTTTAACGTTAGATGTCGCTAGTCCATGAAATTAGGTCACAATCCTATTTAGAACCGGTTTTAAGGGATTAAGTTTGATGCTTTGAAATATATCTATCACTACAAAATTGTGTGAGATTCCAAATATAAATAACAAAAGGACTATTATTTTCAAAGAGCTCTAGCATCAAAGCGCCCCTTACGGACTAAAGAAGAACTAAAATATTGGCCAATTCCTTTCGGGAAAAAGGAAGAATTTATGTCATGCATGCGCTACTTTACTTTAACGCTTTAGTAAAAACCATTATCACGATTGCGTAAAGAAATAAAATGTTTAAACAGTGAAATTATTCCACTTCTTTTCAACAACTGTTGACGCTTGTATTATTACTCGTTTAAATCAATCGCGCGATTAAGGAATATCTACTACATTATCAGCAGTTTTGATCATAAGTTCAGCAGCTTTAATTCAATATAACTATAGCGTTCATTGATACATTTCTGAGGCATTCCTTTTATTACTCCTTCTGTATGGTGTCCAGTAATTTCATCGAACGTAAATTCGTCGAGGAACTTTTTATAGCCGTTTTTTTGGTCAAGGGTAAATACCTCGCTTGCTCTTTTATAGTCAGCCAATACCCCCGACTAAGCCCACGAGATTAGTATACAAAGTAAAAAAATAAATCGCGTGGAAAACGCGTCACTACAAAAAGCTATGCGACAAAAATACCCACGAGAAAAAGACGAAGAAAGAAATTACTTAACTACAAAAAGCTTCACGACAAAATACCCGCGAAAAAAAAGGAAAACGAGGAAATTGACCGACTATAAAAAAGCAAGCGAGGTATTTACCCATGACAAAAAAAAACGGCCATAAAAAGGTCCGCAACGAATTTACGCACGATGAAATTACAGTAAACCCTTTTTTATAAAACATTTCAGCTATGAACTATTAATAGAAATCTACTTTAGAGTAAGTTAAAAATATTGTATTTTAAATTTGTTAAATATAATTATTTAAAAAAGTATTCTTGCAAAACTTAATTTGGAGACGCATGAAAAAATGTGTCTCTTTATGGAGCGCGCTGGTGGTCCCAATTTTTTTTAACTAAGTAAATGCTGCCCAAAGACTAACGACCACCAAGAAAAGGCCCAAGAGACACAGCAGTTTAAAAATAAATATAATAATATTTACGATGGATGAATATCCAGGAGAGGATCTGAAGAGTTCGGAATTGTTATTTTTGTTTGTTTATTATTTCATATAGATAGAATGAGTATGAGGCACATATAAAGAAATATAAGTAGATCTTTGTAAATAAATAGATTTGTATCTATGACGTCATAGTTAGGGCTTGAAAGCGATAAAAAAAGAAAACACATCCATTGTCTTATGCGAGGACACATAAGACAAGACTGCTTCCTTGGCTAGCAATAATTTGTAATTCCACTATTGTTTTAAGAAAAATAAAAGTTAACTCGGAAATCATCAGCTAACTCTCAATTATCGAATTCTTCGTCTGAAAAAATAAAAATAAAGATAAATATAAACAAAAAGAACATAAAAATAAAATATTTTCTTTAACAAACTTTTCCTTTAGAAATATATACACATCTTAACGATAATAATGTTCCGACATCCCTCTATAACTGCTACCGGATTGTGATGAAGGTTTGTGCCATATGGGGATATGTTGATAAGAGGGCTAAACAAAACAATAACTAAATTGGACTAAGGGTTGGAGGAATGGAAATATTGATAAAAAATATTAATCTAATAGCTGCTACGTAAGACCGATGTTTAAAACCAGGAAAGGTTTGCACACATTGAACCTCTTTAAATACAGATCATACATGACGATTGACTTAATAAGTCAAACAACTAGCGAATGGTCACTTCAACAGTGAAGCTATAAAAGCTACCTTTTCTATAGAGATATAGATAGCTGATTCCCTTCAATAGCAGAGAACATCGTCGTTCAGCTGTATTCTGTGTGTTCAAAATAAACAAAGTAATTGATACTACGTCATCGTAAGCTGATCATAGAGATATAATCTATCTCTATGATAAGGTTACGATGACGTAGGTCAAATTACTTTGTTTATAGTGGACACACAGAATCAGCTGAACGATGATGTTTCTCTGCTATTGAAGGGAATCAGCTCTCTATATCTTTATATCTCTATGACCTTTTCACGTCTCAGGAATCTATATAAAATAATGATGACGTCATAAGATATTTGCTTTTGATTATCCTCTGCGCCCGTGAAGTCAGAGATGACGTAATAAACGAATTATTTTTTTTCCTTTTAAGATTTATGTTTCCTTTGATAGAGGCCAGCAGTTGCATATAATTTAAAAAAATCTAATGAAAGTATGGACCTCCTCTCCCTCAATTGCTGGATGTGAAAAGGACGGAGCTAAATTGCACAAATAACGACAAATTATGTCTACGCAAGTCACGGGTAAAACATGCTTACATCTTTATAAAAGTAACCGAGTTGCTTGGTTTAATTGACTCTTTTGAAGACATAAAAATAATCGTTCTTTGGATTAATATCATAACACAGCTATAATTGATTTTATTTGACCAAATTAACTGTTTAAGCAGCTGTCTAAGATAGAAGAAATTAATATAAAATATTGCTGTGAAGGCCGGTCAATAAATTATTTCGTGGTTCGATGGAATTGAGTTGTCCATATTGTTAAAAAATACTATAACATTAAAATGAGTACATCGGACCTTCGTAAGTTTGACAAAAGATCTCTCTTAGTGAGTGGAGCGAGTCCATTATATATATATATATATATATATATCGTTCTTTTTTAATATAATTATGCCACTAACCTATACAATAACTGGATACTCAAGAGGCAAAAGAACACTCAATGGTCACAGCTGTCATTTCATAGAAAAATGACTTAAGGTTGCCTGGAACATTTTTTCCCTATCAGAGGAAGAATTTATAACTGTAGATTATAAAAAATAACCACGACAGATCTCATCATATGTGCAGTATTTGCATCCGATCGACTAATCGCTGAGTTAATGATAATAATAGCCTATCATTGATAAATCAACATATCAAAAATCTGCTTTGCTTTGACGTGGTTTTGTCATTTCTAAAAGAAAAAGTGTCTCATTTTATTCGATCAAGTTTATAGCCTGAGAATCTATGGATATGTAATGAAATAAAGTTGGCTAATAGAGAACTAGCCTGTATGTCTTCACTGTGTCATAGAACTTAATACATTATTTATTCAGTCGTCCCTCGCAAAGTCGCGACGGCCCGGATCCACTACACGACACCCGCGATATATATGAGGGTCGCGGTGTTGATATATATTGAAATTTAGAGAGATTTGACATCACCCGGCGTTTAAGCCCACCGCCGCCAAAGAACGGGAGCCAAGCCATCGTCGCGTAGTAAAAGAACTGCGAGATGTCGAGGGGCGAAGATGCGAGGGCCGACTGTATCTAGATTTGTGTTTCATAATTAATGTTCATGACTTGGGGTTTAAACATATCGGTATATAATTAAATTTATGTGTCGATATCCCGGATATTGCCAGATAAAATGATACTCGGCCAAAAAACAATTCCCGTTGGCCAGTTTTTCACTATTTTCATTTGGAGATGTGGTGTATCCATTTATTATTTAGGTTGGCGAATCATAAGTGTCTAGGGTCCCTTACTGCTGGCAAGTGATCCACGTGATCGTCCCACGCTGGGGTTTCGCGTGAAGAATGATGAGAGTCGGTCGATGCTCCTTCCGAGCTTTGGTGTGGGTGCGGGCGTTGCGTCGATAAAGGGGATGGATAGCTCGTCGTAGAGGGGAGTCTTCTTGTTGTAAGACCCGTTTCCGTTGTGAAGAGGCAACATTTCGTCCTCTGGGATCTTGTCCAGGGCCTTCTTCTTGGGATGCTTCCTAATCGAGGAGAAAAAAGAGAAAAAACCTTTAGATTTGATTTCCAAATGAGTCATTAAGACTCAGCCATTTATAACTTGTATTTGCTTACCGTTCCCAAAACAATATAAGCAAGATAATCATCTCAATGTATGAATGTGTTTAAAAAAATCATATTACGTAATTGATATTCATCACAGCTTTGATGTCAGAAGAAACAATCAGGGGTGGGTATTCAAAAGTATTTAAGTGATACTTAGTAGCATAATCCCTACTGCTTTTTTCTTATATTTGGCCAAGATCTGTATAATAAGGTCTGGGCAATACAAAACAAATATGTAGCATGTGACTACTCAATGACGTCACCGGAGAATGAATATATATATATTAGGGGGTATTATAGGAACCTAATAGTAAGATATCAAAATTTATCCCCCCCACGAAAATTGCGTCATAAGAAACTAAATGATCGTAGAAAAATGGATTTTGGTTTGACCCCCCCCCCAAATTGCGTTCAAAGGTTTCGTTATGAAGCAAAACTTTTTTGTTATTACTTATTTTGAAAAAAATTAGTTTTACAAAATTTAGCTATGATCAATTAATGGCTTTGTTATTTTTTGCAAATTTTAATCAAATAATATTTAGTGCCAATAAATGAACATAAGTGCTGACGCATCAACCATTTTTTAAATAACGGCTCCTACTAGGTTTCTTTTATAGTTTCAAGAAGGAAAAAGAAAATGAGGGCACCCATGTTGATGTTTTTTAGTTATTTTTTTAAATACGTTTGCTTTTCACATCTTAATTTTCATACAGTAACTCCCTCACATGGTTTATAATATAAATCTATGACGTTGATTATATCCATAAACTTTTGCAGATGCCTCCGTTACTAGTTTTACAGCTCTTTCCACTGATTGTGAATGGCAAGGATACTTATTAATTTTTAAAGGATGTTCTTTTGTTTTTATAAGATCTTCCTCAGGCACAATTGGAGGAACACACAAATTTATATTTGACCAGTCGATAAGATTTAAAAAATTCTTAGAATTACAACTGATAGTTTTTTGGGGTAGTTGAAAATTTCTTTGTTTTTTAATATTCTTTTTTGCAGACAAAACTTCCGTAACACACAACAGTGACCAAAGTGTCAAGTTTTCAATGTTCTCTTGACTACTGAAAGTAGTTATTTCGCTTGATTTTCCGCTATTTTATGAAGTAATATTGCTTTTCTAGGATTTACTAAAGCGTTAAAGTAAAGTAGCGCATGCATAACATAAATTCTTCCTTTTTTCCCTAATACATAAATTGGCCAAAATTTAGTAGTTCTTCTTTAGTCCGTAAGGGGTGCTGCTTTTGATGCTAGATCTCTTTGAAAAATATACGAAGTCCTTTTATTATTTATTTGGAGACGATTTTTTAAATCTTGAAAATGATTTGATAAAATTTCAAATCATCAAACTTAATCCCTTCAACCGGTTTTAATAGGATTGTGACGTAATTAATGGACTAGAGAAATCTAACATTTAAGCAAATAACCATACTTTGGCCAATTTTTTTTGTTTACTTTTCCTTGCATGCGCTACTTTACTTTAACACTTTATATATAAGTTTGTATATGTATAAATAATATATAAATATTTTTATATATATATATATATATTTATATTAAATATTATATATATATAATATATAATATCTTTATATATATATATATTTCTTCTCCAGTGACGTCATTGAGTAGTTACACTGCTAGGATTACATGTTTTTTTTTGTATTGCCCAGACCTTATTATAGAGACCTTGTATTTGGCCATCAGCGCGCTTACCTCTTCATGCAACAGCAGATGAGAATTGTGATCAGAATGAGTAGAAGAACGATGGCACGGAGAGGGCAATGATGAGTATGAGAATGAAGGGCCATTCGTTGTCTTCGTAGATGAGTCCGCAGGCCAGGGGCGTCAGCTCGCCCTCGCCCTCAACACCTGGATCCTCCTCTGCGTAGATGACAAGGACCTTGTTCAGCACGGAGCTTTCATCATCATCACCAAAGAGACTCGACTCCAGAGGTAGGCTGATATTGATCTCACCCACTCCCTCCTCGTTGACCTCGATGTTTCCCAAATCTCCGGCGTGACGATCCTCTGAGGAAGCACTGCCATGGGATCCCTGAAAGAAAATTAATTTAAGTAAAATCTTGGTTAATTATCCTAGCACTTTGAAACATAACATCATCCAGCTTTCTCTTTTATGTAGGCTTAAACGAGTGAAGAGAAATTATATTTATAAAACTGACCCCTAGACATCCCTGCAGCATGGGCCGCCGTTTGGGAAAGCAGCAAAGCTGGGATTCGGTAGAAAAATGTACCGCGGTTCGATATTCAAAATATACCTTCTACCAATCGGTATTCGGTAGATTTTATTATATATCTACAGTATCGATCGATATTCGGTACGGTAGACTAGAAAGAGAGACATTTATTTATGTACCTCCTTTACTTCTTCATATGCATTTAATATCGGACAGATTATAACAAAGGACAATTAAATACATCATTTGTTATAATTTATTAGAGATTATTTGAAATTCAATACATACTAATCAAATATAAATTAAATATGTTCTAGGATTTTGTAGGAAATAGAAGGCTATAGATTTTTTTCATTTTCTGTCTCTCATTGTCCGATATTAAATGCACTTTCAGGTACTCTAGTATTCAATACATAGCATAAGCTTATATTGAATGTTTATTTATGTATTTGCTCTATAATACTATGAGTTGTGGTGTTTATTTATTTTTCAAAGTTCAAGTTCTTCACACAAGGGAGCGCTTAGGTAAAGCGACAGTTGAACGACGATGTTTCTCTGCTCTCTATATCTTTATATCTCTATGTGAACGTCAAAAGTCATACTTTCAATATACCGTACCGATTGACAAACGGTACGGTATTTGGTAGTTTTACCGAATATCGTATAATCGGTTCGGTATTTGAAATCTACCATCGGTAGTATCGAATACCGATTTACATTCAGTAGTCGCAGCTCTGGGAAGCAGCAATGGAAAAAATGTATTTTTTCGTCAAATAGAGTAATTTAAATATGCCATTCCAAACAGTTTGGGGGTTGCATTTCAAAGCCACTTACATCCAAGGGATTGAAATGAGGACCAAGATCACTGCAGTTTTCTCCGGAGCTGAGTGAATGGCGATTCCGTGGAGTCCAGGCTCCAGACCCGAAAAGGTTCCAGCGATGTTCAGTTGAGACTCTGGACTCTCCTGAGTGAAAGCCAAGTCCGCCGTAATGCCGTCGGCATCGATGGAAACTTTGGCATCTGTCGAAAAGAGTAAGAGAGATAGAAATGAAGTAGGCAGCAATGAGGATAATCATAACACAAATAATAATCAATCACTTAATAATAAAGATTTTAATATTAGAGACCAAATGAAACACAATTAATATTTTGTTAAAAATGAAACAAAATTAATATTTTGTTAAAAATAAAACAAAACTAGAGGCATATATACACTCAGAGAGTGCAAACCTCCGCCGTCACGGGGTCCTTATGAGCCTTCCGAGGCGGATTTTTCACGACTGGGGTGGCGTAGAGGACGGGGGAGGGTTCCCCTCGACGGAAATTCCGAGAGGAAGACGCTCCCCGCACCCAATTTCACAGCACAGCGACATCTATTGGCAGAGTAGGCTAACTTGAAATATTTATTAGTATTTAGCTCATTTTGCATCTTAATTCTGCACTCAGAGATGCCAAAATTTAATCACTTGTTCCTTTTGGCATTTCCAACCACTCTACGAAGTTTCATCCGAATCCGTTCCGTACTTTTTGAGTTATCCTGCTGACAAACAACCAACAAACCAACCCAGTGAAAACTAGAGGCATATATACACTCAAAGAGTGCAAACCTCCGCCGATCCCCACCCTATTCAAACATTCTCCCTTTACACGCCCGATTAACTAATATTGTTTCCTCTCTAAGTAGACATTTTGCATATTAAAAAAGCATCAGAGATGGGAGAAGGGAAGAAGTTTAAGCTACGTC
>CP045896.1:13129054-13158265 GCA_013387185.1 Caligus rogercresseyi
TATATATATATGTTCAAATCGTTAGTGTATACTTTACTTGGACATCAAAATAATAGATTTATTTTTGCCTAATGGTTCGATAGAATTGCAGTATCCTACTGGATATAAATAACATTATAGCTTATTCCATATACACGTATTTGAATATTATTTGTATTTTTAGTTCCGATCAGTTTCCATTTGATTATAAATTCATAATACAAGGAAAAGGGTAAAATCTATAGCTTTTAAAAGCAATTTACATGACATTCATTTATATTTGTAAGATAATTGCATATTAGTTCATAATATTGCACGAATTGATCCTCTGTTTCTTTCATTTCACGCGTTTGGATATCAAATACCCCAGTCATCTTGGCGTCATATTTATAAGAGAGGGTTATTTTTATATATAGTATGAGGACATCGTATTTTTATCTTGCGTCATCTCTGCTGTAATTGAATCCCTGGTATGACTTTGCTACAAAACGCAAAGGGATATCTTATTATTTGAAAGATAGGTGCACTGATTTGCTTCAATGTTTCAAACGGCGCTTCTCCCCATTGGGCCCACGCAAAAAGGCAAAATGCATATATATGTGATCGTTAGTTAGAGCGTAGACTTATAAAACCATAGTTATTATATGATTTTTGTGTCTATGATATCATTTACAATGAATTGATTTACAACATAAATAAAGATTATACGAGCAAGTAGTACACGTGTATATTTTTTAAATCCCAATGGAGACATACATTTATTCAATCAGCAATAAATTCATAATAATCAACAAAAAATAACCTATATTTATACAGACTAAAATGAGAAAGACAGTTAATTTTTGAAATATGGTTTTTTAAAAACATATGATTTTTAAATATAGTGTAAATGCATCTTTAAAAAATGTTTTCAGAGAATGATATTCTTTTAAAGCCACTCCCGCTATCCTTGTGGAAATACGTGGTTCTTGAACCTGGCTCTCGCCAGAATAGATTGAAATTTGCAATGGCTTTCGATGCCAGTCTCAGTTTAGGATCCTTAGTTAGAAAACCATATAGGAATCGTTTGGGCTCTTTTGTAATTTTCATAATATGACGAGATCCGTGCAATCCGGAACTGATGTGCAACAGTTTTGCGGCTTTCACACAAGGAACATATCACCCCCTCATTTTGAAGCAGACCACTCGTGTTTATGTTTTTATCTTCATACAAATAAGTACGTTATATATGATGCCATGGGCTGGCATTATATTTTTCATTCCATGGAATTGTCCGATCATATGGAGATGTATACTCCTATAATCGACATATTTGTCAAGAAAAAAAAATCCTTATAAAATATTCAGGGTTGTTTGATTTAAAATCAGGCTGATTTAAATCATTGATTTAAATCGCGATTTAAATCAAGTGATTTCCAATTAAAATCATTGATTTAAATCAATTCATGTGTTTTTTCAATAAATTAAATTGATATTTAATTTTTGCTTCTAATTCACAATGACAGAAACAAAACATTTCATGTCTGTCTTCTTAATAGTAGAGCAGTGCCTTTTTCATTATATCTATAGCCTCAGACTATAGGCCTATATCATATAATATATCATATTAAGCTTTGAGTTAGGATTATTTGATTTAAATCAAGCAATTTGGATTGCGATCTAAATTAAGTTTTTTCCAAAGACATTTTATAATCAATATTAAAATCAAGTCATGTTTATCAAATAAATGTTTATTACATGTACAATGTAAATGGAAAAGTTAACGCAGTTCAATTTGACAATTACAGGAACGAGTTATTAATTGTCAGCTTCTTGCTCTTCTAAATCTTCTAATTAGCTTAAGATTTGATGAACATATTTAACAATTTGCTCTATTCTGCTTGTACAATATGAATGAAAAAGTAAACTCAATTAAATTTGACAATTACAGGAACGAGTTATCAATTGTCCGATTATCTTGCGCCTCCTTTTCCAAGCGTACCTGGCGCGTCCTAGATTCGAGAGTGACCCATCTTGTAGTCATCTTTGATCAGCCGTTGGCAGCTCCACCCAGTAATTTTTAAGGTAAAAATTGTCATGAGTTTTCGATCCTCGCTTGGATTTCGAACTGTCACGTGATTAGCGAGTATGACTCATTACAAGGCCTTTGAAGTTCTGTATTTTATTGTTTACTCCTTTGCATTCTTTATTAAAATGAAATCATTAAGTAAGGCAACTAGAATTTAATCAAAGACAGCATTTAAAGTCCCCTGAGTAATAGGTAGGCCTATATGTTATTGGGCATGGTTTAAAAAGTTACAATTTAAAGTATGGACAAAATTTACACGTTGAAAAAAAATTTTTTGGTTCATAAAATATGGTTAACAAATAAAATCAAAAAAATCTGATTTAAATAAAAGAAATCAACAACCCTGAAAATATTTACACTTTTTTTGAGAGCTAGCTTATTTATTAATATCAGAATATAACTTGCTTTTTGACTGATTGGCCGCCATACTTACATATACAGACGAATGATTGTGTTTTTGTTGTATCCATTAGAGAATCTGAGAGCATTAGATATATCTAATTTCATTATTCCTTAAAATGCGTGGGGAAGATGGTTCTTGAGAGGGTTTCTTCTTCCTTTTCTATATTCTTAATAAGTGTGGATGCCTCTATCTGTGGGTGGATGATTGTTGGCAGTGCTAAGAGCACATAAGTAGCTGCTTCCATTCTAAGATATCTATGAATATAGTGTAAGAAACACAATGACTTCCATCTTCTTATGATCCATATGAATATATATAATGTCCTCATTCATTATATGAAGTGTATCTATATGTTGTTATACTATCTAGCATTAACTAAATAGATATACCATAAGCTTGTGGCATCTTGGAAGCCATTTGAGCTCCTTATAACCCAATATGCTTTCCACAGCTTTTATTTATTTGCTTATTTAAACAAACTACTTTTTAATTCGTCGTTCGAAATATCAAAAATACAATTTGAGGATACACAAACGTGAGTTCTTATGATATCATTTATGATTCTATACAACGCGGCGCTCTTGCAACAAATATAAATACTTCAGTGTTTATTAATTGTACGTCACCAGAATCTTCAAGAAGATTCCCTAATTTTGTGGAATAGAATGTGCCGTCACATCGACCAAAAAGTCGTTTTTTCGTATATATCAATCGACTGATTGAGTACATTCTGTGCGGATATGATTTTTCATTATAGCATTAAGAGTCTATCTAACTTAGGAATCTCATTTTTGAATGAGGTTGACCCATCCCCTCCATCTCGGAAGGAGTGGAACCTCATCCTCGAAAATAGTAGAGCACTCTTCTACGCACTCAATTTGTCAATTTATACTTGGACAACTTTTTTATTACTTGGGAAATCTAAACTAGTTGTTCATCAATTTTCTTCTTGATAGTTGCCAAGGCCTCTCAATGGACTACTTTATTATTATACTACTATACTTGCTGTCAGGCCTTGGAAGGTGTTTAAATTGCATCATCATCATCCAGGTATGAACAATGCATGGAAACTGTCGTGTCGTGTCTGATAGTGAGTCAGTATTTCTTTATTAGTTATGCTTTGTTGTAATGGTATATATGATATGAGATGTATTTTCTTAAAAGACGCTTGAGGAAAAAAGAATAAGGTTTCTATCTATTTTTACTTCAATAACAATGAGCGCATAGATATTATTCCTCGAAATTTTACCTCTTTATCTACGCAAACAAAATGAGTCACAACTAACTATAAAAAGGGCTTATATTTTTTTATATTCACCCTTCAAAAAATGACCAAAAGCTTAAGAAATTGTGCAATTCGTGCCTAAAGTGTTTTGTGGACTAATTTATTTAGCTGTAGATGATGAACAACTCCTGCTGTTATTGTTGGTAATTGTAGCATATCAACCGGTGCTTATCTGGCATCTTCTTACGGTCAGCCAAAGAATAGGATACAATATTTTCTTTGCCCCTCCTCTTTTCTTATGAAATAATTAGGCTGAGGATAACCCAACTATTGTAGCTAGATTTATGATTAAATGTTCGAATGTGCATTTTTGAGTGACTGAATCGAAAAGTTGCGATCATAAAAATGTAGAGCATTTTCATGGAATACTAAACACTTGTTTTTCGTATTTTTAAAAATATGCCCATAATTCATTTAATAAAATACACCACACACACCACACATATATATATATATATATATATATTTAGAAATTTAAAGTAATAGAATGACGTCACTATTTATTTATCTAATCTTCCTAAAAACCCTTTTTTGAGTCAACTTTTACAAGCTTCCTTCATTCTTCTGCAAGCTCCGTGGAATAATATACATCTATCTCCTTGCTGCTGTCAATCAAAAGCAACTTCTTCACCTAACTGCGTCTAAAATTGTTTACTCTTTTGTTGCCATAGTGTGCTATACGACTTCTTATATATCCGTAAGCTAGCTTATTTATTTCACTGAGGTAACGCGCCATATATATAATAATATATTTAAAGTAATTGATAAATCACTCAGTCTAATATTAACTTTGTCCTAATTAAATTTCTGTACCCTATTGAAAGATATTGCAGTTCTCATAAGCCGGACTGCTTCATTTTAATCATTGTTTGTTTATCTCAAAATTAAGTGTTTGAGATAACAAAAGTCGATCCATTATTCTATTTTCCTCATATTCTTGTCAATAAATATTTTTATGATAACCCCTATAAAGCTGAAAGCGTTTTAAAATACTGAGAAACAAATAAATGAATTTTATACTAAATGAATAAAAATACTTCATTGATAATATTCAATTCACATAGAAAAAAGATTCATAAGTTGAACAAATGCAAAAATACGTGTTTGCACATCACCAAATTTGGTGAAATTTTATGTAAAGTTAATGTACACGTTTAGACTAACTTTTGAGTTCTTACTTTTCAACCAAACTCGTTCTCAATAATCCATATATGTATATATATATCAGACTTGTTATTTATCGTTTATTTTATTGTTGTTCGTCGTTCGCAAAAGATGAACGACGAACGACAAGTTTTGGACGAACACGAACGATAAGGAAATTCTTTATCGTTCGTCGTTCCTTTTTGGCGCCAAAAAAAGACAAAAAAAAATTAATTTTCATGGGACAAATTTCCTTACTTAAAAAACGTCATCACTTTTTCCAAAATGTATTTTAAAAAAAACGTCATTTTTTTCAGAATGACGAACGACGAACGACAATTTTTCGCGAACGTCAACAAGTTTGATATATGTATATATATATATATATATATCCATGACTCAGACTTGAGAATTGTTTGCATCAAACACCTTTTTCCACCTTCGTTATCTTTCTGCTTCTTCTTCCATGTGAAGATGCAATTCAAAAGCCGGTTTGGAAGACACTCACATGCCTATTGCCGCCTGCCTGTCCCTCTTCACCAAATCTTCATATCTTTCTTTCTTTGTGGAGTGACCTTTTAATTGTCGTCATGACCTTTTTTTTGAACCCCATAAATATGTTGAAAGGGTTAAACGGAAATAATTCATGAATGTTGGCTTACTTTTCTCCATTTTCTAACTATCTCCCTTCACGAAGGAATTGATTTCCCTTTTCATCTGTGTAATTAGTATTCACGTCTGTTTTTCTCTTTGAATACTTGTTTTTTTCACTTTGCCGAACGAGTTTAATGTAGATCTGGAACGATTGGCATGTTATAGGTTTTGGGTGAAGGATGGTGAAGGTCTTTTTTTATATCGCTCAAGTCTTTCATTGGCCCCGTACTCTTTGACATTTTAGCCGCTTTTAGAGAGAGGTCGTTAAGCGAGACCATCAATCGGTTCTGTAACGGATTTTATTAGTAGTAGTAATTTTGAATGTGAAATATTCCCTAAAAACAGATGCATTTGGAGGTGTTTTTGTTGTTGAATTAGTTAAGTTTTTGGTGGATCTAATATGAGATGCGTTGAATATTGAAACATCACGTTGAGTATCCATAGCTACCACTGGGGGTTTAGGGGTTTTATCATAGAGATATAAAGATATAGAGAGCTGATTCCCTTCAATAGCAGAGAAACATCGTTCAGCTGATTCTGTATGCCCACTATACACAAAGTAATTTGACCTACGTCATCGTAAGCTGATCATAGAGATAGATTATATCTCTATGATTAGCTTACGATGACGCAATATAATTACTTTGTTTATATTGGACACACAGATACTCTAAAAGGAATAAGCTCTCTATATCTTTTTATTTCTATGGGTTTGATGAGTATGTTTGTAGCCTTCTGTATTCCTGAGACAATTTGTTTACTTTACTTATAAATTGTGTAATAAGTCCTAAAGCTCTCTTGATTCATCTCTAAGGAGGCCTTGATGGGAGCTCTGTCAAACTTTAAAAAAAACACATCGTTTTTCCTTATTTTGATACGTTTTAACGCCATGCATCTTTAATGAACATTTAACAAACATTAATTCTCTCTCTTAAAAAAATAGTCGATTTGCTTTACTTAATATTAATACAAGATATTGAACGAAGGAATCCTTTCAAAGGAATTGTAAATCCCATGGATCCATTTTTAAGTTCGAAATGATGAAAGTCTTATTAAAGTTGTATGTTATCGCGAGAAATGATGTAATGCCGTTTGGCGTACTGTTTTTGATGTTCCTTTTTTATGTTTTATTTTGACCAAAAACAATATTTTAGTATCGAAATATATTGATGCCTTTGGTTGAATACAATTGCTTCAAAATATAACAATCATTCGTGTTCGATTTGTCACATTCTATTGACAAACGCTTCACCACACCACCATGAGTGAGAGTTATTTGCTCGATTAACCTTTTCTTAAACTAGAGAAATGCATAATTGAATAATTTAGTTTAAAAGGGTAATTTTTGAATGCAAAAAAATGTGTTCCACTTTAACATCATATTTCTTCATAAATATCACTATTTATATAAATTGTACGTCTCTCTTAATAATAATAATATTTTAACGAATAAATATTTTATATGCATTTGCACTGCATTTATGGTAATTAAGCTTTTAAATTGAATAATGACACAATGTGAAATCAGAGAACTAATACAGAGTGAGACATTTTTTTAAATATAATTTTATTATTGCGCACGGCTAAACGGATGAAAAACGGATTTGCCTATAATTATCATTCATTTGTCTACTCTAAAGGCAATAAAAAAGTATTTATAGTTTCTTATAAATACATATCCGAGTCATAAACAACATCACCTCCACCATTTTATCTTCTTTTCATTGAATAAATCAAACGTTACGAACGATCGATCATTTCTCTACATTCCAATAAACACTACTGAGAAACTGTCAGAAGGTTTCAAAGATATTATCCGTCATTATCTGCATTTAAATCACTATTTGTGCCATGGTATATATCATTATTTTTGGTTAAGATGTTGATTTATTAGCTAAAATCTATACAGTGTAAAAAATAACAATACACTAGAACGTAGGAGATAAAAAAAGCACAATCTTAAGACAGTTACGTGTTAAAAACAAAACATAAATGAAATTATAATTCAAAATGTCTGTCTCAAGATAAAACCATAATATAAAATTACAGTCGGCCTCGCTACTCCGCCCCTCGACATCTCGCAGTTCTCTTACTACGCGACGACGGCTTGGCTCCCGTTTTTCACGGCAAAACGTCCCCATATGAACTCAATGGCAGAATTTTCACACAATATATATCAACATCGCGACCCTCATATATATTGCGGTGGTCATGTAGTGGATCCGGGCCGTCGCGACTTTGTACTGTACTTATTAAAAATGATTTCTTATTCACTATAAAACGTTGATGTCGTCTATTATTTATATATATATTGAATCCCCTTCGTAGATGAGTTGAAAGTTGAGAATACCTCTAAGGTATTTTCTCTCTCTCTCTCTCAAAGCACATGCCAAAACCTTGCTAAATCACCACTGCATTTTCCGCAATGAATTCTTCTAGCATCTCTCGCAATTTATATTGATGAAGTCCACTTTAAACATGTGATAGGATGCCGAAAAATATAATGATAATGAGCTGTTTTTATCATCAAGAAATATGTCCTTTTGTTGCTAGAAGTTGCTATAAACATCTACAGTGTTGCCGAGATATTAATACTTTGAATTGATTTAATTTTCGTACCTACTGTATGTATTTATACTGATCAATGGAGGGAACGTCTTATATTTATATTTGATCATATGCAGGTAATAAGAGGAGTACCGAAAATGTATATGAACAGGTTTCTTGTGTTGGTCGAATATTACTTTGAAAGTAGTATGTAATATACTACTTTTTACTACGTAGTAATGTTTTTTTTAAATATTACTCAAAAGTAATATATCATACTACTTTATATTAGATATACTTTTTTGAGCATTCTGAAACAATAGTAAGTAAAGGCAATTCAAAAAGAATTTGTAAAAATCCTCACCAAACCTAGTTAGCATTTTTATGCCACTGGGACACGTCACATAATACATTCACAATTCATTAATTTCATCAAAAATGCCTGTCAAAAAATATTTTTTCCCACGAAAGTAATATGTAACTAGGATATTACATATTAGATATTACTTAAGTGTAATATCTAATATGTTTGTTCTCTCTAGTTAGTCGCAGTAATATAACAAAGTAATATAATATTACTCGTACGCGCGTTAGAGAACAACACTGTATATACATACAGGAACGGAGTGGGAAGAATTTATCCACCGGGACAATTATGCCCTCGCCGGCCTTATACAGGCCCCAATATGCCATTGGGAGGCTGCCAACGGCCGTTTTATGTTTCTTGAGGCCAGCGGCCCACCGGGAATAGTCCCGGTACTCCCGCTGGCCACTCCGCCCCTGCATATATGTTAGAAATTTATTACTGTTTACAATAGACAAACATATACAGATATACATAAAATAAAGTAAAGAACACAACCACACATTGGGGTATCTGTGTTACGACAGTAAAAGTAAAGTAATCATATTTATATATTAAAAATTTTCATTATAACATTTTTCATCTTTGTACATTTTAAAAACTTGATTATTTTTGTTTCCTCATCCTCCTCTTGCGAAACTAGGTGCCTTTCGTAGGACAAAGCGGGGCATTTGTAGATTAAATGATGAGCAGTCTGTGGTTCTTCCAAACAGAGATCACATATTTCACTCGTGTTTTTCCATTTACTCAAATGAGAGAGAAATGGTCCATGTCCGGTATAGGCTTGGACAAGAAGTTGGGCATCTTGATGTCGGTGTTTGATGGGTTTTGGCTTCGGGGTTTTAAGCATGGAGCGTGTATGCTTCATCTTTTGGTCATTTCTATATCGGTGACACCATTTGTTGTAAAAGAAATCGTTAAGTGTTTTCTTTATATAACTTGGAGGAACACCGACATTTTTCCGGATTTTGCTCACACTTCCATTTTTGCTAGATGATCCGCAAATTCATTTCCCGTTATGTCATTATGACCTTTGCACCATTCAATATGAATGTTTTTCTTCTTTTTTCCTTCAATCAGGACCTTCTTACAGTTCTTCACTACCTCGCTAGTTGTAAGTGGGTTGAGAAGAGCTGCAATCGCTGATTGGGAGTCTGATCTAATTATAATATTTTTGGAGAATTTTTCTTGATTAAGGAGATCTTCTACAGATCTTGTAATTGCCACAACTTCTGCTTGAAATACTGATGCCTCTGTGTTCAACGATACCATTGAGTGGTGTAATGATATGTCACCCCTAGTAATTGCCCATCCAGACCCAGTATTACTTTTATCATCTTTTGAACCATCCGTGTAGATAATTGTATCGGGATTGGGGATTTCAAGGTTGTCCACCCAAATGAATTGTCCCTTAATGAAGTCACTTTCATGGTTTGTGATGGCTTCCTCCAAAATTTTGTCGCTAGAGAACCTATGTCCACGACGTGTTGGAAGGATGCCAATACCATCCCAGGTGTTCCGCAGAAAATGTCTTGTTCTCCATCTTGATGGTGTTGCTTGCGCATGGACATATATATCTAAAGGAGTTATACCCAGTACTGCTTCCATCCCTGCGGTCGGTGTTGAGCAAAGTGTATGGGTTATTGATAGAAGTGCTTTTCTTTGAACTGAATTTAGGATTTTAATCCCGTTTTTCTTTGAAGTAATAGAATGTCCCCAAGTAAGGCACCCATATGTGATGACTGGTCTGACCATTGCTTCATATAGCCATAGGACTTTATCCGGAGTTAAGCCCCATTTTTGGCCTATGATTGCCTTAGACATGTTCCATATACGAGCACACTTTGCTGCCTTTTCTTTGAGATGTTCTGTCCAGGTTAGTCCTTAATCAAAGTTAACCCCTGCATATATATATATATATATATATATATATATATATATATATATATACGTAGTATAGCTCAAATATATAAGAGTCACAAGTGAGTGTGTGCAACACAGGCAATAATAATGGGTACTTGTAATTAAGATTAGTTTTAATGATGAACCCATTCGATATCAATAATGATGATGATCCAGCCCCCAGTCAAATAATATGTATCATAGCAACAGAAGAAAGGACTCATGAATGATCATAGCCGCCTTATTTTACTAGCAAGCTTTTTTTTTCCTTATATCAAGCCTATTCTCCTTAAGATATTCATTTTAATCATTATATTTTATTATTATTATATATTATATATGCTCCCTTCGTTGGTGTATGGCATTATTGTTATATTCAAGGGGATTCTACATCTCTCTCTCTCCTTCCTTTTTCAAGGCCACGACGTTTAAAGACGATGCGGTACAAGCCAGCCAGCACGCCAGCCTCTTCAGATCATCATAATCCATCCAAAAAAAACCACAAATTATGTGAGCAACTTTCACCTAATTTGAAGAAGATGATGACTCGCTGTTTGTTGATTGCTGTTTGCTCCTCCTCTCTTCTTTATTCACTATGATTCTATGATGAGGAAAAAAAAAGCAACTGTTGTTATGTTATTTTGTTTAAAAAGAAACTTGTGATTGAATGGTGGATCTCCATATATGATTTTTTTTCCAAGAATTTCTTAGTGCACACTTATAAGGCATTATTATTATTGCCTTGAAAGTCATTCATTCATCATTGCGTTTAAATGATGGTCGTGTTCATATTTCTGTACAATTATGTACATTATGGGATAGCTGTTGGGTGCAAGGTCTGTATAATAAGGTCGGGGCAATACAAAAACAAACATGTAGCAATGTGACTACTCAATGACGTCACTGGAGAACGATTATATCTATCTATATATATATAATCAATCTCTATCTATCTATCTATAAATATATATATGTATGTGTGTGTGTACAAACAAATAAATGAAATAAATATATGTAAATATAAATAAAGTTATATAGACATATATATAAATATATATATTCGTTCTCCAGTGACGTCATTGAGTAGTTATACTGCTAGGATTACATGTTTGTTTTTGTATTGCCAGACCTTATTATACAGACCTTGGGTGGGTGATTTAAGCGTCTATTACCCATGACGTTAGAGATAGTGAGTGAGGTACCCCCTTGAAGTAAGGTCTACTACTTAACGCACCATGAGAGATGGTTGAAAATCCCTGTAGAAAAAAAAACTACATACTCATGATTAATTTAATAACAATAAATACTCGAAATAAAAATTAAATATATACTTGTTAAAATGAAGATATTAATGTGAAGAAAGAGAAAATGCTTCTTATGTTATTTTTTTGTGTGTTTGTGTGGAATAACAACAAAGTATGTATATTGCATTTTTTATTATTATTCAACAGTCCATAAAGAATATACGAGCACAAATAAGTAAATGTATATAAAATGATGTTAATGTGTAAAAAACACATAATTAAACAATTAAAATTTTAACATCACATATGAACAAAAACACAATTATAATAAAACAACTTGCCATAATACAAACATATATAAATATTCCTATTTAAAAACTTTACGTAAAAAGTTTTTGATTAATTTTGCATATGGGAGGGAACATGAGGGGAAGTAACGAATTTCCTCGGCTCCTATACTCCACTTTCCATCGATGATCTTGAGGTCCAATGTTTATTGCATTTTTTAATCCCATTTGTGGAAAAAGGAAGGTTTTTTAAAGGTTAATGGTTCTTTGTCTTTATATATGTTAAATAATACATTTATTACTTTTAAAAGAATAGAGACTTTAGTGCGTGTGTTTCAGCACTCAAAAAGCGTCATTTAGAGGGTTAATCTCTACCGCCATCATCATATTTGTTGTCCTATTAATATTTATTGATAGCCCAACAGACACTACACAGTAAATAGTAATAATGCCTCACAACGTATTTTTTTAAATTATACTCATAGTACAAAGTACATTTCCCCTCGCCTCTGATGCATTCGTTTCTTAGCCCTATAATCATTTAGAGGACTTATTTCTTATCATTCTTCTTCTTCGTTTTAATTCACCTTTTAAAAATATATATTTATAATATCTGTACACATAACCTGTTTTGTCTCTAACCTGGAATTGTCTCATCATGATCAATTAGTAGTATTAAGAGCGCCGCCATTTTGATTTTTGCCTTCCCCTTTTCCAAAAGCCCTCTCCACCAACAAAATTCCCCCTTCAATGCAAAAAGTTGACTAGGTCCATACTTATTATTATAAGGCACTCTCTTTGTTTTCATGTCTGAACTGCCTAGCGACCTTTATTATAATAGCAATGTACTTTTAAGAGAAAAAGTAAATCATTGTTCTAGATTTTACTCATAGAGATATAAGGATATAGAGATCTGATAGAAGTAACATCGTTCATCTGTATTCTGTGTGTCCAATATAAACAAAGTAATATGTACTACGTCATCGTAAGCTGATCATAGAGATAGAATCTATCTCTATGATCAGCTCACGATGACGTAGATCAAATTACTTTGTTTATTTTGAACACACAGAATACAGCTGAACGTTGTTTCTCTGCTATTGAAGGGAATCAGCTCTCTATATCTTTATATATCTATGATTTACTTAGTATTCTAGAAATGAGGTGCCCAACCAGTTCATCGAACACACACACACACTAGTTCCAAGTCATTGAGATATGAAGATATAAAGAGCTTATTCCCTTCAAGAGTAGAGAAACATCGTCGTTCAGCTGTGTATTTTTGTGTCCAATATAAACAAAGTAATTTGGTTGGCGTCATCGTAAGTTGATCATAGAGATAGAAAGATTTCTTTGAGCAATATGACGAAGAATCCAATAAGCAAGCTCTCTCTATGTCGTTATATCTCTATGGTTCCAAGTCGATCCCAAGCTAATAAAAGTTAATCATTTTTTTCATAAGACAAATTTTTTATTAACTTTATTTGTCAAAAAGCATGAAAAAAAAAAAATATATAATATATATAATACGTATATTAACATGACCATTGTCTGATGAGGGGTTGAAGAAGATGATCAGCCTTGTTTGCATCACGTTCGACCCATAAAAATTACAGAACCCCTTTGACCATTTTATTTTCTTAATATTAAACATCCCTCTCGGGATGTGTGTCTCGGGCCCGGTGTGTTAAATTCCTCTGGCATGGATAGACATTGGGACTAATGCGCGCATTTTAACGAATGTAGATCAATTCCAGGAAAAATATCGATTCATGAATAGTTAAAGAAGGAATCTTTTAATCTTGATTGTTTGCTCTCTTTTTTGTATGTAAAAAGATATTTAATATTATAATAAAAAGGGTTGCCTTCTAACAAGGTATCCTCGACGTCCCAATAGGAGGTGAATGAACTCTTCACGCTCTGGAAGTCATCATAATGCTACTAAAGTGTGCGCAACCCATAATGATACATCTCCGTCGTTCCTCGCCACACCCTTTAATTTATGTCTAATAATGGACCGTTGCAAAAGCTTTACTCATTCAGATGGTATTGTGTGTGTGTCTGACTGTTAATCAAACCTATGATTCCAGGTTCATGTTTTTTGAACGAATAATTTATGAGCACTCTCTCTTCTTATGAACGTTGTGACGTCATTTAGTGTCATAACGCACGTAAAAGGCACCCTCAATTGGTTCTTCATAATAAAAGATAAATTTATTTCAAATACGTAAATCATGGATTTTGTTTATTATATAAATTATATTAAAGTAATCTAATTTATATCAAATAAGAAGTAAAATATAAACTCACAAAGATCACACAACCCCTGAGATCGCATTCCAAAGCGGCACCAATTTTAAAAATATATATATTTCAGTTCTAAAAATTCCTAAGTAATTGCGTTAACCCTTAGATGCATGAGTGACTGGACCCTACACTCTTCCATAAGTGGGTCAAAAATGACCCATGTTAGAATCAATGTGTTTTTATGCCATTTTTGTCATTTTGGTTAAGAATAATCACTTGTATAATATTTAGTATTATATTAGGACCACACAAGAATGATTTCATGTTTGAAATATCTTTATTTTTCACTTTTAAACATTTTTGAAAAATAAAATACCCAGAACAGCAAAAGAAAAATGTGTCTTGTCTCATCACTGTATGCAGTTCAGACAAACTACCTGTAATACAAAAACTACAATTTCTTAAAATGTATAAAAGGTAAGTTAAAATGTAAATGGCATTATATCAAAAACATGTTTTTTTAGGAATACCTGGAATATGAAATAATAACAATTTTTCATTACGAAGATATTTCAAGAAAACAACCTCACCGGGTCATTTTGACCCACTTATGCATCTAAGGGTTAAAAACAAAACATAAATAGACATTGTAATCTAAAATTATTACTTCGGAGGAAAAGAACAACACCATTTTCAACAATGATCGAATCAAATAATAAAAATAACAATAAAAATGCACAGAATACTGATTTATATTCCAACCGAATCCCAGCTCTGCTAATATCCAAAATAAGAGATGTTGTTGTTGTCGTCCTCCCCTGCACGTCGTCTCCTTTAAAGCCAGTCACAGCCCTTGAACACGCAAATAATAATAATAATGTTTGAAAGCTCCATATATATATATGATTTTCTTATGATCTAATATTAATGGTTCACATGTTTACATAATGTACCTTTATAAGTAGATTTCCCGTAAGAGAGGGGGCTACCAACTACTCCAAATGCCAGCAGCCACCACCTACCCTTACACACAAAACTAGGTCAGAAGGGGAGGAGGAAGAAGAAGGATTTTGTTCAAAAAATAAATAATCAATAGAATGAGTAAAAAATTGAACAATAGACGCCATGTTGTTTATTTCAATACATTACATCATTCAAAGTCTTTTTGAGAATGGAAGATTTGAAGAGTGAGGAGGAGACCAACTCTGTGGTGTTTTCATTTTTTTAAGAAGTCACAAAGAAAGTTTTTGTCGTATTGTTTCCATTATTCATAAGTCTGTTGTTGTTACCCTCCTCACATTTCGACTTGCTTTCTAATTCCACTCTTCTGCTTCTTCGTTGTCGTCTTCTAAGTGGAAAAAATAATCATTTTATAAAACAAGGACTGTTTCCCGAGAAGTAGAGATGGATCTAAAATATATGGAAATATACAACCGGATTTGTTGAAAGTGCTATTGGCATTGATAGTACTTGCCCTAAGAAAGTTCGATATCAATGACGCAACTCATGACTAAGATGTCCTTGTTATATTAAAAAAGTATGCATTAAAATGTTTGGATTGAACGTGAATATTTTTATAAAATTGTCTTCTTCTTTGTATTTCAGTTCTCAAATATAAAACTGTATTTTTTTGCGTTGAAAACACTAACTTAGGACATTCTAATATACAATACAGTTATTTTACTTTGTTCACTGCAAATATATGTATATATATATATATATATATATATATATATATATATATATATATATATTATATATATTGATATGATTGTGCGATGGAATAATTTAACGAGTCATATTTATATTGTGACCCATTTCTATCCAATTAATTAAGTAAAAAACATGTGTATATATATATTATTGATTTTTCGTTCTTACACAATATATATGCAATTTCATTTCTTTGACAATGAAGGTTTTAACCTTTTCCTATTTCCATTACTTCTTCATCTCGGCAGTTGAAATCGAAAGAAGTGATGAATAATCTTGTGAATTTGCCCTTTCAAAAAAGTGTGCTTTTAACATATTTAAAAAATATGTATTTTCTACTAATAAAATAGTGGTTTAACGGATAAAGGTTCTTCAGTCATTGTCAATTAACCATTGGATATACCAATAGAAAATAATAAGCTCACTATTACATAGTATTTCATTGGATATTTAAAATGATCATTTTAAAATGACAAATTGACTATTTATATTATTATTAATATGAAATCTTAGCTTTCTGCCTTAAAATTGGTGCTTCTTTTCGAATCTCTCTTGTTTTCAAAATCGCTTTTTAGAAGAAAGAACCATAGAGATAAAAATATATCGATAGCTTATACCCCTTCGTCTGTATTCTGTGTGTCTACTATAAACAAAGTAATATGTACTACTACGTCATCGTAAGCTGATCATAGAGATAAATCTATCTCTATGATCAGCTTACGATGACGTAGTAGTACAAATTACTTTGTTTATAGTGGACACACAGAATACAGCTGAACGACGCTGTTTCTCTGCTATTGAAGGGAATCAGCTCTCTATATCTGTATATCTCTATGGAAAGAACTCACGAATATAATAAGATTTTGTGTCTGATCCCATCTCCATTCGTTTAAAAGTGGTAACCCCCCTTCCTATCTGAATTTAAATACTAAAAAAACTTCCTCACATCCAGATATCTTCTTCTACTTAAATCCACTTTGGGAAGACGCAAAGAAAAATGTTATTTAATCTGATAATGAGTTGATGACTCACGCCACTTTCCTCTTAAATGTCACTTCATTCTCTCTCTTACATAATTTCTCATTTATTTCTTTACAAATGGGAGCTTTGCACTCCTTTCCTCGTGTTCACTCATTATCACTGAGGCATCTTCCCTAAGTAGTTCTCGCTTAATGGGATCCCTAGGATCATTGCTGCGCGTGTTTCCTTAACTCTCCTCTGCCTGAGAATGAATATTCAGAGTGTTTATATTCTAATTTCCGTTTATCTTTATTGGTGGGTAAGTTCAAATATACTACTTTTTACTGCTTAGTATTAGTTATTACTTCTCAAAAGTAATATACTACTTTATATTAGATATTACTTTTTTTGAGCATTCCGAAACAATAGTAAGTAAAGGCAATTTCAACAGGATTTGTAAAAATCCTCACCAAACCTAGTAAGCATTTTTATGTCCACTGGGTGACGTCGTCACATAATACATTCACAGTTAATTAATTTTCATCAAAAATGCCCGTCGAATATTTTTTTTCACGAAAGTAATATGTAACTAGGATATTACATATTAGTATTACTTAAAAGTAATATCTAATATGTTTGTTCTCTCTAGTTAGTCGCAGTAATATACTAAGTAATATATTACATGCACGCGCGTTAGGGAACAACACTGCCTATTATATATTCAATACTTTTCACTTGCTGTAAATAACATCATAAATCGTTTTCCTTCCTTTTTGTTTTGTTTTAAAACACATTGAGCTTAGAAACTTCTTCCTCACTTCATGTCTCATCCTACATTAGATGACTTGTAGCGCTTGTCTACAATTATGATTGATATCTCTCTATCGTGCAGTGAGAAGAGTAGTGGAAATAATGTTCATTGCATTGCACGATCCATCATTTGATTATAGGCTTCCTCTTTTTAGAGATTATCATTTTTTTTTAAATAAGTAAGTTAGTTTGTTAAATATTATGGTATTCATAAATCGATAGAAAACTTGCAAAAACGCTATTCCTCTTGAGTGGAATCATAGTAAGTCATCTTCTTCCTCTCATTTGTAGCTATTGTTTGGTCCGAAGATCCAGATGGTTCTAGGAATATTTGTATAAAACACTTATGCCTAAGGAAAATCTGATAATGCATTTTTGTATAATAAATTATTGATAATAGGAATTTTGATAAAGACACTAATTTTGTATAAAATGCATTTTAAAGGCAAACTAATGATTATTGGGCCCAGCTTCCTAGATTCCTTTAAAAATGCATTTTATACAAAAGTAGTGTCTTTATCAAAAATTCATTATGCAAAAATACGTTATCAGAAATTCCTTATGCGTAAGTGTTTTATACAAATATACCTAGAACTGATCCAAATATATAACGTGTAAGCTGCGTTGGGGAAACCTTTTGGATCAGTGGTGGTTTTGTTTTGAAGCTTTTTTGGTTGTGCATTTTGAAAAAAAATGCATCATAATTTTTAAATAAATACTTTTTATTATATATATATATATCAACCTTTTTAGTGTTATTTGTTGTGACAATACAGGAATGCAAAGCTCTCCACACGCTAACCATTTTCCAAGCGCCTACTATAAGTATTATTTATTAAAAGTCAAAATAATAATAAAAAAGTATATGATTTCTAAGTGTGACCCTGGAAAATACATTTTTTATTATTGTCCCTTATGATTCTTTGACTGCAAATTATCGTGACTTTGTTAATTGATCAAGCCAACTGGTTTTTAAAAATATAAATATATCCGCTGTCTAAGGTCTCTAAAAGATAAAGTATTATTGGTTCTTAATAGATACAAATATTTCTTATGCTGTTAAAAATACATTATAATAGGGCGTGATTTCCTTAACAATTTAATACGAGTGTTAAACGATAAGACGTTATAAATATTTTTGAGTTGCAATATACAGTCGGCCCTCGCTACTTCTTCGCCCCTCGGCATACGCAGTTCTATTACTACGCGACGACGGCTTTTCTTATAATACCTTAATCTCACTGAAGTATGTAAATTTCTTCACAAAAATGCCCAAATCCGTAATTTCCAGTATGGCCTACAATGTGGGGGTACTAAAATTAAGAAATATTCAGTGTATTTTAAGATATTTGAGGTTGAAAACTGTAAATCTTCGAAAAAGCAAGATGGCGGCCCAAAAAAAGGCTGCGTACATGTATTCAGACGCACGATCGACAACAAGGCAAAATGGCGGTAGGTTTAAACACCGGGTGATGTCAAATCTCTCTAAATTCAATATATATCAACATCGCGACCCTCATATATATCGCAGGTGTCGTGTAGTGGATCCGGGCCGACTTTGCGAGGGACGACTGTATATTCTTACAAGTACATTTACATCAAATATGTAAAGACAGTTAACAGTAACTATTATATATTATTTAGATTGTCATGAAAATAAAAATTTATTCCAAATCCGCAAAATGAAGAAATATACACAAATATGTCCCTCAAGAGCGCTTACACCTTAAAATCATATCAGAGAAGGGAGACAAAAAGAAGGTAGTTACTCAATTATTTTTTTCATTATAATTGAACCATTTTGTAAAAAAAAAACTTATAAAACCGACTGGAATGTCCTTTTTTTCTTCCTATATTAAAGAATATATATATATTCTTTCATGAACGTAACAATCCTTGTATATGGAAAGAAATAAAGTAGGAAAACTCAAAGCGTGTGTACGCCAAGAATCCATTAAAGTAATGAAAAGAAAAAATACTTCTCGGAAGATTAATATTTTTATTATGATAAAATATGCTTTTTGATTGATGAGAAGGAGTTAAATGCTGCTGCCTGTTGGGGCGCGCGGAAAATATTTCTCATGCATACGTGTACTATGGAAGGCTCTAATTATTGATCTTGCATGCTCAGACAGTATTACTATTATTAATTCTTCTTATCCATTTGATAAAAGTGAGAGGAGCCTTAGAAAAAATGTTTATTTTTTATCATTGAGTCCCAATTAGGTTTAGGCCGATATTGAGTGCGAAGTCAGGTCAAGGGTAGGTCTGTATAATAAGGTCTGGACAATACGAAAACAAACATGTAGCAGTGTGACTACTCAGTGACGTCGGAGAACGAATATATATATATATATATATTCGTTCTCCGGACGTCACTGAGTAGTCACACTGCTACATGTTGTTTTTGTATTACCCAGACCTTATTATACAGACCTTGAGTCTGAGTATCGAGGTATTTGTGAAGTATCACTTCACTCTCTTGTCTTCCTTCTGCCGCCGCCGTCCCATCAATGGAGAACACACAAATATCTCGATACTCGATAAAAATTTATGGGATGTAGGCGGTTGTTTCTTATTCGCCATTGTGAGCGTTAAGTTATATTTATTAATTTGCCTTCAGAAGACTCTTCTGTTTGTTGTGCTTGTTTGAGAATTGGGCTTTTAGCGCTGCTGTGATTTGACGTAATTCTGAAGAAGAAGAAAAAAGAAGGTTTCCTGATCAATTTAATTCAAAGGTTAAGGAAATACAAAGAAAGTATTGTAAAGAATGGCATTAAAAGTATATATTTTTTTATGAAGCATTCAAAACATAGTGTTCGATTAATTACTATTAAGATAATCATGCTAAATTATATTCAAATTCATATAATTTATTGGGGCAAGCAATAAATTTACTCAATAATATACATACCTGAAATGTGTATACCATTAAAAGACACATTATTCAATAAATGATTTCATTTGTTATCTTTTTATGGCATTTTCATAGGCTGAGCCTTGCTGTTAAAAAGTATAAAGTTTTTTAATTATTCGGTTTGTATGTATGTATGTCTATATGGTTCGATAGAATTGCATCCGACAGGATATAAATAAGCATTATAGCATTAAAATTAGTCTATTGAACCTAGGATCTTATCAATGAGGTAGAACAAAAATGACCATCCCCTCGGGTGGATTCGAACCTGCGCCTCCAACTTTGAGAGTTGAACACGCCTTAACACGCACGACTATCGCACGTTGACTATTTTTGTTCAACTTTTCGCATATATAGAACACAGCAGGCATATAGAAAACGATGCTAATACGTATAAAATACAAAAAGTAAACATAATAGCGTAAAATTTTGTATCGAACTTGAACATACAGCAAGATAACAACATCTAATTAGCAAGTATAAAAATCGAGAAGGAGGGAGGGGCTAAGTAAGACACAACTAAATAACATTCCAAATTAAATCATTCAAATGTCTTTAAATTCTTAATTATTTTTTTTCGAAATTTGGAACAGCGAGCTTGATACATAGGTACAATAAAAGTCTGATTTTTATGATTATAATCACCTATCCTTTTGTCATTGTCGTCCAACTTGTATCCAACAAAGTGTGCGTCCAGAAGTTCCTTGAATAATAATAATAATTTGTGTCAAGGATGGTATCAAATAATTTTTGTGCTCGATATAACGTGCCTCAATTGGCATCCTTTCATAGTATTATGAGGAGACCATCATCTAGTAGTCATCCATACGCCGCAAATGCATCTACTGTTTTGATGAGGTCTTAAGCAAATATAACAAGATGTGCAGAACGCAATGTTTAGATCCCTCTGATTAGAAAATAAAAACTGAAACGTCAAACATGATGTCACATATCGATTTGTTATGATTTATGGCATTAAAATATCTATATTCTCTTTCCATTATCTTTCTGTCTGTTTGATAGAAAGGACTACTACTTTTATGGACTTGTGAAAAATATAAATTATCAAACCTTTTCAGATGTTTATAATTGGCTGAGTTTCGGCCTGAAAATTGAAAATCTAATGCAATTAACATTTTGTTAAATCAATTTCATTTTTTTTTGCTGAAAATCATGTGAATGTAGTTACACAGAGTCGTAAAAATCTTATTTTTTTATATGAAATTATATACGAGGTTGTGTGGCTTCGTCGATATTAGTCCACCATATTATTATTTATTATTGTTATTTATTTAGATGGTGTAGGTATTAGATATACAGGCAAATCGTCTAAATGATGACGTCACATTTTTTTTATTGGAAATATCCCTCTTTACTTATATATATATATATATATATATATATATATTGCCTGTATATTAAACAGGCAAATCGTTTAAGTCAGTGGTTCCCAAAGTGGAGGCGCGCCCCCTAGGGGGGGGGGGCACGGGAAAGACGAATGAATGAAATATAAATATAGTAGACTAAATAATACTGCTAGCATAACATGGACAATTTTTTGACGCAACTCCCATGTAAACGCAAAGCAGAGGATGAAGCATAACCAAATGTGCTTCCAAAGCAAAGACAAGAAAATATGACGACACATATCTTGCCTTTGGTTTCACCTGTACAAGGTGGGTTATGGGGAGAGACCGCATTGTGTCGTCTGTCTTAAAGTGCTAGCTTGTGACAGCTTGAACCCGAACAAGCTAAGACGCCACTTGAAGACAAATCATCCAGAACACAAAGACAAGCCAGCTGACTTTTTCCGAAAAAACAAGTAAACTGCCGTGCTCAACAGTCTCTCTTTACTAAAGCTGCATCCGTGCCGACAAATGCTCAACTCGCCTCATATAAAGTTGCCTATCGAGTGGCGCAGTGTAAAAAGCCGCACATAATATCAGAGGAATTAATACTTCCCTGTGCTATGGACATAGTTTCAATTATGCTTGATGACTCTTCAGCCAGCAAACTAAGGGATATTCCTCTGTCCAACAACACCATCAGCAGGCGCATTTATGACATGCCAAAGGACATCGAGGAGCAGCTTCATGATAAGGTGCAAGACGGCCACTTTTCCCTGCAGATGGATGAAGCCACTGACAGTAACAAACTCATATTAGGGCTGCAAGTGTTCATCAAGCGCGTCTCCCCCAATGCGCAGTGGACGCACTGCATGATACACTGCGAAGCACTTGCGTCAAAACAGCTGAGTCCCGAGGTGAATGATGTAATGACCCACGTCATTGCCACAGTGAACTACATAAAAACAAGACCTGTCAAAGCCCGAATTTTTCGGCACTGTGTGAGGAAATGGGCTCCGACCACACAGCTGTTCTGTTCCATAGCGAGTCCTGATGGCTGTCTCGTGGGAAAGTGCTGTCCAGGGTCTTTGAACTGCGAGATGAAATCCGCATCTTTTGGAGGAAGAGGGCAGCGATCTTGCCCGCAATTTTCACTGTAATAAGTTCCTCATGAAACTTGCATACCTCAGTGACATTTTTTCTGAAACTCAACGTAGTGAATTTACAGTTGCAGGGCACAAATACACACCTGGCAGATAAAATCACATCATTCACCAGAAAACTTGAGAACCTGAAATCATTCATTGAAGACAACAAGCTGCAAAACACAGTGATCCCATGCATGGGAGCACACATCTCTGCCCTTCAAAAACATTTCCAGAGATATTTCCTGATGCAGGATCCAAAAAAATATGATTGGATCCGTGATCCCTTCAGTGCATCACCACCTGCCGACTTAAGCACATCAGAGGAGGAACAGTTCATTGATGTCACCTCTGACTCAACAATGAGGCTGCAGTTTCAGTCAAAGACACTGGCTGCATTTTGGATTGGATTGGAGAAAGAGTACCCACTTCTTGGCAAGAGAGCCCTGGCAATCTCAAAATTGTAACCCAGATTTGACAAGATCAACATTATGAAGCAGGCCCACATCAGTCACTGAAAAGATGTGAAGATTAAAGGTGCCATTTTTGCACAACAAACCTTGGGCGGGGGTTGTTCTTGTTTTAAAACCCAATTTTGCAGCGAGGCAATTTTTTCAAAAATGCATTAAATGTTGAATATATGAAAAAGAAACCTGTTACACTGAACATAATTACACAGTTGAGGTGCTTGAAAACTGTGACACTTATTGCAATCTGCAGTTTATGGCAGTTCACTTCTATTTTTTCAACAAACAAAAAAAGGTTGAGGTTTGACACCTATTAGAAACTGCAGTTTATGGCAGTTCACTTTTCTTTTTAAACAACAACAAAAAAAAGGTTGATGTTTGTATTAATTACAATGTGTGAAACTGCAATGGACTCTGAGAACAAAATGTGTATATGTCCTTTTTTTTGGGGGGGGGGGGGCGCAAAAATGTATTATGTACCAAAGGGGGAGCAGAAAAAGTTTGGGAACCACTGGTCTAAGTGATGACGTCACATTTTTTGATTTTTAATATTGGAAATATCCCTCTTTGCTTATATGAGTTCTGCCCCCCCTGGATCTTAAGTGAGCCAGAGCCATCTAGTACACGCTTATTAGATTCAAAGCCATTACAGCACCTGATGAAATATCTCATGCCCTGAACTAATTAAGGCCAATGAAAATATCATCGGGCAGAACACTTTCACCCTTTTGTGAGTGAAGTCATCGTGTAAGAAGGATGGCATCAACGAGACGACGTACTAGTCTCCCCCTTATTCCTACAATTTTTAAGGCTCTTTGTCTAAAGTCTTGACTTAATATGGAGTTTGTGAAACAATGGATTTTCAATTAAGAATGCTTGTAATAAGGGCGTATACAGCAGCCAACGAAGCCTGTTTAAATATTTGCTCGCAAATGCCTGTATATACAATTTCCAGCATATGAATGACTTGAACATTTTTTAATAAGTGGAACAATGAGGGCTTTTGCCGCCTTCACTTCTTTGTAATGTACACTACTTCTCCGAGATAGAACTCTGATTTAATAAATCAAGGATTCAGTGAGAAGAAGCTCTCTTACTTTTTCTTGTAATTCAATATTTAATTAAAGGCTCTTAACTACGGACTTTCTTCTACAATGGAAGAATAAAAACATACGTTAAATGCACGGTGAACTATCAAGATTTATATACTGAAGTCATGGATTTTGGTAGGCTTAAAATCATTAAAACCCAAGCCAACTGCATAATGTATGATAATACTTTATTCTTGTAAAATCAAAACCATTACATTCGTCTCAACCGCAATATAATTAATAAATGTATGACAGTTGATATATATATATATATGAGGAAATGACCGGGACACTTTTTCACCGGGACCCAGGCCGGGACTTAATTTTTCAAGCGGGCCAGGACTTAAATATATTCGTTCCTTCGCCATTTTGAAAGTGATTACTTTTATAGAAATATTTTTTCAAATTAATTTTAGAAAAATGTGATTTTTAGAAAATAATTTTTAAATGGCTGTAAAAAATAATAAAAAATTTTAATAAAAAAAACGTCGTCACTTTCAGAATGACGAACGAACGAAAATATTAGAGTCCCGGCCCGGTGATTTTTTGACACCGGGCCGGGTACTGATTGTTTATACCTGCGGATATATAATACACAACAGGTACCTGGTCGTTTTCTGATATATATATATATATATATATTTAAGTTGAATAAGCCCATATTATTCTTGGAAATACTGACTCCTCAAGGATAATTTGACTTAATTTATTCAATTTGACGTAAAAATATATATATCTAAAGGATATATTTTAAATCTTAATTTGTGTTTTTTACATAATTTTCCTATTTCTTATTTGATATTTATGTAAACATTCAATCTAAATAAAAACGGAGGGAAAATTATATAAATATAATTCATCTCACTCCTGTTTTCTTTTCTTTTTTTCATTTCATATATCTATCCTGAGGGAAATCAGATATGTAATATCATTATTATTTGACTTTTTATATCATAATCGTACCGATCACACTTTGGTTATGTTTTATTAATATGTTAACATAAGTTTAATCAATTATTTAGGTCCACTTTTCCCCCAATAACATATATTTATTTACCTTTCAGGCTCTTGGGTACAAGCGGATTGTCGGATAGAGTCCCATCCCTGTGACTTCCCCTTCACGTATGAGGGTCGAAAATTCACTTCCTGCACAGAACATAACGCCACAGAGGACAGTACTTATGTCTGCGTGTCTAGTCATGGCGGAGACAGATGGGCCTGGGGAGTTTGTAGTAGTCAGTGCTTGGATGAAGAAGATGGTAAGATATTAGTCAAAGTTTTTGGTCCTGTTACAACACCAGATAAAGGATTTAACAATCATTTGCGCCAAGTAAAATGTTATTTTAATAAAAGAAGGAAATGACATAAAAATAATTTAATTAATAATGTCGTTGCTATTATTATTTTTACTTGACACATAAGTGACAGAAACTTGCGACGAACGAATCTTTTTGTAACTTATAAGGTGTTAAATTCGCTACAATGTAGCTATACTGATATCTTTTTTGCATATCGGGTATCCTTTTTGTCCTTTTTGTTTTGATATCACTAGTTGTTTTTATCATTGTAAGTATCAAACTACAGTCGGCCCTCGCATCTTCGCCCCTCGACTCTCTTTTACTACGCGACGACGGCTTGGCTCCCGTTTTTTTTCACGACAAAACGTCCCCCTATATCTCTCTAAATTTCCATATATATATAATCGCTACCCTCATATATATATCACGGTGGTAGTGTAGTGGATCCGGGCCGTTACGACTTTGCGAGGAACGACTGTATACATGATTGGCTTTAATGTATTTCATTTTGCCTTAGAGGCCATCAGATAATCATCAATATTTTTTTACTTTTTAACAAGTTCTAATTAAAAATTGAACATAATAAGTCCCAGGATTTGTCGCTGCATTTCTACTCTTTGATTTCCAGGGACTCCATTGGACTTTGGCGGGGAAACGATGTCTCAGGCCAGCTCCTGCGTGAACGAACCCCTAGCCTGCGTCTTTCCCTTTGTATACATGATGTCGAATATGACAAGTGTACCGATGTGGACTCGGATTTTCTTTGGTGCGCCAGTATGTTAGACGACTCCGGCGTCATGATCGATAATATGTGGGCAAATGCGATGCCGAGTCCTGCGCAGAGACACCCATACCCCTGGAATCCCCAGACCCGGAAGAACCCGAAGAGGAAGGCCCTAAGAGTAAGTTAAGAGTTGAATTCATTTGAAGTTGAAATTTATATATTTAGTAAGAACTGTTTAATTTTGTCTATATGGTTCGATAGAATTGCATTCATTTGGATATGAATAATCACCAACGTAACCAAAGGGATTAAAGGACTAACATCTTCGGTTATCTTGCCTAAACCCCACTGTATTTCGTAAGAGGCTTTTATACCTCTTTTTATAAATATAATATTCTTTCACAAGTTTTTATTAAATATAAAATGGAAAATGGTTGCACATATTGTAGGAGCAGAGAGAAGGACTCTGCTACAACATCAATAAATTTAGTCCATTGAATCTAGGATATTTTAATGCGGCTAATCCAATTGACCTCTTGGGAGTCGTATCGGGTCCCTCGACATTGATAGTCGAGCACGCACCATAGATAGAATGAATGTTCTTTTTATGTTATCACCATTTACGATAAACAATTCAACATTCTGACGCTAAAGTCAAATTAAAAGAAGGGAATTTAAAAGTTGGCAAACAGGAAAATTATTATAATTTTTGGGCTTGGTAAAATATCAAAATAATCCTTAGTTATGACTGTTTTTTTTTGTTCAGAAACAAAAAATCAGCTATTCAATTACCTAGAACCCCACATATTTTCTTTTTTATATCAATTGAACAATATTTTCCATAGAAATATAATCTTTTTTTTTGGATTTTTAATACTTTCAGTCATGGCATTGGGTCCTTCTTCGACTCACGCTATTTTTTGTAGGTTACAAAAAGGAAAGAGAAAAAAAAACGAATTGCGAGTGTTTTACTGCGTCTACTACTAATGGCATGACTTTAATCAGAAGTTAATTGAACGTGAAATTATGCTTTTCATATGCTTAAAGAAGGCTTCCCCCTCTTCGCGTAAAGGTCAATTTAAATAACGATTTGTTGATTTAGATGCACGTTTTGTAGGGAGAGAGATGGAGGGGATATACCATAGAGATATAAAGATATAGAGAGCTTATATCTGAACGACGATGTTTCTCTGCTATTGGAGGGAAGAGAAATACGTCATTGGGTTATGTGTATATCTCTATGATCAGCTTACGATGACGTAATATCAATTACTTTGTATAAACAAATAACAAAGTGGACACACAGAAACAATAGAACGCTTTTTTCTCGATATTGAAGCTCTATATATCTTTATATCTCTATGATGAATCATGAGGTAAATAAATCGGATTAATCACATAACCTTTTAATAATTATAAAGTTGTATTGATTCGTTTTTGATGGACCTTCATGATGGACACCTGAAGGATTCTCCCATTAAACAACCCTGTGTGTTAGCTCTCTGAAACAACTAAAAGAATTAGAGCCACTGAACGATTACAACCTCCCAAGACGGCGGCTTCATATCTTTCCATGAAGATCGACCAAATCAACGCAATTATAACATAAACACAGTTTTTTATTATTTATGCAATAAAAGTAAAAAAGTGATTCTAAAATAAAGTTGAAAAATTGTTAAAAAACCCTTAAACATAGGGTTTTTTTAATACATGTTTTATTTTTTAAGGTGATGTCTTCAATTTTATGCTACTTTTAACTTTTTGTTATTAAACAAAGCTCATAGGATATACTAACCAGTTCATACATTTTAACTTCTACCCGCACTGTGTTTCTGAGATACAAGTACTCAAAGTTAGTCTAGATTCGCCTGCACACCCCTGTATATATATATATATATATATATATATTATATATATATATAGCTATATATATATATATGAATACAACGAATATATTTTTGTCAAAATGACGTCGTATATACTCTCATGTTTTATAAATACTCCCTGTTTTGTATGATCGCTTGCGCAATAAGTGTCTTCCAAAAATTCTTAGATTAGTGCTCTTCAAAATATCATATGTTTGCATATTTTCATGTAATATTCTCTACGCATTGGGATTCATTGCTTGTATATTTTTTTTCTTTATTTCATTTTATTTACACAATATTTTCTTCGTCAAATGTTCTTCCTTAGTTACTAAGTGGAAGGCTTAATTAGACAACACTCTACTAGAGTGTTAGTCACTGCGTTGAACACATTTCTCATTTTGTCATGAGCTATTTTTTTCATTCACTAAATTTATGGACTGCTGGAGCGGCGGGAGCATATCCTATTAGGAAGGATATATTTGTTTATATGTAGTCAGATAGTTGGAGCATACGTAGAGACTGAAGGCATACATATATAAATCTCTAAAGCCTGCTATATATAAATATGTCGATATTATATTTGGAACAAAATAATCGCAGAGATTGACAACATATAATATGATATGGATAACTTGAGTTTAAAATATTGTAAAAACTGTAAATACCAAAACCATGTTTTTCAGTTATGTAGATTCTCAGATTTAACAGCTTTGACTGAGACCACAGTCATTTCCTGTATGCCATAATAT
>CP045896.1:13158365-13217655 GCA_013387185.1 Caligus rogercresseyi
CCTTTTTTAGCCTCAATCGAGGAGTTTGCTCAGAGGATAATTCGAAAGTTTGGCGGATTTGGCGTGGACTTTGAGGGGTCTCATCATATAATCGATCTCTACGCAGATGACGTCACCATAATGCTTCAAGCTAACTCGGAAGCTCAGCTTATTAAAAGGATAGAGATTATTTAGAATATTTTAATAAATTTGAAATTAGCTCAGGTCTATCAGTCAATAAAGATAAGACCTCTATTTTACCAATCGGTTCTTGGAACCCAGTCTTTTGTACTCAAATCCGTGCTTGTAAATTGAAACCTACAATTGAGGTTTGGGTATTGTATGGTGTAGGACCGGCGTGTATGAAAAGAATTGGTCAAGTACCAGCTGTATCATAATGCAAAAAATCTTGTCATGGAGAAATTTCCGTCTTCAGAAAAGAATTGACCTCTACAACACAAAAGTAGTTCCGTTGGTTCTCTACAAAGCTTCTTCGTCGCCTTTGATAGCGGAAAAAGCCATCTTAGATGAGAACAATTGGCTGGCTGCATTATTTCATAGGATGTATTTGCCAACTATTAAAAGAAAGAGAGGTCTTCTTGGAGGAGGTATAGTTCAACTCGCTACGATAATTCCCAAGATTTATTTAAAAGTCTTCCTTAATTTAGCGAAACATCCTTCTTGTGAATGGAGGCGTTGCGTTTCATTTAATAAATTTATCACTGGCTTATGTTTGGCTCTGAGCTAACAAACGGCATTACCTCTAGCCTTTCGGTTACTTGGGGTTGTGCCCAAAGAATCATTTGGAAAAAACACCCAATATTTGAAAAGGACTCCGTTGTTGATATCATAAGATATAATTCTTCAAAAAGGCATTTCTTCAAGAACTTAGGAACTCCGGAGGATCTTGAGAAACTCGCAATCAATAAGGGTATATTAACTATCCACAACTTACATCACCATGACTCTCTTAATCATGGAAGATTTCGGTTTCCCTTGTTACGGGCGGCAAATCTCCATAATGTGCTAAAGCCCTGGTTTTTAAAATTAACTCCCCCTGTGCATATGGGATTGTCGGAGTGCAATCTCATTGTGATGCATTCTTAAAACTCCTGGATCTTCCGAGAGAGTGGAGTAATCGTATCCGGCATTCTATTAGCTGTATAACGGACGGAAGACAATTTACTTCACAGTTATTGATTTCGGCAAATCTCCTCAAGTTTTCCCGCCCTTGCAAAGACTGTGGTGTTATTTTAACTCTATAATTCACGCCTTTGCAGAGTGTCGATCGGTAGACATATTGGTGAGATTCATTAAACTAAATGTAAGGGGCTTGGATGCACCTAACGCTGGAAAGTACTGCAAAGCCTCTATTTTATTTGGCCTTTCAAGTCAAAAGGGCTTCCGCGAAGACAAAAGCTATAAACAACGCTCTACTTAGTGCCAAAGCCCTAGTGGCAAAGAGCCTTACATTGGATCGTCCCCTGCAGCCGCTGGACCTTAGGGCAATATGCATATCCGCCTCCGCTCGATATGCTGCATTGGACCTACGGATCCCTTCGGTCACGGACAACTCGTGGACGCTAGCTGGCGATTTGGTGAAATATGTCCCCTCCCGTTCCAAGTCTTAAGAGATGCTTTAAAATACTTTTAAAGAATTTAAAAAAATTAAATGATCCTTTACACTTCGTTTTTAGTATTTATGTTTTAATAGTTTAAGTTTTACTTTTGGAGAAATTAGGTAGTATGTTCATGTATGTTGCTATAATTATGAACTAAAATGTTTATATATTGTATTTTTACTTATTAGCATCAATTTTATATATTGTTTTGTATATAAATTTTTACATGAACTGTTGAATAAAAAATAAAAAAATACCATTAACATTAAATAACATAAAAATATTTGTGTATAATAAAAAATATTGCTTTAAAAAGGAATGCTCTTTAATATAAATAAAAACGGATGTTTAAGATTGACAATGGAAATTGGAAGGATACATATTTACGCTCAAATTTAAACCAGCAAAATTTTGGGTTGATGTATTAGTACTCCTTTTAAATCAGTATATATACTATTATTAGATTGGGGGTGGGCTCTTTTTTTTAATTTTGAAATGTTAGCAACATTGTGGATTTCCTGGTTCTTGGTGATAAAAGAGACGACATTTACAAAGTTTGAACAAAATCGGTTCAACATTACGAGGTCGCGCACGAGGTCAAAGTTTTAAAAATATTATGTAAAAATATAATTTTCCGCAAATTTCTTCAAAAGGAGGACGTTACAGACTCAAATAATTATAATTTAAAGGAAACTAATTTACTACCAGACGATGTTTGATGTTTTAAAATACAAAGTTTTCAGTAAAAAAACAAAGAAAAAATGGAGTGTGTAATGTTAGCATATTTTATAGCTTTTTGTATCAATTAATTATAATTAATTAATAAAGAAAAAAGAAGGGAGAGTATTTGCCTCACTTATCTCCCTTTTACACAAACTATCAAAAAACAATTTTTTATACTCCACTTTCTACAATGTTAGAGTATATATTTGTAGAATTTTATATCACAAAAAAATAACATAATTGATGTTCAAGTTGTCAGAGGAGAAAGGTCGTCGTCGGTTGCGATACATTTTTAGCTCAGACACTTCCATTTCGTTTTCCTCATCCAATTTTCCAACATTGTTTACTCTAGTAATAGTGTTGTTGTTGTTATTGTTGTTTTCCCTGCTCTTGTTGATAATACTACTTTTACCCACATTTTCTCATATACAAACACTTTGCTGCTAATTGACTTTTAAAAGCACCATACATTTCTTGTGTGTGTGTGCGAGTTTTTTCACCCTGCATGTTTTTCATACAACAACGTAATACTACTAATTGGCTTGCCATTGAACAAGTGAGAAAAATACCAAGCCTTTTAAAAGTTTTCCCCCTGAGACGAATTTTGTGCATGGTTACTCGTAAAAATGGTGAAAAAACATATCATTAGGTCTAAGAACATGCGTTAGAAAACTAGGTGTTTGGCAGGAACAACTAATTACAATGCCTTAATGCATGACATCTAATATTATATTAATTGGTTACCCAAACTAGGCATAGATGCTAAAGTGAACTAAGTTTTATTTGTTTCCAACTTATGAAATTGTATTTTTTTGTAAGATTTTTTAATTAAAAAAGTATATAAAATTGATTATGAGCATTATTTTGTAGGGAAACAAATGAAACAACAGACCATCTCTTTTGGGACTGCAATGTTTTGGAAGATGTGTATCAAGAAATAATTCAAAGCCTTTATCTTAAATACGGAACGACGATCACCAAAGAAGGATTTCTGGCTTACTACGATGGAAAAGACGAAATGAAGATCAATGCAATAATAACTAAAGTCAAAATACTATATATGGTCAAAGATCTTCGGGAACCTAGACAAACAAGCTATCATTCCAATTTCAACCTGTATTGTAAAGTTGTCGACGGAACGTCTTACTAAAGTAATTTTACATTTTAAGGATTATGAACTTTTAATAAAGTTAAATATTTTTATCTACATCGTAAAATATTTTTTTATAATATTATATCTGTAATCTTAATACTGTTTTTAAAAAGAATTGGAATTTTATGTTCATTTCTATTGTTCTATTATTTAGTTATTGTTTTTGTTTAAACCTCCCCCCCCCCCCACCTCTCGAATGTTAAAGAATTGTATGAGGCCCTACGAACTTTAGTCTTATTAAACAGATTGCATGTGTGTGTATATATATATATTGGAATGAAATAAAGAAACGCCAGTTGGCCAAGAAAAAAAAAATTATGAGCATTATTAAAATTCTTTAATTATATAAGTAGTATTATGTTAGTTGTAAAATGAATACTCCTTAGCAAGAGTTAAAAAACAGCGAAATATTCTTAACATAAGTATATCTCTTGTGCAGTTAAAAACAAGGATGATGGTCGTATTAAGAAACTATATTAAAAAGTTGTGTAAAATAGTGGGAAAAGAACTGCCGGATTAGATCATCATATTCAATGGCTTACTGGTTTTACTAATCCGGGGTCCTTCCTGAAACAGGATTCTTATTAAAGAGATAAATTTTCATTGATTTAATCAAGGTCTGGGCAATACAAAAAAAAACATGTAATCCTAGCACTGTAACTACTCAATGACGTCACTGGAGAACGAATATATATATATATAATATCCCAAATATATATATATATAATATATCTTTATATATAGATAGATAGATACATTCGTTCTCCGGTGACGTCATTGACTAGTCACACTGTTACATGATTGTTTTTGTATTGCCTAGACCTTATTATGGAGACCTTGATTTAAATGGGGGTAAAGGATTTCAGCTAATATAAATAATTTTAACATAACAACCGAGAAAAATAAATATATATAGAGAGAGAGTTCTGCAAATTTGAACTAAATTGTTCCTTTATGGTTAGTTTTACACAACTATTAAAAATTATTTTTACTAATATGACTGCATGGTGATACCGTTCGTTAGTAAAAAAACAACAAATAATGGTTAATTTATAAATTTTATATTAGTATGCCCTGTGTTCAAAAGACATTTATTTTAAACATTGTAAAAGTTTGTATTTAATCCTTATTTGTGTATGTGTTTTGGTTTCCGAATATTTTATTCGCCTATTATAAATATACAAATACACATTATCATTTCTTAAGTTTAATAATTATAATACGATAATAAAAATCACTATCATGAATTTCATTATTGTCAAAGATAAAAAGTTCCTTTATAATAGTGTGGTGACTGCAGTCCAGTCCGGTCCGTTCAGTCCTTTTGGACGGTCCTTAGAAAAAAAAATGTGTTTTTACGTCGTAGCCTACGTCATGTTGTCAACAACATCTCTTAATGCTATGAAAAAGAAAAATCCTTTATATGAAGAAAGTAACATCTTCAATGAGCTGATGACAAATATGTATACTTTTTTACTTATGTTATTAAAAAGTATTAAATATTTATTATTATTATTACAACCATAAATGTTCGATGTTTGTGACAATACTTAAAAATAGGCCTATTGCGGTTTAAACGGAAGGGCTGTGAATTAATTATTTTTACAAAGACATTTAATGAGTAATGACCGACGATGAAAAGTCTATATTATGATAATAAAAAATGTTTCAAAATTGTCTAATATAAATATTACTAACCCCTTTTGTTGCTATTGAATTAACGCCTAGTATAATAGAATACAATCGGCCCTCTCGTCTTCGCCCCTCGACATCTCGCAGTTCTTTTACTATGCAACGACGGCTTGGCTCCCGTTTTTTGACGGCAAAACGTCCCCATATGAAATCAATGGCAGAATTTGACACAAAAACTTAAGTCAAATATTCGAAAAAGCAAGATGGCGGCCCAAAAAAAGGTCCGGCAGACTACATGTATTCAGACGCACGTACGACAAGGCAGAATGGCGGTAGGTTTAAAGGCCGGGTGATGTCAAATCTCTCTAAATTCCAATATATATCAACATCGCGACCCTCATATATATCGCGGTGGTGTGTAGTGGATCTGGGCCATCGCTACTTTGCGAGGGACGACTGTATATACATATAATATTAGCAGTTAGAACGTATTAAATAAATACTCTTTCAACATTTATGAAAAAATAAAGGACTGACAAAAGACAATCTCAAGGACCGACAATCCTAAGGACGAATTCCAAAGTCCGACGATCCTTAGGACCGATAGGATCGGTCCTAAGACTGGACTGGACCGAATAAATTGGGACCGACACAACACTATTTATAACTGACAAATGTATACAAATATATGGGTGGGAAGAAGGCTTATTGTGTTTGTTGTTATTTGAATGAATAACTGATGCATGAGGCTGATGATAGGTCTGCCAAAGCTCTTTCAACTCATGGGCTGATCCAGTAGACCAGAAAAATGTTATTATTATTATTATTTGTAACAAGAGGGGTAGAGACTTAAATTTGAAATTAAAGCACTTCCATTATAGCCCGATGGCTGATAAAAGGCCTTCTGGGCATACAACCTTCATATTGTTCAAAAATGGTGTAAGAATGATGTACGATAAACTTAAAAAAACTATTTAAAAAAGGGATCAATGAACGAATAGGAAAAGTTAATATAATTATAAGCTCCAATAGGAATTCAAATTAGTGAGGGACAAATATGCAAATTTTAATCAAATTCAATCTTGATTTTAAGGATTTTGTTCTATAAATTACTTTGAATGTACTATTGCGAGTATAATAATATATTATTATTTTAATGAACACTAAGTCAAAATTTAAAGAAAGTTAGTAACCACATTCATATTGATTTTTTATTGATATTAAATGTTTTTAATATTTTCCCTCCCCTCAAAAGTGGTGTTTCTATCGATTTCATTAATTATGTAAATAAATATATATATATATATATATATAAATTATACAAAAACATTAAAATATTCAGAATTGATATTCTTCGCCGCAATGGTCACATTAATATCAACGATTAACATCAAAATATTTGTACATGTATTCATCAGCAAAATATTGGATAATTACAATTCAAAATATTTAATAGATATCATGATGTGTCAATTAAGATGATAGCGAAATCAAGAAAAATATTTTAACAACCCTGATATAAATAATTGATTTGTTTAAGGAACCTACTAATGTACATAGATTATTATATGTATTTCAATATATATATATATATCCTCTAAGTTCGTAGTTAAATGTTAAATATATAGTTATATTATTACAGCTCCCCCTTATCACATTGAAATAAATTAAGCCCGGATTTTGGAAAGTTCAAAATGATATATTTACCTCCGCCGAAGGAGGTATTGTTTTCACTGGCGTTGGTTTGTTGGTTTGTCAGCAGGATAACTCAAAAAGTACCGAACAATTCGGATGAAACTTTGTGGAGTTGTTAGAAGTGCCAAAAGGAACAAGTGATTAAATTTGGCATCTCTGAGTGCAGAATTAAGATTCAAAATGAGCTAAATACTAATAAATATTTCAAGTTAGCCTACTCTGCCAATAGATGTCGCTGTGCTGTGAAATCGGGTGCCGGGAGCGTCTTCCTCTCGGAATTTCCGTCGAGGGGAACCCTCCCCCGTCCCTCTACGCCGCCCCAGTCGTGAAACATTCGCCACGGAAGGCTCATAAGGACCCCGTGACGGCGGAGGCCTGCACTCTCTGAGTGTATATATGCCTCTATGTAGTTATATTTAAAAATAGGGGCGAAATGTTTTTTAAAATATGACTTTTTTATCGTTCTTATGATTATTTATATTGTGTATTATCATTGTATTGTTGTCCTCCAAGTAATAATTTTAGACTAGAATGCCCATCTATGTTTAGTTTTTAACGCAATGGTTTTTGGAATATGGCAGTATATATATATATATATATATATATATATATATATATATATATATATATATACTATATTATATATATATATATATATATATCATTAAAATGCGGAAATATGGTTTAAAAACAGCGTTATTATCCAATTTTTTTAAAAATATTTGATGGTATCTACAACAATTACGTATCTATATATTGCTACCTTGATTAGGGTTCTAGGAATATTTGTATAAAACAATTATGCACAAGGAATTTCGGATGACGCATTTTGTATAAATAATTATTGGTAATATACATTTTGATAAAGACACTTTTGAATAAAATGCATTTTTAAAGGAATCTAGGAAGCTTGGCCCAAGAGTCAGTAGTTTGCCTTTAAATGCATTTTATACAAAAGTGGCTTTATCGAGAATTCCTATATTCAATAATTCCTTATACAAAAATGCGTCATCAGAAATTCCGTATGCATAAGTGTTTTATACAAATATTCCTGGAACCCTTGATTAGATGGAATGGATGTATCATCATCTGAGGGTATGAATATTCAATTAAGCATTAAGAACATCGAAACCCAGGATACTTACTCTCTTCAATTATCTTATTCGAGAGAGTATTCGTGATTCCCCAATATTGAGAGTAGAATACACGCTTCAACAAAGCCTACAGACCAAAAATGACCATCCCCTTTCGGGAGTATTCGAACCTGGTCCCCCAGCAGTGAGAGTTGAAGACGCCTTAGCACGCACATGGCTATCACATTCTCTTACTTTATATAGGTATGTATATAGTTTTGTGAATCCAATGTAATTACTTTCCATCTCCTTACATTTGTAACTTTGAGCTGAGTAAATATAATAACTTTTATACTTTTGGATATGGTATTTATAACTTTTATATTCACATTTTTATTATTATTATAAAGAAGTAAAATAATTTATTTATTACACGACAATATGGCCTTATATTTAATACACGACCTAAAATTTAGATTGCTCTATGCATGCTAGTATATAACAAGGCAGATAGCAACATGCAGATTCCTTGTTAGGCATTATTAGTCACTTTAACTCCCTTACGCAAGTTCTTTTTTTCCTCCTCCTACTCAACTTCAAAACATACTTAATTCTCCTCTTCTCCCTTGTCCCCATGAAAACCGGATTTATCTCATATTATGGTGCTACTACTCTTTCTGCTTTTCTCATACCCAAAGGTGTGCCAAGCAGGTTACAACACTCTGACCTTTAATTTGTGTGACGCCTTCAGATGGGAGAGAGCTTATTTTTATTACTAAATACAAGGAATAACGAAAATTAAAAAAATATATATTCGATATATGACGTCATTGGCTTATATTGATAAGTCATGAATATGGATTTACTGAGTGTACTGCTTCTAAGTAATAAAAGAAATATGTATAGAACTCAAAAATGCCCCTGTAAGTAATCATGTAGAATAGTCATACATTTAGCAAAACAACAGTTGAGCACACTTTATAGACACATCAGTATGAAGCAGAGATGACGTCAGGTATTTAATATGTGTGTTTCTTTACATCCCATTACCAACTGCTTCATATAATAGCATTTCTTTAAAATCAGGTAACGACCGGGTACCCCTGTTTTTGAGCGTCCCGATTTTTTATACACCGGGCCGGGACATCAATAATTATTTTCGTTTCTCATTCATACATTTTATTTTGAAAATAATTATAATAAAACAAGTGAGGACGGTTTTTTTTAGATTTTTTTTCAAAATCACTTTTTTGGAGATTCATTTCTTTAAAAAAAACGTCGTCACTTTTTTTTGTAGATTCTTTTCTTTTAAAAAAAAACGTCAACACTATTTTTGGAGATTCTTTTCTAATAAAAGGTCGTCACTTTTTTTTTGGAGATTCTTTTCTAAAAATAAAACATCACTTTTTTTAAGATTCTTTTTTAAACAAAAAACCGTCGTCACATTTTATTGAGATTTTTATATATAAAAAACGTCGTCACATTTTTTGGGTTATTTTCTTTAAAAAAACGTCTTCACTTTTTTTTTGGAAATCCTTCACTTCAGAATGTCTAAGGAACGAAAATATTATTATGTCCCGGTCGGTTCCTGTTTAAAATATATGCTTTTTATATAGACCTCTTTTACATCCCCTATGACGTCATCAAGGAAATATAGAAAGGGAGAAAAGAAAATCCTTCTTGACACAAACTCTGTTCATATTCATTGTCCTACTCTACCTTTTTTGTAATGTACCTATGTATGTATACATATGTATATATATATATATATATTAGCATTTCAAGCAGACATTGCATGATGAAGAAACACTTTCTGAATACATGCTATTTTATTTAAAAAAAGTCCTTTTTTCCCTATATATGTGTATATATTCATACATATACATTTATGTGGAGAAGTCCCTTTGCCTTTGTGCATATGTTGTAGTAGTAATAAAATGTCTTTAGAGAATTTATTTTACTGTTATTGTCACTATAATAATAATTGGATTGGTTGTTCAAGGAAGGGGAATTGCAATTCTGAAGTCTCGGTGTTTTTATAGGTATGTGCCTTTTTAATGTTCTTAGAAAATATTGTTATTGATTCTTGCAACCCTCTTTGCACTGCTTGTTCTTTTATTTAGTTGGTACTTCTTTAATATCTCTCAAGAAGAAGAAAAAATATACATTTCTTGTCAATCGACTCCATGATACCAAAGGAAATATATATTAAGCTTTCAATAAATACTGTCGTCTCATTTCGTCAACATGTCTTTTGATATATAAAAGCCTCTGATACGGGGCTTTTTGGGTCAATAAGTCATTCACTATCACTACTATGTACTTCTAGCCTGAACATAGATAATCCAATCCAATTCATTTTTATACCTTATTCAACTTATTCTGAACTACATGTTTATAAGCATTTAAATTTAAAATATGTAAGATTTTTAGTAATAAATGTATTTATTATCATTTTAAAATATGATAACAATTCGTCAGACTGTTGATATATATATATATATATATATATATATATATATATATATATATATATATATATATATATATGTGTGTGTGTGTGTGTGTAATGTACTAAGTAGGACTCTATTTTAGGTGCATAGTGTTTAAAACACTTCAGGGATTCAAAAGTAGCATAATAAAAATGATGAATATGGTATTGTTAGTGTAATTGACATTCATAAGGTTTTTATTTATTGTTCCTTGTAAATTAAGACACATATGAAGAACCCTTTATCCAACTGGGTCTAAATTAGAAGATGTGTAAATAAAGGTGAAGAGATTAGGGAGACTCTCCTCTAAGCAAATATATCATGAAACTACTAAGAGCTTAAGATATCAGATACATTTGAAGGATAATAAAAAAAAACATTTTTTAATGTTGCATTATGAGGATCAAAACTCGGATGGGAGATCTCTCAAGAGTCTGATGTGACTATGTTATTTAATCCAGGGGTTCCTTATATATTTTGGATGTCCCCATATAGGTTCCTTATGACAATATAAACAAAGAACTTCATGGCAGTACAAAATATATTTACCACTGACAGAAGAAGAAGCGGCGATATCTTAGCGTAGCTTAATCCTTTTTAAATCACTCATAAGCCCTAATGCTATCAAAGTATTCATATTTGTATTGTATCACTCTTGGATTGACAATATAAATAGAAGTTTCAATTTTTCTAATTAATTTTTTCGACTTTTTTTGGGGGGAGAAATATTTTTTGACGGAAGATCATTTTTCTTCTTTTTTTTAGCACAAGAGACACGGGAGTTCTTAACTACACTTATAAGAGGGGTTGACGTCAATTTCATGTTACGTAACGTGTATCTAATTTATCAATCAATTGGCAAGATGATTAATTTAAAACATGTCTTAGATTTCATTGAAAACGATTATATATACACAATAACATCAAATTCTTACCTTCCTCTATGAATTCATTTTGTAAGAGGAGGTTATTATTATTACAATGACCACCAAATATTCCCATAATTTAAAAGCCAATCATTGGCAGTCATCAAAATAATAATAATATAAAACCAAAATTACTAAGGATATATTCACACGTCAGTTGACGTACGTCATAGAGATATAAAGACACATAGAGAGAGCTTCATATTGGATTCTTCATACGTCAACTTGCACAAATTAAACAAATCTTTTTATGATCAACTTACGAATACGTAGGTCAAATTACTTTATGTTGGACAATGGCGACAGCTGACTGATGTTTCTCTGGTATTGAAGGGAATAAGCTCTCTTTATATCTCTACTAGGCCTTAATCTCTTTTTTAACAAAAGATGCCTACAACCAAAGCCTACAAAACACCTTTGTAGGGCCCGAGCCCTCCTAACCCTCAAAAATCCATGCAAACCGCAAAACCCTCTCACAGACGCACATCTGGTCTGATCAAAATCTAACCTAACCTTTCCAGGTTATGATGCATCTGTGTGCCAAATTTCAGCTCCCTAGCTGCTGTAGTTTAGGCCATCTATAGAGGTCAGGCGGACGGACAAACTCAAATTCTATAGTTTTTTTTTGTTTTTTTTTGCCTATATGGTTCGATAGAATTGCATCCGATAGGATATAAATAAGCATTATAGCGTTAAAATTAGTCTATCGAACCTATAGTTTTAATAAGGTGACGTAAACGCACTAATGAGTGTCAAAGCATCTTATGGCTCCTTATTCCTTCTCCAAGGCCCAAGATTGTTATTGACAGTATGGAATAGGGAGAGAAAGAGGAGAGTGTGTCTTGTGATAATAATAAAAAATATGACATTATGGACATCTGTCGTACTATTGTTATTAAGGAAATGGTGTGGCTAATTATAGAGCTTCTTCCATTGGACGCATCAGACACATAAAAAAGTACAATAAATCATCAAGATTGTAGGGGAGGATTTAGTAGATGGAGTTTAAAGGTACTAGACTTTCATGCTTCTTGAGCATCAACGACGCCATATAATTAAATGGTTAGTGTTAGAAAAAAAAAATATTTCCTTGGATAAATATTGTTCTTTCATTGAATAAAAAATATTGTATATTAAGAATTGTTTCTCTCCTTAGAGAAACTATATGGCCCGAGTGGAGGATCGATAAGGGAGCGGATTGTTTCACGGTGCCTCGTCGTCAAGCTTCAGTCGAAGGTGGATGCTCTCTGAGGAGACGGGAAGGACAGGTTTGGTTATTGGACTAGCAGGCTTCGCAACGAGGGAATTCAACAGCAGCTCCTCAGAGGAAAAACCATAGAGATATAAAGATATAGAGAGCTTATTGGACTCGTCAGAGAAATACGTCATTGTGTCAAGAATATAGCTGAACGACGATGTTTCTCTGCTATTGGAGGGAATACGTCATTGTGTTATGTTTATACCTCTATGATCAGCTTACGATGACGTAGATTAAATTACTTTGTTTATAGTGGGCACACAGAATACAACTGAACGTTGTTTCTCTGCTATTGAAGGGAATCAGCTCTCTATATATTTATATCTCTATGGGAAAAACTACTAACACTTCTCACTCATGACGCCTAAAGTCATGTAATACGTCACTAGCAGTTGACGGATAAGAAGCGTATCAAGAAAACCTGTTTTATTATTGATGACTTATATTGTTTTTATATCTTTTAACGACATGTCTTTAAGGTATTTTAAATGACATTCTAAACATAATTGTACTAAATTATACATATTTTCGATGATATTTTTATTGTAATAATTTGAACGTGAGAGAAAAAAACGTATGTTTTTCATTAGTTTAAAAAAAAGAATTGTTTTCATAGTAATTAGACAAAAAAAAATATAAAATCTATCACATCAATAAAATCATCTTAAGAGTTGCTTACTTATTTTTTTAAATACATATAAATAATGCAAAATAAAGTATAAATCTTCAACAGTTGCGTGAAAACATAAATGAACATTTTAGTTCAAATTTTTATTTATTTATATTTTAGTGTAGACAAATATTGAATAATTTTTTTTGAGACTTTATTTACTTAGGTAATTATATATAAAAATACATAAATTAACATTATAGTTTAAAATTAAAACTCTAAACTAAAGTCAACCAACAGTTAAATAAACATTCAGTATAAAATAAAAACACTACATTTTTTTTTTTGCCTAATTGGTTCGATAGAATTGCAGCTTCCGACAGGATATAAATAAGCATTATAGCATTATAATTAGTCTATCGAACCTAGGATCTACATTACAACAGATTAAAGGAAACGCAATAACAAAAGATATTTTTTTCAAGAATACAGAAATAACATTGGCTTATACTTTTAAAAATCTTTGGTATCTTTTATATTGAATAAAACCTCATGAGTATATTTTAAAAGACAACTGGGTCAAGGGCATCAAATGAGTTCAATGAACGCTAAGATCCTATCAGTGTTTCATTGTGCAATTATTTATTAATTCATAATAATTATTGCCACTGTTTCAAACCAAAGCCCTCATTATAGTCAATCCTATTTTTTATTATCACAAACTGCAAATTCTATGGGAGCTACTGCATGAAACTTTATTTCCAATGAGTTTAATAAGTGGAGAAACCAATTAATTACAACATGTAATAATAATAATAATTGACGTTAAACACAAACGATCTTCCAAAATCCTGGTGTATTTTTTTGTCTTGCAAAATTGTTTAAATATATAATATTTGAAAAGAACTTATTGCGAAATAAGGGATTGAGCAGCTATACGTGGTAAATTTAGAGCTAAGCCAACCTAATATCAATATTTGCCATAATGTAGTTAACTAGGTACCAGATTTGTTGATTTATCGTTCATTTGTTGTCATTCGCGAACGATGAACGAAAAAAGTTTTTGACGAACGATAAGGAAAATTCCTTATCGTTCGTCGTTCGTTTTTGGCGCAAAAAAAAAAGACAAAGATTTTTCCTTTCTAAAAAAACGTCATCACTTTTTTTCAGAAATTTATTTCTAAAAAAAGTCGTCAATTTTTTCAGAATGGCGAACGACTAACAAACGATGAACGTTTCAATTTAAAATTTACGATGAACGACAATTTTTCGCGAACGTCAATAAGTCTGCTAGGCACTAGGGCTGTCAAAATAGCTCAAAAATGACATTCGAATATTCGTTAGAAAAAAAATCACGAATTCGAACATATTCGAATTTTTTTTTAGAAAACAATTTCCAAAGAAAGTGACGACGTTTTTTTCCAGAAAATAATTTCCAAAAAAAGGTGCCGACGTTTTTTTAGAAAAGAATTTCCACAAAAAGTGACGACGTTTTTTTTATTAGAAAAGAGTAAAAGTGTTTTTTAACATTCGAATATTAGTTTTCACGTACGAATTCGCTTTTTGGGATACTATTCGAATTCGAACAACGAATATTCGTTGACAGCCCTACTAGGCACTAACATTTGATATGTCCCTATGTCCATATACACTTGTTGAAGTATATTGAAAGCTATGAATACGACAGTGTAGAATCCAAGAGACGTTCTAGAATTTTAGATGCACTTCAAATCTATGGCGCACTTCTTATTCATTTTAACGCAAAACAGTTGTATGAAGTTGGGTTTTATTCACATAAAAATGTTAGCAAAGGGGCCTCAACCCATGATTGTATTTTTGGGATTAAATAACCCCCGAAATGGCCTTCAAAGGACGAGAGGAGTGGAGGACATCATGATGCATGGGCGATGGAAACATCGACACTGAAACCTACACGAGGTTATTTTATAGCATTTATCTTATACAAATATTAATTTATTCCTATTGGCTAATTATGGTTTTTACATTTTTACTGCCTTATACAGCAATAAACCTTCATGGTAAATAAGTAATTAATTACATAACAATAAACATTACAACACAAAAAAAAACTGCACATATATTCGCATTGCCACTGTTTCAAAACCAAAGCCCTCATTATAGTCAATCCTATTTTTTATTATCACAAACTGCAAATTCTATGGAATATATAAATAACTCTCAATGGTTTATTTCAGCAAAAGTGTAGCATTAAGATAGATGATGGCTTTCAGAATGACATTTTCCTAAATATCGTTATTTTTTTATGGAGTTCTTATTATTAGCCCACTATCAATAACATAATTTACCATTATCTAAATAAGGCTCACAGACTGCCAAGGAACTATTATGCCCAATTCGGCCACAAATAATGCATATTTGACAATCCTCCATTTAAATTAGAAGAACTTCCTTGTTTTTCTTTAAACCAATTTAAAAAATATTTGCTATCTCTTTTATTTGTCCATTACTTTGTCAACATATATCAATTACCGTATTTTCCGCACTATAGGGCGCACCTCGGAGCCTTCGTTTTTTTTCAAAATCTGAGCATGCGCCTTATATGTATATGGATCAATATCGAGTCCCTTTAGTGCCATCTAGTGTCTGCATAAAGTAACCCCAACGTCTACTGTAGCGCCTTATATATGGAAAAAGTTTTAAAATATGTCATAGTGCAGAAAATACGGTAATTACGAATGGTTAGTATAACATATTTCTCGATATGACTGTTAGAAATCCTTTGTTCAACCAGATCACAACGCTAACCATAAGTAGTAAAAACATTTGTTACGCTGATGGGCCAAACTTCAGCTACGTAATTTTTGGCACATCCTTTTTTAAATTATACTAGCTACTGTAGTTTAGCCGTCCATAGAGGTCAGACGGACAAACACAAATTCTATAGTTTTAAGATTTATGTTGTATATTCTCTTAGGAATATGCAAAGTTAACTACCAAAGTAGTTGAGAAGCTACAGGAGTAGCTCCTTGACATTGCTCTTATTCGTTTTTATCAAAATACACAGTTTCACAACTTTTAAATTCATCTATTTTATTTTTGGTATCCATTTCATTTACTATCAATCACATCACTTAAGAGAATTAAAGGTTTCTTATCTGTTTGGAAAGGACTTTATCATCAGTCAATCCCTTTGATTGATCAATGATGGAGAGAAGAAAAAAACTTCCCCTTAAGTATTATATATCTCAATCGAACTAATGTATGAAGAAAAAAAAAGTTGCAAAAATAGATAATCGCTTCAATTGAGTTTCATGATGATAAGATAAGAGGAATGAAAAGCCCCTTATTGCTTGGGGAAAAGGGATTATATTAGAGAGGCAAGTGCCACCCAATATTGGAAGTGATAAGATCGCTTATTTTAAACTTCATTCATGAAGCTCTATAAAGAAACATGACTTGAAGAAATTGTGATTTATATCCAAGATTCCTGATGCAAACTTGTAGAATGATATTAGTCATATATATATGCTTTAAAATAACCGACAAAAAAAGAAGCATTTTTAACATCATAACAATCTCTGTGATGTAGTTCAGACGCATTCCTTGCACATGCTTATCACATCAATCAAGACAGTAGAAGAAAAAAGTATTCTTCTACTTTCATTTTTATGAATAAAAACACTTTTAAATAATGTGAATATAAATTCGTGAAAATGTGAATTATTCAACTTTTTGTGTTTTTTTCTTCATTAATTATTGTGTAGGCTGCTTTTAAGGAGAGGAATCATGGGTTGGATCCGAGATGAGGAATAGAATAAGGAAGCAAGGACTGGATCCTAGTGGTGGAAGGTGGAAGGGGGAAGAAGAAGCAAGGAAGCAAGGAAGGAAGGAAGTCAAAAGAAGGGGAGGGGAAATTTCACACAGCAAGCTGACAAGTGAACAAAAAAAAAAGAGACTCAAAGCTCCTTTCTACGGCGTCGTCCAACTCCTCGCTTCCTCTCACCACTCAACCAAACAACCAAGACAAACAGAGAGACAGACACACAACCATCTGAATTGCCTTACAAGACTCTTATGCATGTGGATTGAATGAACGACATTATAACACCAAATGGCTGGTGTTTTTTCTTTCTTTCAAGAGGATAAAACCAACGTTTCTTACCTTCAATGACAAGAAGTGCGATGAGACAGAGGCCAGGGAACCGCATCCTGAAAGGATCCGTTGCGTTTTCAAGGATGAAAGGGGGATTGTTTTGAATCTTCAAAGACACACTCAACGAAAAAACGAATTAGAAGGACTCACATCCTACACACACAAACTCAAACAAACAGTTAAGTAGATGGTACACTTCCAATGGACACACTACCACTTCTCCGGCACTGGAATGGGAGCTCAAGACACAAGGAAGTGAGGGGAACGACGGCTTGTCGGCAGTAGGAGGAATAGAACTTGAATGGAAGTAGAAACAAAAAGAAAAATAATAATAAAGGAGAGTAAAAAGAGAGAGAGAGAGAAAGAGTGCACACAATGACAAAAGTCTTCGTCAGACACTATAAGGGGTTGGCATGAGGGAGAGAGACGAATAGCTTTGATACACGGCTTTTTCAAGCCGGCCCGCGCTTCCACGTCTTACTACTAATACTACTAGTTGTACTACTACTAGTAGTGCTGCTTCTCCTGCTCCTACAAGCATGGGAGTCCTTGCACGAGGAACTACACCTTTTTGGTTATTATTATTATTATTGTTATTTCCCTCTTCCTGCCTCACGCGCTTTCGCCTGCCGGTTATTGCCTCCCCATCCTTCTCGGCCTTTTATGCTTTTTATTATTCTTTCTTTTACCGCTCTTTTATGATTACTATACAAGTTGTATAAAATGACATGAAGATGATGGGACATGGCAAAAAATAGGGTTCTTGCAAAAAAAAAATCCCTCTTCGCTCTTTGTCTTCCTTCTGAGTGTGTGAAACCACAGATCCACACACAGACAGACAATCTGAGATCTTCTTCTTTCATTGCAATCATATTTTATAGTCTCAGCATCTTGATCCCTCAACCATAAGTAATTGCCCATCTGGGTGCCCCCCCCCCCCTCATTATGAACAGAAAATAGTTGTGCCTTCATTTCTATATTACTCTGTATAGACTCCTTATTTTATTTATTAAAAAAATCAACCCTCAGTCCTCTTTGAGAGATCTAAAAATGTACATATTTTGGATCCTTCATTCAATGGTTTGTATCTCATTAAGCATCTCTAAAAATATTAATAACCTTGTTAAAAATGAAAAATAGACAGAGGTTGCTATGTCAGGAATGCTGGTGATTTAGACTCCTTACGACAAGCAGCGGAAGTAGATGACGAGAGATACTATATATATATATATACAACATATATATACAATAAAACATGCCGATCATTCTAAAGAATTATGAGATATTGAACTTTTCTATAAATAATAATAGAAATATATGAGTCATTGAATTTACAAAATGCGCTCGTCATGATTTATTGATGAAAATACCACAGTTACATTGTCTCTGCTTAACTGCAGAGGCACTTTGAAAATGGTTTATTCAAGACATTTAGCTACAAATAATAGGGCTGTGACATGTGTAAAAATATATGTATTTTATATAACTATCGACCAATATCAATAACCTGTATATAGCCACATAAAACATATTCAGTAATATTTATGATTAATATCCATAAAAGTCTTCTATTCAAGCTTACACTATATCTACATATAATGAAGGACTCTTGAAGTGCTCTGTCGGCTTTTAAAATAAGCAGTTAAAAGGTGGAATTAGTTTAAGATTCTTCGTTAAGATAAGTGAATATTCCACATTTATAATAATATGACGTTATTTAATGGTCAAAATTAAAAAGAAAAAAGTATTTGCAGCTATTTGGCAGATAAATTAACTCTTGACTGAGTATTTGTTATTGAAGGCATCATTCGGGGCATCATGATCTCGAGGGCAGCACGATGCCTGGCCTTTACAGTGAAGATCCCTACAATCAATACCATTCCGTGTGGAAATATGTGGGAGATCTGGTAAGATTTTATCCGTCTTGCTCCGCTGGACATCTCCAATCTCTGCAACGGATATTGAGGCAGTAAAGAAAATTTGCTAAAAGACAAACAATATATTCAATCTTTAGTACATTATTTATTATTTGCGACTTTATTTATTATATCTTTATGTTTGATTACAATATCGCTTCCTCAATGTTTTTTTAATAATTAATTTTTGTATATAGTGCTCCTAGATTTTAGATTAGAGATTTAATTCTAAACTAAAATGTTAATATATATATATATATTTATATGTAATATCTCTATATCAATAAAGTATCTTTAAAAAAGAACTGAAGGTGTGGTCAATCAGTTCAAAATTATTATTATTTCTTTGTATGTTTTATATTTGAAGTTATGAGTGTGTCGGATTGGATTAACGAAGACACTCCTCAAATGGTTTTTATATTTGAAAGACGTCGTCCATGGCTCTCTACGCAGTTGATATTTGTATTAAATGAAAAACAACTATCTCTAAATATAAATCATTCATTCAAATTATTTTCTATTTTTTTTCTATTTCAAATTGTATAACGATGAGGGTACTTCTTATTTTTGTGAAAGGCCATTGTAAGGGTTCCAATAGTGGATTTAATGTATATTGAAGTCGAGTTAAAAAAATAATAATAACTAGAGGCATATACAGGGTCCCGCGCTAAATTTGACACTTTCGAAAATAAAAAACAAACATGGATAGAATCTTTAATTCTTTATTAAATTAAAAAATTCCATTCGTAGGTTGTCAGTATTGGTGTTGGCTTGGATTATACTCAAAGTACGCGCCCCTAACCTCGACGACCTTCTTCAGCCGGGACCAGAACCTGGAGCACGCGCGCCTGACCTGGTCCCTCGGCAACTTCTTGAAGCAGAGCGTGATGTGGGCCTTCAACTCGGCCATGGTGTTGCAAGCAGTTCGGTTGGTATCCCTCTCAACCGCACCCCATAGGTAGAAGTCGCACGGGTTGCAGTCGGGGGAGTTGGGCGGCCAGATGTTCGGGCTAGTGTAGCTTCAGGGCCTTCTTAAACCTGTTCTCCTGGGCCTTCTCGGTCAAAATCTGGCCTTTGCGGCGCTTGTAGAAGTGGTAACGGAGGTCCTCGTTGATACACATCCTAACTGTGGTGTTTCAGACCCCCAACTCCTCCGCCAGCTTGGTGCAGGACTTGCTGGGGTCCTCCTGCACCTTCTTCTGGAGCTTCTCCACGAATTCCGGGGTCCTAAGGGAGTCAAAACGTCTTTTCCCCTTTTTTCTCTCCACCACCTTCTCGTAGTCGTTATTGGACTCCTCCAGCTCCGATCTGATGGACTTGACAGTGTTCCTGGCCACGCACGCCGTCTTCATAATATCCATATCTTGCAACCGGCGCGGATCATAATCACTGCAGTTGCGCGTTTCCAGGATTCGGGCGGGTTAAAATTGTCAGACGCCATTGTTATCGTTACCAGCTGTGCTCAACTACTGAGGCTAATGGTAAAACGCCCAGCTGGCCCGATCGTAGCCCCCTAGCGGCCGCTTCGTGCAATAAACAAAGTGTCAAATTTAGCGCGTGGACCCTGTATACACTCAGAGAGTGCAAACCTCCGCCGTCACGGGGTCCTTATAAGCCTTCCGAGGCGGATTTTTCACGACTGGGGCGGCGTAGAGGGACGGGGGAGGGTTCCCCTCCGAGAGGAACATCCGTGAAGCACCCGATTTCACAGCACAGCAACATCTATTGGCAGAGTAGGCTAACTTGAAATATTTATTAGTATTTAGCTAATTTTGCATCTTAAAGAAGCACTCAGAGATGCCAAAATTAAATCACTTGTTTCTTTTGGCATTTCCAACAACTCCACAAAGTTTCATACGAATCCGTTCCGCACTTTTTGAGTTATCCTGCTGACAAACAAACAAACCAACAAACCAACGCCACTGAAAACAATACCTCCTTTGGCGGAGGTAACAATACCACCTTCGGCGGAGGTAATTACCTTATAAAAGAGTTCCACCAACATATTATATCTTTACCTTTGTTAATCGTATTGTTCGGAATATTGCATATTCATAGAATAATTGTCGAGACCATTTTCCCCCCTCAAAAGTCTTGATATCATCTTTTTCATAAGTTTCATACCTATATCAATTGTAACATTTTAAAATTGAAATAAAAACTCTTAAGTTTATATTGAAAATATTTAACCATAGCATTTAAGATTAGCTATATATATATCAAAACTCAAAATGAATATATATGATCTTCAAGATCACTGGAATCACACTAAAAATCGGGAGAAAATATTTTGAAACGAAAAATGACCCATTGTGTTAAAATAAATATAATTTGAAATTGACACCTGATTTGCTCCTTTAGAAATCGTTTACTTAAATAAATACTTATTTTGAGTTATTTAGCTTTTGTTGAATGAGGCAGGTATTTTTGTTGGGAGAGTTGTTCTGAATATCTCATTTAAATATTATTCTTCAATGAGTAGACTCCCAAATATGAGGTCAATCTTGGTCATCCATTATTTTTATTTGTATATTTCTTGTTAGGAATACAATAGCGTTAAAAAAAGGAAGATATTGTAAGTTTTTTGAAAGGGATATTTTATATCATTGATACATTTTTCTTCTTATCCCCAAATTGTAAATAATATTGTGCCCTCCTCGGTGCGAAAGGATTAATTGCCAGCAGATTGACCACGGATAGTCCGATTATTCCATCGGAATTAAGGCCAATTCTAATATCTGCCGCAGCTCGCTACGCAGCTTTGGACTTAAAAATTCCCTCTGCATCTGACTCTTCATGGACGTTAGCGGCATCTGTAATTAAATATTATCCCGGAATATCACACTCTCTTAAAGTAATATACAAAAGACTTTTAAAATATTTTAATAAACGCCACTAATTTTTTTACTTTTTTGTAATCATGTGATCTTTTAAATGTATTTAGTTTGTTCGTTCAGTATTGATGATAAAATTTTAAGCTATAATGCTTATTTATATAGTTTTACTATGTATTATTATCGATTTTTATATATAATCTTATGTATAATTTTTTTTCTGAACTGTGAATAATAAAAAAATAATAATAATATTATGATTCTGTATAACCATTATAATTAAAGTGTTTAAGTAAAGTAGCGCATGCATAACATAAAATTCTTCCTTTTTTCCCTAAAGGAATTGGCCAAAATTTTAGTTCTTCTTTAGTCCGTAAGGGGCGCTGCTTTGATGCTAGAGCTCTTTGAAAATAATAGTCCTTTTATTATTTATATTTGGAATCTCGCACATTATTTACCGTAATGGTAGTGATTTGATATATTTCAAATCATCAAACTTAATCCCTTTAAACCGGTTTTAAACTTTAGATTGTGACGTAATTTCATGGTCTAGCGACATCTAACGTTAAAGAAAATAACCAAATTTTGGCCATTTTTTTTTGTTTACTTTTTCCTTGCATGCGCTACTTTACTTTAACGCTTAAATTAGAATAACCCTAAAAAATCATAAGAAAATATTTAGAGGAGCAAATGTCCTGTAATGCTATTATGAATTCAGACTTTTATAGACTTCTGATTTGCTCAAATATATGGTGAAGCTTCTTTGTATTCTTGTCTTAGTGCTCGACCCGTCATTTTATGCAATCTATGTAGATGTATAATGTTTGGTGTGACCCTTGCACTCTTCAAACTATTCATATATCTTTATTCATGTTTTTCTCTGATCAATACAAGGAAGCGCTTCTTTACAAATTAGCAAGATCTAGGCTAGATAGGAAATACAGAAAATACTCTTTTTGATGATTTGATTTAATCAAATTTTAACACTGCTGTCAATAACATAGCATCCACCTCTTCTTGAAACACCAATGAATGAACACATGTTTTCCTCAGCCAACAAAAGATATATATTTTTTATAGGAATATGACCGCGTAAAAGGAGTTAAAAATATTATATTCTTATATCTCTAAATTGTACATTTTTTAAAGAATATTTTGAAAGAAGTAAAGTAAATAGCAAAGGATCTCGTAAATATATATATATATATATATATATATATATATATATATATATATCAAAACATAGGTATCTAATATACAAAATGATCACTCCTAATAGACAAGAAATTCCCAGTCGATAAATATGTCACCTTAAATAGATACAATGCTTTCCTTCCTTATCCTATTTTAATTATCTTAATTAACAGTTTTTAAAGTTATATGTAAGAAATAATCTTATGAATGACAACAAATAAGCAACAAATAAAAATATAATAGAAGTTAAGTATATCTGTTTTCTTAATTGCGCTCATAACTTTGTCATTTTCAAAACTTGAACTTGATAGTAGTAAAAAGACAGTAAATTTGAACTATAATATTATGTTTGTTTTACACAAGGGATGAAAGGAGTTTTTATTTATCGTTTTATTTTGTGCATTTTTAATTATTGTATTGAATTGGCAAACACTTTTGTGATAAAAAAAACGTATTAAGAACGTATCAAATCCATAGTGAAACGCCATATTATATAAATATTGAGTTTTAATAACGAAATAAGAGTTTATAAATGATTATATCACTAGTTCTAATGTGACTCTATAAATTAACTAATAACAATCCTTATACTGAACCCCTTATCCATCTTTTCATATAGAGGAAATATGTTAAAAATGTTAAAAAAGTCTCCATTTTTGCTAAATTATAATTTTCATATGAATTTTAATTAGTTTTAACTTAAAACTTTTAAGTAATTAAATTTACGTTACAAATTGTAGAATATTTTCTAACTAGTCATAAGAATTCTCAATACAACATTTTATATGCATACATTTTTTGGCAATACCTTTGAGGGTTTAAAAATTGATAGCAGTTTGATAAATATGAGTTCACATTTTGTCTGTCAGATTGGATTTATTGTTAAAATCTAAATTATGTTGATATATGTACTTATAATGCTCACAAAATTAGTTTTTTTGTACACATAATTTTTTTAAATTCTTTTATAAGCATAGATTCCTATAAATCTAAAGTGAAAAAGTATCAAGAAATATAACTCTTTATTTTTATTATGTATATCAAAGTGTACAATCTTCCTAATGCTTTGTTAGGTTTTCTATATGCAACAACTCGAAAGGAATAAAGCTTGTTTAAATAAGTAGCAGAAAAATACTTTCAATATATTGGAGGAAACAAAAAAAAATCAAATAAGGGAGTGCGACAGCCGTGTGCGTTAAGGCTTGTCCAACTCTCAATGTTGGGGGACCAGGTTCAAATACTCCCGAGAGGGGGTGGTCATTTTTGGTCTACCCATAGAGATATAAAGATATAGAGAGCTGATTCCCTTCAATAGCAGAGAAACATCGTTCAGCTGTATTCTGTGTGTCCACTATAAACAAATAAATTTGATTTACGTCATCGTAAGCTGATCATAGAGATATATTTTTTTCTCTATGATCACCTTACGATGACGTATATCAAATTACTTTGTTTATATTGGACACACAGATACATTTGAAAGGAATAAGCTCTCTATATATTTTTATCTCTATGGTTAAGGCGTGTCCAACTCTCAATGTTGGGGGCGCAGGTTCAAATCCCGAGAGGGATGGTCATTTTTGGTCTACCTTATTGATAAGATACTAGGTTTGAGTGACTAATTTTAATGCTATAATTCTTATTTATATCCAGTCGAATACTGCAATTCTATCGAACCAATTAGGCAAATAAAAAAGGAATAAAGTTTGTGTTAAAAGGAGCAAAAAAATACACATTATATTTGAGGAAACAAAAAAATATCAATTTGTAAATAAATTGTCTCCTCTTGGGAGTATTTGAAATTAGCTTATATAAGTTTTATAAGCATCCCACATTCGTTTCTCCTTCTGTATAAACTTCATTGATGAATCATAAGGATTTCCGCATAGGAGCAAACCAACGTGCAACCCTTCTCACTTGACCTTGAAGCCAAGTATGTATATGTGGTTGTATGTGCCAAACCTTTTTAAGTATATACATGGCTACATAGGGAATATGAGGAAACCCTCTTTTATTTTTTTTCTTTGGTTAGCACGCGCTGAAAGGCTGAAATATGAATGAGATACTCTTTCATTCAATGTCCTCCTTGATGAATGAAGAAGGCTCTTTAGAAATGGTCATAATGGGAAGAGCTCTCGATTAATCAGAAATAAAGTAACCTAAAGAAATATATGCCTACTACGAGTTTCCAGACTTCTTATATCATTTATTAAGTATGTTTAAAACCATTTTGATTCATTTTCACTCTATTTTAGTATGATTAAAGAATTATCCGAAGTGATTTATCATTTGCATAAGTGAATTGCATCTGTGAGGATATAAATAATCATTATAGCATTTATATGATTCAACCTACGATCAATTTATTTATTATATGTAAGAAACATTGTGTTTGAAAAAGGGTTGTCTCGTTCTTGTTTTTTCCCCTTTAATTTAAATCTCCATCAACATGGTATTTAACTAATATACTGATTTTTAATATTTTATAATTGTGAGACCACGAGTCTTACGGTATCAATTGAAGGATTAAAATTGTATTTAAAGTCTCTTATATGGTAATAAATTTAAAACTAATTTTTCGTCATATATATCTTATCTGTTAAAACCTGGATTACACTCAAAAGTAAAAGGAAAATCAAGCTTCTTACGTCAATAAATGATATCCTCTTTTCATAGATGTATAGAAATAACTTTTTACAACAATTATCTCATAATGTTCACTTTGTTATAACATTCATATCTTACCGTATTTTATTTAATTTTTTACCTTTTTGCAAGAGCTTTAGTAACTATCTTTTTATTTGTGAAAAATTATATTTACAATTAAGAACTGGGAAAAAATATCTATTTTATATAATTTTGAGAGCAATTCATGAGTACGTCATAAAAGTTTTATAGTTATTATTCAGTAATATTGCATTTTCAACTTTTATGGCAACCTTATAAATCTTGAGTATCGTCTTGAACGCAAACTATGAAATGCTTTGCCCTAAAAAACTAGCTTATTAGTATTTATTGCCCTATTTTTTAAAAAATAAATCCCACAAAAAAGTAATATTAAATATCAGCGGCAAATTGAATACAGAACCTTTGTGTAAAAGTTTAAAGTATTAATTTAGTCACTTGGGAGTAAAAAATATTGTATCCAATAAAATGCTTTATTTTTAAAATATATCAAAGAATTGTTTCCAAAGATGTTTTTGTATATATGTATAAGAAATCCTATCGGCTAATATTAAGAGATTTTGTTGTTTACTTAGTATTAACTCTTATTTTAGTTTTAAACAATAAAAACAAATATTAAAATGAGAATTTATTTAATATGTTTCATACCTTTTGATCCATTACTTTTATTTATATTATTAATAATATAGAGAATGATCTCTGATTATAATATATTCTTCAATTATAGTTAATCAAATAGTATATTATGTCTGTATGAAAGAATATACTTTTTACCTTGATATAGTTTATAGCATTATAATTTGCAGTACTCATTTTTATACAGAACCAACTATTATTATTAATAATCCTTATGCAAATCAGAGCTGGATTTGGTAGAAAAATCTACCGCCGGTTCGGTATTCGATATATACCTTCTACCGATTGATATCGATATTCGGTAGATTTCATTATATATCTACAGTATCATCGATATTCGGTACGGTAGATTAAAAGAGAGAGAAATTGATTTATGTATCTGCTCTGTGACTTCTTCATATGCATTTAATATGGGACAATTTTTACCAAAGACAATTATGTACATAATTTGTTAAAATTTATTATAGATTATTTGAAGTTTAATACATACTAATCTTATATAAAGTATATATGTACATGGATTTTGTAGGAAATGGAAGGCTATATATTTTTATTCATTTACTGTCTCATATTGTCTGATATTAAATGCACTTTCAGATACTCTACATAGTATTCAATACATAGCATAAGCTTATATTGAATGTTTATTTATGTATCTGTTCTATAACACTATAAGTTGTAGTTGTTTATTTATTTTGCAAAGTTCAAGTTCTTCACACGAGGGAGCGCTTGGGCAAAGTGACAGTTGAACGACGATGTTTCTCTGCTATTGAAGGAAATAAGCTCTCGATATACTTATGTCTCTATGTGAATGTCACAAAGTCATACTTTTAAATGTAAATGTTTCAATCGGTACGATATTTGGTAGTTTCCACCGAATATCGTATAATCGGTTCGATATTTGAAATGTACCGTCAGTAGTATCGAATACCGATTTACATTCGGTAGTCGGGAGCTCTGTGCAAAATATAAAATCATAATTTGTGGTAGGTCGTCAAGGCTCAGTTTTTATATGAGCTAGTATTCAAGATGCAGATGGCGCAGGGGACTTCCAAAAAGCAGCACATAAAACTAGTCATGGGAGGATCCTCACTTAATGGATAGAACGCTGAACCCATGGTTTATATATTATAAATATTCTTCATTTATTCTCTACGCCATGATTATTAAGGGAAATAATCGAAACTGCTGTGTAAATATAATGCTTCTTAATACCAAGAAACCATCTGCACATCATTATTTTCAATGCTGCTATTTATATAAGTTTTTACCTAATCATACATCTAATTTTCTTATAAGGAAACACCTTCATATTTCTACCTTCACACCCAGTAACAACGCTTCCAGTTCTAAAACCCGATTATCAACATTCGGGTGTCACAGCTCTGGACCAATCACGTTCCAGTGGTTTCCTCAAGTAATACTTAGTTCTTTTGAACTCACTAAAAGCTAGGCTGAATCACAAGCCTCGTAATAAGAAGAATATGTTGATGTCTGCCTTATGTACATTCAAAGCATAAAATAAATAATACTTTTAAGGAACCCAAGATGACCAATAATATCCTACAAGAAAATATGGAATTTACTATAACAATTATAAATCAACAATGTATGTCTGTGGAATTTCAATTAACAAGGGTCCAATGCTGAATAAAAAATTGCTCTTTTTCTCCATAATTGTTTTCTATTGAACATCGATAATAATATTTCCATCAAGAGGGGAAATAATGCTTTTTGTAATAGCATTTTGGATGCCATAAGACAGCATAACTGACTTAAGTGTCTTAAAAAGATAATTGCAGAAATAATAATTAATATATGTTAATTTGAAAGTTAATGTTTTTCATTAATTTAATCATACCATTCTATATGAAATACCATATTTTTCGTATAATATGTTGGATACTTCCCAAGTTGAATAAATAGTTTATTCTTTTTTATCCTTTATAACTCTTATTTTTCATGCAAATTAAATTGCAAAAGATTGGATAATTCATAAAGCTATGAAATCAAATTTGTTTCATATAAGATTGTTCCATAAATAATGAGGTAGGATAGCTTTCTCGAAAAGTTCACACGCTATCTCAAAAATTTCAACGGGAACGTTCTTATCGCATATTTTTGTATGGGAACAGACAGTATGGCGCCACTCAGGTTAGTATATAAGGTGAGTAATCGCGTCATTTTTATCATTAATTCTACTCGCCGCTGAAAATGGAGACACCCGACTTTCGCTCCTACTTCTTGATCCGGATCAAGCTCGCCAGAACAGTCGATGAGATCCACGGGGACCTGCTCTCTCCCTTCCCTGACTCCTGCCCTGGCCTCTCCACCCTCCAGAGATGGCACACTGAGTTCGATATGGGTGTTTTTGCACTGGAGAAGAAGACCCGTCCTAGACGTCCCCGGGAGACGAGGACAGAGGAGAATGTGGCCCGTATGAAGTACCTGGTCGAGGATAACCCCCGGATGACCACTCGACAAGTTGCTGCAGAGGTGTCCCTACCATCTACAACTGTTTTCAGGCTTCTGACGGAGGATCTAGGGCTCCGAAACCTCCTCAGCGTGCTCGTCCCTCACCAGCTCTCTGAAGCCAACAAGACGCAGCGAGTGAAGTTCTGTCAGGACCTGGGGTCTCATCTGTTAGTCCAGGACGAGTCCGGGTTCTACTGGATTCGGCGGAGCGGAGGCAAGTCTAAGTGGAGCCCACAGGGGCCCGGTTCTCGACCCCCCGTGTGAAACAGACAGCGAGGAAGACGATGATTCTGATGGGGTTCACCTGCAAGCCGAGGCGGGCATCAATCACTGCACTACCTTCCGGGACCACAGCCGACCGGAACACCATGATAGAGTACCTTAGGACGATTGGGAAGCGCTTTCTCAGCCTGAAAAAGGACAAAATCCGGCTGAAAGATTGTCTCCTCATGTGGGACAATGCACGTCCCCACACTGCCACCAATACCAGAGAGTTCCTGACCCGGAGGGACGTGGAACCGGTGAAACAGTCACCCTACTCACCCGACCTGAACCTGTGACAGGTTCCTGTTCCGGAAGTTGAAGCACCTGCTCCGGGAGGACGAGTTTGGGGGCCACGAGGAGGCTACACTCGCCGTTCAGCGGGCGATGAGGAGGGTCAGTGAAGACGAGCTCTACGACCAACTCAGGAAGCTCCGGGGACACTGCCACGACGTCATTGCAGTCGGAGGGGAGTATGTGTACTGATTGAGAATTTTTTTGTTGATCTGATGAAAATTTTGAGTTTTAATTGATCAACCTCATTATTTATGGAACAACCTAATATATATGTATATATATATATATATATATATATATGCCTTGTAGTATAAATTATGTATATGACACCAAAATATACGAGAATACAAATAAGTTGTATGTAATATTTTTAGAAATAAAATGAGACGGCCAATTAACCATAATATTTGTAGACATATATATTTCATGTATTAACTGGTGTTATGTTATTATTTGGATATTGCATAATAATTTACATTGTAATATAGCTTATCTTTTGAATATAGATTTTGATTGTTCGAGTATTTCATATCGGTAGTTTTACACAAATATATCAATAATTAAGACATAATATCATTTCAGTTAGAAGTACAATTCTACTATCAGGAGTCACCTAAAAAACGCTACATTTAACATTATATAATTTGCAATTAGGTTTGAAAGTAACTATTAAGTTAAGCCAGGGTAATTGCAGATTAAGAGATCCTTACGTCCTTGTCGTCTTAAAACATCATTTGTATGTATTTATTTAAATAGGACACCAAAATCAATTTTAATTAACATTAATTTATTATATTAACTGAAATTTTCCTCAATTCTAATTTTTTCTTCATGATTGATAACCTTGAAAAAAAATATATCCATTATCCATAAATCTAGGACAAATGTCCTTAATGTAAGTTCAATTCAATATATGTACACCAACCAGCGCCATCTAGGTAGCGCGTGAACATTTTCTTCCTCAAGGACATTTGTCGTAAGGCGTTAAAGTAAAGTAGTGCATGCAAAAAATTCTTCCTTTTTTTCCCAAAAGAATTGGCCAAAATAGTAGTTCTTTTTTAGTCCGAAGGGGCGCTTTGATGTTAGAGCTCTTTAAAAATAATAACAAAGTCCTTTTATTATTGATATTAGGAGACATTTTATTTTGATATATTTCAAATCATCAAACTAAATCCTTTTAAACCGGTTTAAATGGGATTATGACGTAATTTCATGGACTAGCGACACCTAACGTTAAAGAAAATAACCAAAATTTTGGCACATTTTTTGGTTTACTTTTTCTTTGCATGCGCTACTTTACTTTAACGCTTTAGTTTGTCGATACTAATTGATTGATATAAAATAATAATCAAGGATAATAAAAGTATCACACACTGAATTCCGAAATACTAATTACAGTATCATCCTTAAAGAAAACTAATTATCTCTTCTCATGAGCATTGTCGATCCCCGTATTTTGCAAATCTGTTGAATGATCCCCTCCAATATCACATCTTCTATATTAATTGAATGCAGCAACTACTCAAACTCAGGGAACTAATGACTATTTTGTTTCATCTTATCTGACAATAAATGAATCCTTGAAGGCGTGGAAAAAGAGAGAAAACGGTATTAACAATTGAATAAACAATGCTTTTAGCAGAACTGCGACACCCGAATGTTGTAAATCAGTATTTAGAACTGGAAGCCTTGTTCCCTGGAAGCGTGAAGAAGTTGAACTTTGCAAAATAAAACAAAAACTCCTGAGCTCAAAGCGCATTCAATATCGGACAACTTATAACAAAAGACAGTTAAGGCGAATGCCTTCCATTTCCTTCAAAATCCGAGTGCAGTTATGATTTATATAAAAATTACATATATTAAATTTCAAATAATCTCTAAAACAATTATAACAAATTTTGTATTTAATTGTCATTTGTTATAAATTGTCCAACACTAAATGCACATGAAGAAGTTGCAGAGCAGATACATAAATAAGTTTATCTTTCTTTCTTATCTACCGCACCGATCGATAATCGGTAGATATATGATAAAATATACCGAATCGGTGGTACCGAATCCCAGCTCTGCTTATTTATTGAGAACTACCTTTTTGTGTAGTCCCTCAACCCCCTACTTTTTTTTTGTTACCCATCCCTTCCTTTTTCTTCTTTTTTTTCCTCTCTCCAATAAGCAGCCCATAAAAAGTGATGGGATCCATAACTTTTCATCAGAGCCGGACTCCCTTCCGCCTCTCTCCCCCTCTCCTCCCGACCTAGATACATATGACTTTTGTCGTGGATATCTATTGAAATTCAATAATAATAATAACATCCATGAAGCGCCCAGGCAGATGTTTCCCTTCACCATCACTATTGACTATTATTTGCTTTTCCATAATAACCCTACAAAAATCCATGTATCCCAGTATAATATGTATTTCAGGGATTCGCCCCTCAATAAAGGAAACAATGGTATACTTCCTCCTATCATGCTTTATGTACTCTTTTTTTCTTATTGTTTCATTTGATGGGCTCACATAAATTTCCTCTTTGGACCCACGTCTAGCGCCATCTGACGTCTTTTGGTTTTAACAACAACAACCAGGACTCGTTGAGGAATCAAAGATGTCGTCAACCCTTTCTCAGTTTTTGAGCATTTAAAGGCTTGAGTGGAATAATCATTAATTCGAGAATTAAGACAGTTGCAACCTACAAAAGTATGTGATATATATATATATATATTTTTTTTTTGCCTATATGGTTCGATAGAATTGCATCCGATAGGATATAAATAAGCATTATAGCGTTAAAATTAGTCTATCGAACCTAGGATCTTATCAATGAGGTAGACCAAAAATGACCATCCCCTCTCGGGATTCGAACCTGCGCCCCCAACATTGAGAGTTGAACACGCCTTAGCACGCACGGCTATCGAGATCCCTTTTTTTTTTTTTTTTTTTTTTTTGCCTATATGGCTCGATAGAATTGCATCCGATAGGATATAAATAAGCATTATAGCGTTAAAATTAGTCTATCGAACCTAGGATCTTATCAATGAGTAGACCAAAATATGACCATCCCCTCTCGGGATTCGAACCTGCGCCCCCAACATTGAGAGTTGAACACGCCTTAACACGCACGGCTATCGAGCTCCCATTTAGCGCCATCTGACGTCTTTTGGTTTAACAACAACACCAGGACTCGTTGAGGAATCAAAGATGTCGTCAACCCTTTCTCAGTTTTTGAGCATTTAAAGGCTTGAGTGGAATAATCATTAATTCGAGAATTAAGACAGGTTGCAACCTACAAAAGTATGTGATATATTTTTTGGATGATGAATAACCACGTACACTGTACATCAATATAGTAAATAAAAAGTTATCAAAGGGATCAAAAGATATAAAATCAGACTCAGATTTCAATATCTTTTTATGAATTAACTTTTTGTTTCTTATCTAAAAATTGAAATGAGTGTTTGCTTCTATAAGGAAGCCAGAATTTATACTCATTTTTGACTTACAACTCCATAACTGTCAATGTCCCAACGTTGGTGATCGTCTTTTATGGATATTTATTGTTTAATACTTTGAAACTTAATCTAATACACTCCTTAATTTGTTAAAAATATGGGAGTCCTCCATTTAAATGATAAAAGACTCATTCTTATGATTTATAGAACTTTATTTTAAAAGTTGATTGCTTCAGATAAGGTTTTAGAAACCATTTAAAAAATCTAACGTTTTTTTCGTTACAAAATCCTATTAAACGTAATAACGGATAATTATTTATTTGCCCCCATGAATATGCTGAAAAAAGTACTCAAACAATGAAGGATCAAAAACATATAACCAAAATTTGTTATTAATAAATACAAATTTAATTGTTTTTATTGTTAAGGGAGCGCGATAGCCGTGTGCGTTAAGGCCATAGAGATATAAAGATATAGAGAGCTGATTCCCTTCAATAGCAGAGAAACATCGTTCAGCTGTATTCTGTGTGTCCTATACAAACAAAGTAATGTATACTGCGTCATCGTAGGTTTTTCATAGAGATATAATCTTAGAGATATAAACATAACACAATGACGTATTTCTCTTCCCTCCAATAGCAGAGAAACATCGTTCGGCTATATTCTTGACACAATGACGTATTTCTCTGACGAGTCCAATAAGCTCTCTATATCTTTATATCTCTATGGTTAAGGCGTGTTCAACTCTCAATGTTGAGGGTGTTAGTTTGAATCCCGAGAGGGGGTGGTCATTTTTAGTCTATTGATAAAATCCTAGGATCGATAGACTAATTTATACACTATAATGCTCATTTATATCCAGTCGGATGCAATTCTATCCAACCATATTGGTAAAAAAATGGGAGTGTGATAGCCATGTGTGTTAAGGCGTGTTCAACTCTCAATGTTGGGAGCGCAGGTTCGAATCCCGTGAGGGAATGGTCATTTTTGGTCTATCTCACTCGTAAGATCCTAGGTTCGATAGACTAATTTTAATGCTATAATACTTATTTATATCCATTCGGATGCAATTCTGTCGAACCATATAGGAAAAAAAGGCATTTGTTGTTTATATTCAATAATACGAGTATTATCAAGAATATTTTTAATAATTGTTTATAATAGCAAATGATCAATAAAAACTCATAGAGGAAGTGCAGACAAACATATTTCATAATAAGAATCTCTCTCCAAACAAACACTGATATCGTAAACATCGATAATGAATGCAAAGATGTCAAAATAAAAAAATATTATCCCAACAACAATAAACGGCAGTCAGGGATGACTGCTTGGAAGTTGGCAGTCAACCTTCAAAATTCCCTCTCAGTGATGTTCTCTGCACCTCGGACTCAGGGCCGGTTTTACTATGGGCAATCTGGGCGATTGCCCACGGCGCAATCTATTTGGGGGCGCCCCTCCAAAAAATCACCAGTTTTCTACTCTTAAACCGCTAATTTCCAAGTCAAATTAGTGGACTAGTCGCTGGGGCGCCCCTACCATGTGTCAGAAGAAAAGAATGAAAGCGTTTCCACACACTGCAGATCACCTGTCAATCTCTATTTCTGCCGGACGCCGCACCGGAGCTCAGCGCAGCTCGAGTGGCAGCGGGATAGGGATGCAGCTTGTAATCAGTGTTATTTGTAACACTGAAGGAGGGGGGAGGGTTAGGGGCGCCAATGGAGTGTTCACCCAGGGCGTAAAAGTCGCCAAGACCGCCTCTGCTCGGACTCCAGGACAAGAAGAAGTGGAACGAGCGATCTCAGAGGAGACCTAATTTAATGGGCTGATCTTCTGCGGCCAGCATTGCAAAAACATGGAATTCGTCTCCTGAGCTGCTGAGGCAGGCAACACCCCTTCTAGAAGCAAGGCGAGCGACAACAATACTTGCAAGGATATCAAGACATCTTTATTTTTTTAATAAATATTCTTTTAGTTTTTCTAATTTATTTATCTTTTTATTTATCTGTTATATTTATTTGAATTCATTTCATCACTTTTAGTAGCTTTAAAGCATATTAACACCAAATACCTATATCAAATCTCAATAATTTGAAAAGGCTTATTGCTATTAGATGAAATAAATAAATGAGGCAAGGGGCAGTATTTGCAAAAAATATAAAAGGTCTATAGACAAATAAATATGCTATCGTTAGTAAAAAGATGTACAACAACAACGGGGGCGCAGGTTCGAATCCCGAGAGGGGATGGTCATTTTTGGTCTACCTCATTGATAAGATCCTAGGTTCGATAGACTAATTTTAATACTTTTTTGTCAACCGATCTTTGGCGTCCGGAACAGTTCCCACAGCTCTCAAATTGTCGAACGTGTTACCCTAGCAAGGGCTAGTCTGCTGCTGATCCTGAATCATACAGACCCGTCTGCATCCTGCCGGCACTCTCCAAGATACTAGAGACCGTCGTAAAGACCGACTTCGAGATCCATCTGGCCAAGACGGAGGCTCTTCCGAACACCCAGTTCGGATTCAGAAGGGGCCGCTCGACCACAACTGCGTTGGCCACTGCCATGCAAAGTGGTTGAAAGCCGAGCAGAGAGGGAAGGTTGTAGGGGTCCTCGGCTTTGACCTCTCTGCTGCTTTCGACACAGTTGACCAGCTACAGTTGTTGCCGAAGCTGAAGAAGCTTGGGATCGAGGGCATGCAACTGGAGTGGTTCAAGTCATACCTCTCTGGCGGATCACAGCGTGTGGTGTGGAATGGCGCCGAGTCCGACTTCCTGAACGTTAAGTATGGTGTGAGACAAGGTTCCATCCTAGGTCCGATCCTCTACCTTGTCCTGGTTGCGGACGTCACCTCCTGCGTTGGCATTGGAGACGAGGAAAATAGCAGTTACGCGGACGATTTCTTCCTATGGGCTGTCGGTGATTCCCTTGAGGAAGTTGGGCTCTTGTTAGAGACAAAGGCGGATGCCTTCTCTAAATATGCAGGGGGGAATGGTCTCGTCCTTAACGCCGCCAAGACCCAATTCATGATTGGGGGCAAAGGCAAGAAGAAAGACACTTCAGCCTTCACCATCAGGGTTGGGGGCGTCGAGTTGCACCCATCCGATGAGATTGAGTTCCTTGGGGTCAAGTTCGACTTAGACTTCACCACCGCACCCCACAATGCCTACGTGGTAAAGGCAGCAAAACAACGGGCAGCACTCATCTCAAGGTTGGCCGTTCATATTCCGAGAGGGAAATACCTTCGGCAACTGGCCAGGGGGCTTATGGTTGGTAAGCTCTCGTATGCAGCCACGGTCGTGACGACACCTAGGTTTGATGATAATAATAAGGAGCCGGATGCCGCACACAGGGCCGTCCAGATCGCCATCAATGACGTGGCAAGGAGCATTGTCGGTTGCAGGAAACGGGACCATATTCGGATCGAGGATCTCCTTAGGAGTGCAAAAATTCCCTCCCTCAACGAGATAACCGTCATGGCTGTGGCAGTAGAGACCTGGAAGTGCTTCCACTCCAACGATGGGGGATGTGGTGCCAGAAACCCCATTGGCGATCTCGTCTTCCCAACCCCAAAGAGACCGACGAGGTATACGACTTCGGTGGCGTGTCCATTAAGGGGCGGCACAGACACATTTGCGTCCCACGCAGTGTCTGTGTGGAACAATTTTGAGTCCCTGAGGTCGGCCAGGACACTAGCTGCGGCAAGAGACGTAGCCAGGACCATTGGCCGCAGTACCCCAATTTAGGGGGATTTATTTATTTAGTATTTTTAATTTTATACGTGTTTTTAATGTTTGTATATATGTGTATACACAGGAATGATTTGTTTTTTATATTTTATATTATTATAGCTAAAACGGACCAGCAAATAGCTGATTATTGAAATTAAATAAAGGATTACACACACTATAATGCTTATTTATATCCTATCGGATGCAATTCTATCGAACCATATAGGCAAAAAAAAAAAACGTCTTCTGTTAACAACATAGAATAGCGAGTTGTGTACATTCTTATGAGACTGAAAGCCAAGTTTGTTTTTTATGGACAAGCCAAGGAGGCTCGTTTTTAGCATGGATGTCTATTAAAAGGTTTTAGCATTTGAATATGATTAAACCATGAGTTGCCCCCCCCCCCTTCTAATGAATGAATATTCGTCTCATAGTGAAATGGTTACGACCAGACTTGTTGACGTTCGCAACAATTGTCGTTCGACGTTCGTTTGTCGTTCGCCAAAAGTTATCGTTCGTTGTTCATCGTTAATTTTGAATTGAATTGTTCGTCGTTCATCGTTCGTTTTCGTTCGCCATTCTGAAAAAAATTGATGACGTTTTTTTTTAGAAAGAAATTTCTGAAAAAGTGATGACGTTTATTTAAGATAGGAAATTTGTCCCATGAATATCAAAAATCTTTGTCTTTTTTGGCGCCAAAAAGGAACGACGAACGATAAGGAATTTTCCTTATCGTTCGTCAAAACTTTGTCGTTCATCGTTCGCGAACGACGAACGACAACAAATGAACGATAAATCAACAAGTCTGGCAACGTCAGAACATTTGTTCTATAACTGCTCCTTCGTCCACCCTTTAGTGAGCCAAGTTAACGAAGAGCTTTTGTCAGAACTGGGGTTTATCCGTCCAAAAAGGATTGGCTCATCGCGACGTCTCCAAAATATCAGTCAAAATTCAAAGTAGAGGCCTGCATTGCAAAAGTGCAGAGAGTGATCTACGCTTGCAGATCGCAAGGTAGCCACATCCCTCCAGGCATCGTTACCCGCGTTAAGAGAGTTTTCAATGTCTGGAATAACATTTTATGATTAATGCTATCGTTTCTGTTCTTATCTGATTTTAAATTTTCCGCATTTGAAATTTAGGTAAAAGTGTTTTAATATTTATTTTATGACATACATAAGGAGCTTGTGATTCCAAATTACGATTTTAATGTTCACTATGTGATGTTTGAAGTTTTATATCACCCTCCCTTACTCACATTTTTTTATACCAATGTACATATAAGCCCCGTGTAAAAAAAATGTATTATCTATATATCTGTTTGAAAAGAATAAGTCAAATCAAGCAATTTATGTTTTGTTTTAAACACAATGTTCCCATTTATGTTTGGTAAATATGTTAGTACTGTAATCTTTATTTTTATATGTTCAAGCTAAATAAAGACCTAACCGGAAAAAAAAAAAGTCTGGCAACGACATAGTTGCAATAGATATGTAAAAAATATCTCTGGATATTATTATAGTCTTTTATATTGGGAATCAATTAATTTATGAAGCTATTGTGAAAAAAATATTTATATTATCTTTTTAAATTTGAGTGCCGCCTTTACGATTTTGCACTCTCAGAGCCCTAACATATTTACCCCTTTATAATATACACACCCAATTATTAAAAGGACCTTAGCAGCAAAACAAGGCTTTTCTTTGCCATTATGATTCTATAGAATTACAGTATCCGACAGGATATAAATAAGCATTATAGCATTAAAATTCGTCACTCGAACCTAGGAATCTCTTATCAATGAGGTAGACCAAAAATGACGTCCTCTCTCGGGAGTATTCAAACCTGTACCCCCAACATTGAGAGTTGAACATGCCTTAACGCACACGGCTATCGAACTCCAGGCATTCGATTCCGAACGAGAGCGAGCCTCCACAAGCCAAATTTTAGGTGAAACGCCGAATTGAGGGATCCATTTTATTTTAGATGGCGAAAACGTGCCAAAAAGACTGTATAATTAAAACTAGCAATCCCCAATATTTTTTTAACATGGTTTCCAAGCCTCTTTTTTCCAACAATTTAAACGCTTAGCAGGTTGGCTAGCTTTGTTTTATCAAACAAAAAGAATTATGCCCTTTTTCATCAATAATATTTTAATATACAATTTAAATCTGAGTAACAAATGCTTAAATTGTCTCTCAATCGAATGTACATGTATTTGTGGATATCTACAGGGTTAGGCAGAATTAGTGAAACATCGGATTGTAGTGCAAAATCTTTCTAAATATGTATCTGAGAGGTTTTGTTATGATATAAAATTATGTTTCACGGACATTTGTACGTCAGCGTTGTTGTTTTCTCAGTTTTTTATTTAAAAACCACGGCGAAATGGACCTTGAAAGCAAGCAAACGGCCATCCTCATGTTGTTGGACTCTGCCAGCAAAACAATACTATCATGAACATGCTTGGGTAAGCCGCACCTTCATCTGGCGTACCAAAAAAGTTTCCAAAGAGACTGGCAAAATCACAAGGATGCCTGAACAAAGAATAATACGATGAGTGAGGACACCTAGGCTGACCAAGGCCGTCGCCGGCAAGATACTTCGTTACCCGGCCTGTTCCATGAATAAGATGGCTCAGGAGTACTACATATCTGCGAGGTCCATCGGGAGGGTGGCCAAAGCTGACTTGGACATGAAAGCCGTTCAAGTACAGGAAGATGCATCTACTAAACGAGGCCACCAGGGTCAAGAGGAAGGCTAGATCAAAGTTGGTTCTCAAATGGCACGCAGACAACCCTAGTGTCGTTGTGATCTTCTCTGATGAGAAACTTTTTGTTGAAAATGCCAAAAGGAACAAGTGATTAAATTTTGACATCTCTGAGTGCTTCTTTAAGATGCAAATAAGCTAAATACTAATAAATATTTCAAGTTAGCCTATTCTGCCAATAGATGTCGCTGTGCTGTGCTCTCCTCTTTGATGACGTCAGTTTCTTTTTCTTTCCATGTACCTCTAGAGTGTAAACAATAATGAGCAGTATGTAAAGTTAAAGGGACAGTGCGTAGAGGGTTGGAAATGACAAAAAGACCAAGTGATTCATTTGGTGGGGATCGGCAGAGGTTTGCACTCTCTGAGTCCTCTAGTTTATTTTGTTACCTCCGCCGAAGGAGGTATTTTTTCACTGGCGTTTGTAGGTTTGTCAGCAGGATAACTCAAAAAGTACTGAACGGATCCAAATGAAACTTTGTGGAGTTGTTGGAAATGCCAAAAGGAACAAGTGATTAATTTTGGCATCTCTAATGCTTTTTTAATATGCAAAATGAGCAAAATACTACTAATAATAATAATGAAATGGGGTCTCTATTCAGGGAGTAGGAAAGAACAAACGCTTAAAAATATCCATTGACGTAATATTGTTCATTTAACAGCTTGGGACTACGTCACTGGGTGCTTAACTGCTTTCTCTTCTCGTCTTCCTCTTAATATAATATTAAATAAAATATAACGCTAATATTAAGAGCATGATGGAGAAAAGAAAGGAGTTTAAACATCCAGTGACGTATTTTTGAATTGACTAATAAATAGTATGACGTCAATGGATATTTTTTAGGATGGCTCTCTCCTCGCTCATTATTCACCAAACACACCTACTTATGTAGACATATATGATTGGATTGTAATTCTGTTAAGTGATTCATTAGGTGGGGTATCGGCGGAGGTTTGCACTCTCTGAGTGTATAGATGCCTTTAGTTTTTATGTTTTTATCATATAATGATTGAAGAGTTTGTTTTTTTCACGAAATATTTGGATAATTTCAGCAACTTTAAATCATCAAAAATTTATGAGTACTCACAAAATTTAATCTTTTTCCATTTTCTAATAGAGTTGTGATAATCAATTCTTCTATGATCTAATTAAAGGCTAAATTCGATTAGATTAACATATTTACTTATGAAATAGACCCTCTTTTGGCATATGTGACGTTATGCTCATGAGGTAGGTTGCGTGGCGGTGTATTTCTTTAAATTTCACTGGATAAAATGGCTCTACCTTACTTTTAACTTACCTTGGGTGTGTCCAAAAGTTACAAACAATAATAACATACATGGGTTGCCGATCCACCGTCCGATCTTCATTCCTGCTTACGTGTGTTCTTGTTATAACCATGAAAAACCGTTCCCTTCTTCATACTACAAATATTCATAAACATCCATCATAAAAAAACATCTCCAAATATTACACTTCAAAACTAAAGCAAACTTTTGTATATCCTCATTGAAATGTACTCGATGCATTTCTTTGCACAATGGGGAAATAATTCAATATTCCTTCATAATGAGCTTTTTTTTTTGCGTGTGTGTGTGTGTGGTATAAAGTTGTGGCAAACACATTATTATTATTTATTATTCATGTTATAGAAGAGAAAATAATTGTTTACCTAAGGGGAGGTTCCCGCTCATTGCCCTTTTCAAACAAAGGAATTATTGAAAATACTGTTTACAAAAAAATTATATTGTTTGTATTTCTAGGATACAATTCATCCGTCGTCCATCAAATAATGTTTTATATAAAATAATGGTTGAACAATTTATTATTGCCTTTTTGAGACGACAAAGAAAGTGATTAAAATTATCCATGTCTTTCAAAATAAAACCTTTCGAATATATTGATTTTTTTCTCCTTCTGAAAGTGACTTATCATAAATACAGGTCTACCAGAAAAAAAAAAGAAGTAAACTTCATGATCAGAATTGCTAAGCCTAAAAAGAACCACTTTAGTTCGTTCAATAAGCAAAAAAATGATTTTTTTTTGCCTATATAGTTCGGTAGAATTGCATCCGACAGGATATAAAATAAGCATTATAGCATTAAAATTAGTCTTTCGAATCTAGGATCTTGATTCACATGGAAGGAGGTAGCAACCAAAAAATGACCATCCCCCTCGGGAGTATTCGAACCTGCGCCCCCAACATTGAGAGTTGAACACGCCTTAACACGCAGGCTATCGCACCCCTTATATAGATATCGATGGACTCTAGACTCTGTGGCTAATCACTTCGATGAATTAAAAGATATAAAAATCATTTTATCAAAGTATTATTTCAATTATGTCCGATTCTATTCTCAGATGAGTATCAAATTATTATTATTATTTTAGTAACAATGCTATTTAAAACATTGCGTCGCATTTGGTGGTTCCTTCAACACCAAAAATGTAATCATTTCCATCAAAATATAGAATAGAAATCACAAATAAATATATAATTTGTACAACATCAATAAATATTATCTCCATATTTAAGTGGTCATCTCTCCTAAAAGATATAAGGATCGTAATATTTACCAGAAGAGTCAATAAATTTTACTGGATCTCTGCTGTGACATAGATATTTATAAGCTTAGACAGTTTTAAAAAAAATGAGAATAGTCAATTATTTGTTGTTTAAAATATGAGCAGTGTTGGTGGAATATTACTTTGAAAGTAGTATGTAATATACTACTTTTACTGTGTAGTAATATCTTTAAAAATATTAGTCATTACTTCTCAAAAGTAATATACTATTTTATAGTAGATATTACTTTTTGAGTATTCCGAAACAATAGTAAGTAAAGGCAATTCAAACAGGATTTGTAAAAATCCTCACCAAACCTAGTAAGCTTTTTATGTCCACTGGGTGACGTCGTCACATACATTCACAGTTCATTAGTTTTCATCAAAAATGCCTCTCGAATATTTTTTTTTCCATGAAAGTAATATGTAACTAGGATATTACATATTATTATTACTTAAAGTAATATCAATATGTTTGTTCTCTCTAGTTAGTCGCAGTAATATAATAAGTAATATATTACTCGCACGCGCGTAGGGAACAACACTGAATATGAGTGATTGGAATTAAGTCATTTATAAGCCAATATTCCGGGAATATATGGATCGATATTGATGAATAAACAATGTATAAAGAAGTACTTTATATACAATTTGACTTTTGAAGCTACACTTTCGTCCAGAATGGATTTAATAATATTTTAAGTGTTTATAGATAATTTATAGATGAGGCTCAAGCTCATCTTTTGTGCTCCTATGATAAGAAGTAATTGATGACAAAAAGGGAACTAATCTATCCTATTTATACTTCTGCATGGTAAAAAAAGTCGTTCATACCTTATATACCTTTCATGATAAGAGACATCAAAGCCTGATCTACATTCCCAAAGATATGCGCGTCTTAACGTTTGTACATATCTTTTACATTTGTTATACCTTTTATACATTTGGCTGTTCAAAGCATACAAGGGACACTCTGCATGAATGTGGTTCGTTTTATTTATTTGTGACTGTCAGCCTAAAAGTGAAAATAAGGTGCTAGGTTGAAAAATGTCAATTTATCGTTCTATGATAATTTATTATCAGAGCTGGGATTCAGTAGAAAAATCTACCACGGTTCGGTATTCCGTATATACCTTCACCCGATCGATATCGGTATTCGGTAGATTTCATTATATATCTACTGTATCGATCGATATTCGGTACGGTAGATTAGAAGAGAGAGAAATTTATTTATGTATCTACGCTGTGACTTCTTCATATGCATTTAATATCGGACAATTTATAACAAAGAACAATTAAGTACATAATTTGTAATATTTATTAGAGATTATTTGAAATTTAATAAATACTAATCTGATATAAAGTATATATGTACTAGGATTTTGTAGGGAAATGGAAGGCTATGTATTTTTTCATTAACTATCTTTTATTGTCGATATTAAATGCACTTTCAAGTACTCTAATATTCAATACTTAGCATAAGCTTATATTGAATGTATATTTATGTATCTGCTCTATAATACTATAAGTTATAGGTGTTTATTTATTTTCGAAGTTCAAGTTCTTCACACAAGGGAGCGCTTGGGCAAAGTGACAGTTGAGCGATGTTTCTCTGCTATTGAGGTAATAAGCTCTCTACATCTTTATGTCTCTATGTGAATGCTACGAAAGTCATACTTTCAAATATACTGTACCGATTGCCAATCGGTACGATATTCGGTAGTTCTAGCGAATATCGCATGATTGGTTCGATATTTGAAATTTACCGTCGGTAGTATCGAATACAGATTTACATTCGGTAGTCGCAGTTCTGTTTATTATTATTAACAGTTCTCAAAAAATGCTCAAGTAATTGTGCTAAATGCTTAAATATATATTTACCTCCGCCGAAGGAGGTATTGTTTTCACTGGCGTTTGTTGGTTTGTTAGTTTGTGGTTGTCAGCAGGATAACTCAAAAAGTACTGAACGGATTTGGATGAAATTTTGTGGATTTGTTGGAAATGCCAAAAGCCAGAAGTGATTAAATTTGGTATCTCTGAGTGCAGAATTAAGGCGCCAAATGAGCGAAATACTACTAAATTTTCAAGTTAGCCTACTCTGCCAATAGATGTCGCTGTGATGTGAAATTGGGTGCCGGGAGCGTCTTCCTCTCGGAATTTCGTCTAGGGGAACCCTCCCCGTCCCTCTTGAGTGTATATATGCCTCTAGTACCATATAAAAACTAGAGGCATATACACTCAGAGAGTGCAAACCTCCGCCGTCATGAGCCTTCCGAGGCGGATTTTTCACGACTGGGGAGGCGTAGAGAGACGGGGGAGGGTTCCCCTAGACGGAAATTCCGAGAGGAAGACGCTCCCGGCACCCAATTTCACAGCAAAACGACATGTATGGCAGAGTAGGCTAACTTGGCAAATTTAGTAGTATTTAGCTCATTTGGCGCCTTAATTCTGCACTCAGAGATGCCAAATTAAATCACTTCTTCCTTTTCGCATTTCCAACAACTCCACAAAATTTCATCCAAATCCGTTCAGTACTTTTTGAGTTATCCTGCTGAAAAACCAACAAACCAACAAACTAACAAACCAACAAACGCCAGTGAAAACAATACCTCCTTCGGCGGAGGTAATTAGTACAGTGACAGACGAACATAAGTAAAACTAGAGGCATATATACACTCAGAGAGTGCAAACCTCCGCCATCACGGGATCCTTATGAGCTTTCCGAGGCGGATTTTTTCACGACTGGGGCGGCGTAGAGGGACGGGGGAGGGCTCCCCTCGACGGAAATTCCGAGAGGAAGACGCTCCAGCACCCGATTTTACAGCACAGCGACATCTATTGGCAGAGTAGGCTAACTTGAAATATATATATATATTTTTTTTTTAAACAATTATATTTCATTATCATTTTTTTTTTCATACCAAATAAGATAAAGCTTTCAAACAACCATACATAAAACAGATAAAAAACAGACATACACAAAAAAAGTATTAAAAAAACCCATCAAAAACATTCTAAAAAATTGAATTCATTTAAAGCAACGTGACAATGGAATTGGATAATTTTAATTTCGTAAAATAAGCATAAGCTATCAGGGTTTGGAATTTGGCAACTTTCCTGAGTTCCTTGGCGGTCCTGAGCATTTTCGACTGGGGATGAAAACCGTAGAGCTTCTCATCCCGCGTTGATTGTCTAAATATTATTAGTATTTAGCTCATTTTGCATCTTAATTCTGCACTCAGAAATGCCAAAATTTAATCACTTGCTCCTTTGGCATTTCCAACAACTCCACAAAGTCTCATCCGAATCCGTTTTGTACTTTTTGAGTTATACTGCTGACAAACAAACCAACAAACCAACGCCAGTGAAAGCAATACCTCCTTCGGCGGAGGTAATAATATAACAAACAGGCAAATATTACATAACTTTAAGGAGACAAATAAAAGATAAATTAACAAAAATTAATACATAAAATCATTTAAAACATAGATATAATCCACAATTAAAATCAAAAAATGAAAAATTCACTTGAAATGTTTTAAAACTTTGTTAGCAGTTTTGAGGAGTTACTTAGAGATTGATGGAAAAAATGATAATTTTTGAATTGTACAATCTGCAGCACAATTTATCTCAAATACACTTCTTTAGTGCTGTAAAATATTGGATATACATTTAATATTATTATATACTAGCGGATGCTACCGGGATTTCCGCGAATGTCCACATGGACCTAATGTTTCTACCACACCTCAAACTTATCCATCCAAAAGTTGATTATAATCAGTGTTGGTCGAATATACATTGAAAGCAATGTGCAATATATTACTTATTACTGCATAGTAATATTTTTTTTAGAAATATTAGCTATTACTTATCAAAAGTAATATACTACTTTATATTAGATATTACTTTTTGAGCATTCCGAAACAATACTAAGTAAAGGCAATTCAAACAGGATTTCTTAAAATCCTCACCAAACCTAGTTTGCATTTTATGTCCACTTGGTGACGTCACATAATACATTCACAGGTCATAAATTTTCATCAAAAACGCCTGTCGAATATAACTAGGATATTACATATTATATAGTTATTACTTGAAAGTAATATCTAATATGTTTATTCTCTCAAGTTAGTCGTGTAATATAACTAAGTACATAATATATTACTTGCACGTGCGTTAGGGAACAACACTGGTTATATATAACTAAGTGCATAGGATATAAGTATTTTTTGCAGCCTTAAAAATATGTCTTAGCACCCCAAAATACTCTATAAATTTTGTCAAAATCCAACGTGCCATTATCTAAAAAATTCCAATTTTTTTCCCCGCATAAAATAAAGATATGGAAAACAAACTTTCTGGGAATAACTAAATATTCCAAAAATAGCATTGTAGCACTTCAAAATCTTCCAATAAAAATGTGTCCTAAAATATATATTGTGGCAACTTTAAGAAATCGCAAAAAAAACGTTTTGGCGAATAAAATTAGCATGGTGATAATATATTTTTAAAGATCTCCAATAAAACACACTCTGAGTACTCAAAATTATTTAGTGAAAATTTAGCTTAGACTTGATGAATCGTTTGGGTGATACAGAGAAAAGAACATACGAACGAACAATCAATATTCTTATTTTATTCTACATATTAGTACTGTATAACAAGTAATATACAGTCGGCCCTCGCTACTTCGCCCCTCGACATCTCGCAGTTCTTGTACTACGCGACGACGGCTTGGCTCCCGTTTTACAATGTGGGGGTACTAAAATTAAGAAATATTCAGTGGTTTTAAAGATATTTGAGGTTGAAAACTGGTAAATCATTGAAAAAGCAAGATGGCGGCCCCAAAAAAAGGTCCGGCCGCGTACATGTATTCAGACGCACGTACGACAACAAGGCAAAATGGCGGTAGGTTACAACGCCGGGTGATGTCAAATCTCTCTAAATTTCAATATATATCAACATTGCGACCCTCATATATATCGCAGGTGTCGTGTAGTGGATCCGGGCCGTCGCAACTTTGCGAGGGACGACTGTAATGAAAATGTGCAGTATTTATTTTCCATGAACTAGCAAAATCGTAAAAAAATAAATATCAATATGTTCGATATTTCAATATTTCTAGAAAAACAAAGTGGAAAGTCTTTGACGGACATCCTTCATAAGATTCCTCATTTTGGTTCAAGAGTTATTTAAAATATTGTCAAAAACTGCATGTATCTTAATATATTGTGTGGATATTGGTTGCAAGTCTCTGGCTTTAAATCCGAAATAAAACATATTTGAAAAAGACAATGCGAAAAGCAATAGTAATTGACAACCATCGATGATTTTTTTGTCGTTCAATAACGAATATTACCTGCATATGTTTATTAACAAAAATATCGCTACTTCTAATACTTAATTGCAAAAATACATAAAAAACCCTTATGTTAATATGCGAACCAACATACTTCGATTAGTTCCCTTGTAAACTTTGATAGTAAGGAATGAATAATGATTTTTTACTACTACAAACTATTAATGAATGAGTAACATAGGATTTAAGAATGATAACCTTTATTTGAGGGATCAAATGAGGAAGTTCATTAAGTGTTGGATATAAATTTAACTTAGAAAGAAATGAAATCAAACCATTCCAAGCTAATAAAGTTATTATAAATATATATATATATTAATAAATATAAATATATATATATATATATATCAGAGCTGTGACTACCGAATGTAAATCAGTATTAGATACTACCGACGGTAGATTTCAAATACCGAACCGATTATACGATATTCGCTAGAAACTACCAAATACCGCACCGATTGACAATCGGTACGGTATATTTGAATGTAACTTTTGTAACATTCACATTGAGACATAAATATATAGAAAGCCTATTCCTTTCAATAACAGAGAAACATCGTTCAACTGTCGCTTTGCCCAAGCGCTTCCTTGTGTGAGGAACTTGAACTTCGGAACATAAATAAACAACTAAAACTTATAGTATTATAGAGCAAATACATAAATAGACATTCAATATAAGCTTATGCTATGCATGAATACTAGAGTACCTGAAAGTGAATTTAATATCGGACAATAAGAGACAGTTAATGGAAAAAAAAACCCTATAGCCTTCCATTTCCTACAAAAGTACATATATAATTTATATAAGATAGTATGTATTAAATTTCAAATGATCTCTAATAAATTATAACGAATGATGTATTTAATTCTCCTTTGTTATAAACGTCCGATATTAAATGCATATGAAGAAGTAAAAGCAGATACATAAATAAATGTATTTATCTTTTTAATCTACCGTACCGAATATCGATAGAACTTGTAGATATATAATAAAATATATACATTCTGTTTTTTATGCTTGTATATATTTTTATGAACTGTGGAATAAAAAAAAAAAAAATCTACCGAGTACCGATATTGACCAGTAGAAGGTATATACCGAATATCGAACTTGCAGTAGATTATTCTACCGAATCCCAACTCGATATATATATATATATATATATATATATATATATATATATATATATATATATTATATTTATATACTTGATTTTTTTTTACTCTTTGAAATATGCGACCATTTGAATGAAATTAAAATAAACTTTTTTATTGAATTTGTTTATCCTAAATTAAATAGTAAGATATATTAGCCGGATGGGAAGTCAGATTGGCCACTTATGCTTACAAACAAAACCCTATCTGAGGTTTCATAATAATGTAGGAGGAGGGAATACATCAATCTGGATATTATGTTAAAAAATAAAATAGAAAAACTTATAACATTTTTTATAAAAATATGTTCAGAATGTTCAGGAGATGGCAAAGGATCTTTGATTTTTAACACTCTTAAATTAAAAACCTATTAATAAAGACTTATTCCTTTTCACATCCCATCCTGAGGAGGAACGCTGACCAAGGGTACTAGTTCGTTTGGTAAACGGTGCAACAGACGCACACTCTGTGCCGTGGATGTGGCCGCGTCTCGTATCATATCCAGACTTGTGCCTCCTGTGTATACCCCAGCGCTCAGACCCGTGGATACAACTGGTATGTGAAGGCCACACGGAGGAAGACCACCGGAACCGGCCGCATGAGGCACTTGAAGGTCGTTTGAAGGAAGTTATGGAATGGCTTCCCTGAGGGCACCGTTACAGTCTCTAAGAAGAAGAAGGAGAAAACTCGAACTGTGTGTGCCCCCCAATAATCATCGATATCCCGAAAAATATACATCTGTTCTTATGTTACGAATGACGTTAATAAATAACCTGCTCGTAAGATTAAAAAATAAAGACTTTTTAGTATTGTTTTGTTAAAAAAAGAAGAGGTTTTATAGTTGATGGGTCACATAATTGAGAGCACGCAAGCCTTCAATTCGAATCTAGGCATTTCCATGTTCCTCCTCATTAGAGTGGAGGAGTATCATTAAACCAACAAATAAAACGTGATGCATAGCATTTGCATATAGAACTATTAAGATCTAGGTACATTACGATATGCTTGCAATGAGAATACAAAGAAAGAGTCTTTCGCATGCTCCTGCCTTCTTTATCGAAGCAATAAAAAGGATTTGAATCTAGTGCTTGTTATTTATGCATCATGGTGCTAATTGCATATATACTCCTCTGCTTCGAACTTTGTGCAAAAGACGTGAAGGAAGATTGAAGGGTGTCGATTTCGGATCTACTAAACTTAAATGATTGATATCCTCTTTTTGGGACACAACGAATCAAATAACCTTTTTTATATATATTATGAATAAATAGAAAACCTTCATCAGTTAAATTTTATTTAGTTCTTTGGTCATAGATGCTGTTATATCAACATGCAGATCGATTAACTCTCCTTTTTCTCAAGATATGTAGAGATAAGGTATATATCAGAGAGATGGAGTTCAGCCTGCTAGAACAGAATGGGGAGTGTGACGTCACTAATATATTCTTATGCAGTGTTGGTCGAATATTACTTTGAAAGTAGTATGTAATATACGACTTTTTACTACGTAGTAATTTTTTTTTTAATATTACTTCTCAAAAGTAATATACTATTTTATATTAGATATTACTTTTTTGAGTATTCCAAAACAATAGTAAGTAAAGGCAATTAAAAAGGATTTGTAAAAATCCTCACCAAACCTAGTAAGCATTTTTATGTCCACTGGGTGACGTCGTCACATAATACATTCACAGTTCATTAATTCTCATCAACAATGCCCGTCGAATATTTTTTTTCATGAAAGAATATGTAACTAGGATATTACATTTTATTATTGCTTGAAAGTAATGTCTAATATGTTTGTTCTCTCATGTAAGTCGCAGTAATATAACTAAGTAATATATTTACTCGCACGCACGTTAGGGAACAACACTGTTCTTATGTTATAAATGTTAATAAGAGTTACGAAATAATTTTTTTATTTTATATTGTTTGAGAAACACTAATATGAAACATAGATCGTTGAAAATTAATAGAATCTTATATTTAATGACAGCATATTTTATCTAAAAGGCTACTTAGTTAGAAGCATGAATTGACATAGCCTCAACGCAGCCTCGTGAAATCTTCCAAATCATGAAGCATATTTCTTGATACTTTATGAAGGATACCATTTTATAATGTATCTGCTTTTTTTATTTTCTTTTTTTATTCAACAGTTCTAATTTTAAAATATGTACAGGAAAGTAAATACATATAAACCTAAGAAAATACGTGAGAATACACATAAATAAATATTATAATTTAAAATTTGGTCTTAGGAGCTGAACAATACAATTTTTACATGATGGACATGCTAGACTAAAGAAATACAAATTTTATAAAAAAACTTATTTGATAATAACATCAAAACATTTATACTTTCTAACATGGCATGATGGCATAAAGAATACACAAAAAAAAAAAGACTTATCATGAAATAAAATATAATCATTTACACTTCTTAAAATGCTTTAAAATTGTTGATATAGTCTTCTGGTGGATGGAGGCAAGGGACGGGAAGATTTTACTTCTTTCGACGCCGGAGTCCAGGAATCCGTTGAAAGAGAGGGTATCTTGAGGTCCAGAACAGCATATCTAGCCGCAGCTGATAAAAGCACTGGTTTAATGTCCGACTCATTAATAAGATCCCCAGTTGTTATCTTATTAGCGATGAGGGCCTTTGTGTTAAGAATAGCAAAATTTATTGCCTTCTCCCGTGGGGTGTTCCTATATTTGCCCAATCCAAATAGAATTATCGCTTTGCTGTATTTGACAGAATTGTCCTTTTGTAGTCCTTTGACATTTAGGCAAACGAACCTCTTTAACATTGCGACGGCGTGGCATTCCACAAAGGCATGGATGGTGGAGTTAAATATCTTGCCGCAATCTTTACACGGCACCCAGAATTTAATTGAATCGGTCGAGATCTGAAGCTGAGCTGTAAATTTTTTGTCATCGTTAATATTGGAGAGGGAGCTCATTATATTTCTTTTCCAGTTTGTGGAAGGTCTAGCATTTTAGATGTTTATTTAGAATCAAGTCCACTTCTTCGCCGTGGCACATCCTAGACAATTTAAGGTGCCAAGGTGTAAGGAGACAGTGCTTTAAAGACGATCTAAGTAATGGGAATCTAAATCTTCCATCACTGAAAGGCCCCTTAGGACCCCAATCATGGAGAGTCAGAATTCCTTCCTCAATTGCCTTTTCTTCTAAATCCTCCGGATTCCCGAGATTTTGGAAAAAGAATCTCTTATTTTTGTTTTTTCCAATAATATCCACGAAGGAATCGCCCCGAAACGATGGTGTATAATTCCAAATGATTCGTTGAGCAGTTCCCCAGGTTGGAGAGATACTTGAAGTAATGTTATTTGTCAAATCAGTTCCGAACATGAGCCACATAAGTAACTTATTACCAGTAACTGATCTTCTCCATTCAATTTCTGCATTCCTCGTTAAATCAATAAAAATATTTATGTACATTTTTGGTAAAATCACTGAGAGTTGAGAGATTCCTCCTCCCAGAAGTTTTTTTGACCTTTTAATTGCAGGTAAGTAGCTGCGGTGAAACAGGTTATTCAGCCATATTCCTTCCTCATTGATAGCCTTCTCTGCAATTTCGGGGCAAGCCGATGCTTTATAAATAATTTTGGTACAATGTGTATATAAGTCAATTCTCTTCTGTATATTATATGATCTCCACTTCAATGTTGATTGGCCCGCTAGAGATGAGATAAAAGTCCAATTGTTTTCATGGATTCCGCTTCCACACCAATCTATGCCCAAGATGTTGACCTGCTTTTTAATCTCACACGAGGCGACCTTCCTCCCCTCCTGCGGACTCCAGGCTCCAATAGGTAGAATTGCTGTCTTATCTTTGTTTAGGGAAAGCCCAGATATTTTCTCAAATTTAGAAAAATACTCAATTAATATTTCCACTCGTTTTGAGACTTGTGCCGCCGAGTTTCCCTCCACCGTTAGGGTGATATCGTCCGCATAAAGGTCGATTAAATGTCGGTGACCCTCGAAATCTATTCCAAAACCTCCAATTTTCTTACAACTCTTCTTACAAAGTTCTCAAGCGCAATGATAAAAAGAAGCGTGGCTGTTGGACAGCCTTGCCTACAACTTTTTCCTAAGTTATAGGCTTACTTTCACATCCATTGATGGAGATTGTAGACGAGCCATTATATAGCAACGCTCGCACTGGGTTGAAAAATCTTTTGGGTAAGATTCTCGAAACTTCTCTGAGAATATGACAATGATGAATTGAATCAAATGCTTTGGAAAAACCGATGGCGACTATGGCTCCATATTTTTGCCTTTTTTTAACCGAGTCAATAGACGCTTGATTATTGCGAGAGATGTCAGCGATTTTCCTGTGTTTAAAAAACCCTTTTGATTAAAACTAATAGAATTTTGAAGTTCTTGGGCCATTTCTTGGCCTAAAATTCCTGATAAAACTCTGTAAGATTCATTTAAAATTGTTATTGGCCTCCAATGGCTAAAATCTGTCCCGTTACCTTTTTAGGAATTAGTATGATCCTTCCTTTCGTTAAAGACTTTGAAATTTTGCCTTTTTTCTCCATGTCATTGCCAATCTTAAGGAGATAAGGGACAACTTCATTAGGGCAGAGTGAGTAAACTTTGCCTATTATTCCATCGGGACCACATGCTTTGTTAACCTTTAATTTCTTCTTTAGATATAGAGATATGTTTGACGATGAAAATATGCAAGAGTCTAGAGTTTTTCTTGGTTTTGGTCTAGGGAAATGACCCTCCTAGACCCGACTATAGCTTGGAAAGAGGCTCTAAAATCTTGAACAATAACTTTGGAGTCGGTTAAGGGCTTTCCATCGTGAATAATCTTTTACAGATGTCGCTGATACCCTTACATTATTTGTGAGGTCTTTTTGATTTTTTATTTTATTCGACCTTTTCTATTAGCGAAGTTACATATAACTACATATATAGATATATAAACATTTAGTTTAAAATTAAAACCGCAAAACATAAAGTCAATTTCAATAGACAAACATTCTAGTCGTTAAAAAGGTTTTTTTGTAAAAAAATAATGCGGTAAAAACGGTTAAAATAATTCACAGTGACAATAAAAATGGTAAATTAATCACAAAATGTCTTCTGATAAAACCTCTATAAGTTCGTCGTTCACCTCTTGAATGGATGATTTTCCTTGTGTACTTTGGCTTCGAGCTCTGCCTCTGCAATCTCCGCAATTCTAAAACAGTTTACCGAATCGGACATAATCGAGCGGGCAAAAATCGATTCCTTATTAAGAATTGCTTCAATTTCGGATTGATACTTCTTCGAATTTATTTTTCTTTTTAAGAAATTGAGATGTTGTTGTAATAATTGTTTCTATCAGTTTGTTCAAAGCGTGGTTAGAGGATATAAAATAGTGTGACCTCTTACTAGGTTTTTCTTTGATATGCTTAAAAAGTGATCTTCTTTAAGTACCCATTTGGGGACTTTGAAGTGGCCGCTGGGGAGACTATATTTTAAGTCCAATACTAATAGCTTGTGGTCTGATGAAGGTTCCGGACGGGAACAGGTTCCTTTTATGTGACGCAACAGGGCAGGGGATATTAAGGCTAGATCAATTCTAGACCGTTGGATGCCTCTAGACCATGAAAATCCTCCAGAGTTTAAAATATCTAAAACGTCAATAAGATTTAGCTTACTGATTAGACTTCTTAAAATATAACCATTGGGGTACTTATGGGGAGGTTTGTCTAAGTCCACGTTGAGGTCCCCACTAATAAAAGCGGAATGGGATTCTTAAAACAATCATTTTCAATGGCTTGATAAAAGGGCATACACTTGTCATTAGGACCATAGGCATTCAAATATAAAAGACGAAGTCGTTGGTACTAATGCGAATTTTGTGCCAGTCGCTTCCAAATGAAAATTCCTTTATGCAGGACAATATCTTGATCCTTCTTGTAATAAAAGTTAGGACTCCTCTTTTTTAATTTGATCCCGTTAAAAATTGGTGAAACCGACTCGGTAGGCAGAGATTACAGTCCTGTGTACATGAAGAAGATACCTCAGTAGAAATATCCTGTAAACATATAATGTCTGGATCAAGAGATTGAATGTGTTTTAAAATAGCATGTCTTGCTCTTTTCTCTTTTCTCCCTCTCATGTTAAGAGATATTAATTTCCTTATTCCCATATTGGCCTTAAATTCCGCCGTCACATTTTCAGGGAAGAATTCCGTGATTTTGTTTAAGTATTTTTGTTGTAGATTTCTCTTACATATTAATAAATTACTCCTATTTATGTCTTTGGCTGCTTAGACGGATTACTCTTTTTATTTGGAGAATTATCAGAGTCTGGTTTGGACCTCTTCCCTACCGAATAAGAACGAGTACGGTGTTCTAAAATTGTTGAAGGGTCTATGTGAGCTTTTCGCTTTTCATTCCGAGGAAAGTCAGGGGTTCTTGAAGGGAGAGGTTCGTTTTGTAACTCACAAGGAGTAAGTTCTATAGGTGGGCTCAAAACGCCATTACTAGACACAGAAAATGATTCTACATCCTCAGTAGCCCTTGTGTCTCAGGAGGGAATCCTGATCCTCTTTAGAAGATGCCTGAATATCGTGGGCAGATTCCCTATTCTTCTCATTAATACTTATACATACTACCTCCTCTGAAGGAGTTTCAGTGTCTGAACATTGTTGGTGGCTAGTAGAGCTGTCTTCCACAGGAATTACGACGTCCTCTTGAGCCATATTAGTTTCTTCTTCCCTAGCTTTCGACCTCACGACTTACAGTCAGTCGTTCGTTCCATGCTATTCTAAGCGCCTGCTGATAATCAAATAGCTTAAGTCTTTTGTTGGAGCAAAATTGTTTTAAATGGCCAAAGCCAAAACACTTTGGCACTGAAGTTTCACTCCTGCGAATTTAACTTTTATTAAGTTTCCTTGAGAAGGGAGAATTTGAGGTCTGGAAGAAGGATCAGCCATCATCTCCACGATGTAATCACTATCACGCCATACATCCCGGTAGCTCTTATATTTCTCCTCTGCCTTAACGTCAATAGGATTCTTTTTAGGGTAATGACTCAATACTTGTCCAAAGATTTTCGTCCATTCCACCACTCTTAACTCATCTACTCTTTTAAAAGGTTTATAGATAATTTTTAGTTTCTTTTTCGGTCAAGGGAAATTTTGTCTATTCCTTTCAATTTGAATATAACTTTTTCAAAGGAACCGTCTTCATTTTTTATTTTAAGAACTTGGGATCTTTAGTTGTTGAAGTCTCCCTCGAATATCAATTGGGAATCTTATGTATAAAAACAAGCTGGCCAAGTCCAAACTCTGCTTTTTCGTTTTGAAAACAGATTTCATTAACCTTGAGGAACCTTCATGGTGATAAAGGACCAAATAACATATCCGTCGGTAATGGATAGGAATGATAACAATGAACCTTTTAAACATGATTGGTGGAAGAAGTGCAAATGATACAATGCGGTGTGCGACACAAAGCATCCCTTCCTTTGTGGCTATTGAATTGTGAGCATCTTCTCAACGATAAGATGCGTCTCTTCTCAAGTCATTTACAAATCCTGTTGAATCGAATGCTCAAATTTAACTTTTAATAGTAATTATATATTGTATGTTTCTTTACACGTCCTTTATTCTTCAAAGTTCGAAGCGCACTAATTACATTTAAACACTCAATGGGGGAGAGCGTCTGCAGTGATAGAACGACCGGTTTACCGGTCCGAGCCTTCAAAACACAAATATACCAACTGCTTACTTACAGGGATAAAAAAAGATTATTCTGTGTTATGATATCCAACACAAATAGATTGTCATTGTGACGACGATCAGTTAAAGGAATAAGAAAGAAGATGGAGGCTCAAAGTACAAAAGCTAATTTTATCGGTGAATTTGCGAGAATGTAATGTAGTAATGAAGATCAATACCCTAAGTGTACTGTTATTTAAGTTATAAAAATTCGGAATATAATGAAAGCTCAGTTCCATTTTAGCAATCTTTTCTACATTCAGCAATATATAGTTACAGAGAAGAAAAAAAAAAGGAAGAAGAAAAAAGTATCATAAGTCAAGACTCGGACACACTATTATCAATGGTGGGCTCAAAGATAATAGTCATATGACTATTAGAAAAATCATGATTACTTAATTTGTTAATGCTTTCGGAACTTTTTATATGATATTTCATGTTGTGTGTATTTATCTTTACATCAGAGCTGTGACTACCGAATGTAAATCTGTATTCGATACTACCGACGGTAGATTTCAAATATCGAAACGATCATACGATATTTGCTAGAAACTACCGAATACCGTACCGATTGACAATCGGTACGGTATATTTGAAAGTATGACTTTTGTAGCATTCACATAGAGACATAGAGAGCTTATTCCCTTCAATAGCAGAGATACATCGTTCAACTATCGCTTGCCCAAGCGCTCCCTTGTGTGAAGAACTTGAACTTCGCAAAATAAATAAACAACTAAAACTTATAGTCAGGGGCGCGGGAAGTGGGGGGTGCAGGGGGTGCGCAGCACCCCCTGGTAGCGGAGCTTTGAAACTGATATTTTAAAGAGACGATAAGTTATTTTTGTAAAGTAAGAAAAGGGAAAAAAAAGAAAATAAATACATATATTTTGTAGTTATAAGGAGAGGAACTTAATCAGGATTTACTGGATAATATATTTTTCCCTTTCTTTTTTTATGAAATATTCAATTCATTCTCTATCATATTAACTTTGTACTTTCTGTACGACGTCTCAATCATCATCTAAACAAGATTAAAAAAACTTCATTGTTTGATGCAAGGTTCAATCCTTGCCTCAACATATTATCCATAGATATGTTACATGTATAAATGCTGTGGCCGTAGGCCAACCACCCGCCCGGAGGGCCTAGTAATAAAAAATATTTAAACTAAATAATAAATGTTGTACGCATGTATAAAAAATTTAAATTAATACAATTTGTTGTATGGCAATCAGATTTTCTTGTCCTGACGTGATTGAGATTCCTCGAAACAAAACCCGCGAGCCCGCAGTGTTAAAATAAGCAAAGAGTGTCGAAAAACATGTCGCAGAAGAGGATGTCGTCTTTTTTTCAAAGCCTCCCCCAAAAACAAACTTTTGAAGAATAGTAATCCACAGCCCAACGCATTGGACCAAGAATATTATCAAGCACTGGAGCGTCAGGACAGGTGTTGCTGCTGCTGCTGATGTGATCCCTGTTAGCACTGCTGCTAGCCCTTCGCAAGATACTGAGGAGAGTGTCGTGGAAACAGGGACATCACCTCTGCCATCAGAGCCGTTTCAGTCGCAAGCTTTGGATTTTCCAGCAAAACAATTCGGGACTGAAACTTTTACCAGATCCTTCAAATCAGATGGTTTGGAAAATGGAAGTGGCTGCATTACCTAAAGGATGTGGAAAAAGCTTTGTGTTACACCTGCGTGTCTGCGGTCGAGAAAGGTCTTATACAGGAGGAGAGAGAAGAGAGCAGACGCGGTTTTCATTAGAGGGGGCTTTTCGAATTGGCGTAGAAGCCACCAACAAATTAGCAAGGAGATGAGAGATCGACATTTCATCTGGGCGCCGTGAATAAAGTTGCTACACTTAATAACACCCAATCAGCGCTTTACTCTCCGACGTGGTGGCAAAAGATCAGAAAACTGCCAAGGTCGTTCTGAACGAGGCGTTCAAGTCGGTGCGCTATTTGCTCCGACAGGGCTTACCACTCCGTGGCCACGACCATCGGGACGGCAATTTTCGGCTAATGATGCTGGATCGCACCGAGTCTCTTCTGAAGCTCGCTAATGGATGCTGCGGATGATATATTGGCTCTCGGATACGATCCAAAACGAAATGATTGAGCATCTTGCACATGCTGTGCAGCGAAAGTTGGTACAGGAGGCAAATTGTTCAAGTTACTTCGGGTTGACAGCTGATGGCACCACAGACATCAGCTCATCGGAACAGTTTTCCTGCCATCTACATTACGTGGATTCTCAAATGGCAAACAAAGTGTTTTTTGGGGTTATACAGTGCACCAGACTCCACGGCAGACAGTCTGTTCAGGTGCATTGTTGACATATTTTGCGACTGAACCTGCCTATTGAAAAGCTGCAGGGCTACTGCTTTGACGGGGCAAGCAACATGGCCGGAAGAATAAGTGGAGTGCGGACGCGCTGGCAGAACTTTGCCTGGCTCATTGTTTGTCCATTGCTGTAAGCACTCGTTAGACCTGGCATTGCATGAGGTGGCGCGGGATGTTTCTCTGATAGCGGAAATCTTCAACTTTGTACAAAGCGTCTCCACTGTCATCCGGGAGTCTGCGAAACGAGTGAGTCTCTACCAGAGCCTGTTCTCAGAGGGGGAACCTGTCACCAACCTAGCAGCGCTGTGTCCCACAAGGTGGTGTGTGAGGACCAGGGCTATAAGCAGACTGCTACAGAGTTACGGGCCCGCTCCTCCAGACCCTTACGCACTCTACAGGAGGACAGAATTGTTCGTGGCGAGACTCGCCAAAAAATATTTGGGACTCCTGAAGCAAGCGCAGAAAGCCAGAACAGCATACGGTCTGCTTTGCTGTGAAGCGAGTTTTTGGGCCATGCGAGACAGTGGCAAAGAGTCTGCAGGGTGACAACGCGAGTGTGTCCGGCGACTTGAG
>CP045896.1:13217755-13337304 GCA_013387185.1 Caligus rogercresseyi
ATAAATTGAACTCTGAACGGAACACCAAAAAACTTGAACGCTGAACGGACGCAAAAAAGTGATTGAACGCTGAACGGAACACCGAAAAACTGAACGCTCTTCAGCCTGTATATATATATATATATATATTAGACGTGTTCAAATTTAACACTTTCCTTTAAAAACATTCAAATAGATGCTTTTCTGGTTCTCCAAGGCTTAAATAATCGACAGAAAAATATTTTTAAATTTGGGCCGCCGGAATGCCTGCCGCATGGGCCATTTAGGGCGGCGCCCATGAAAGTTGAGTTTTATGATGATATAGTAATCCAAATGAGATTTAAAGAAAAATTTATTATGCAAAGGGGTATGACAAACAAACATATTTATTACAAAAAGCAATTTGTTTTTTTTTTAATTTCAAGTTTATTTAGTAACCGACTACATACATAGAAACGCATGTTTTAAGAGAGCTATGCAAGTACGTCGTATTGCATATATTTCAACATTGGAAAGGAAGGAAATATTTTTAAAACTAAAATTGTACCTTTTTTCCTGAAATAATTATTAATTTTATAAAAATACGCTACAATATATATGATACCAATCGAAATGCGCAGTCTAAATTACTTACTTATACATATAAACAAAGGAAAATCAAATAACTGATTCAATAGAAGGGATACATATTTGGTGGTATGTTTATATGTAACGTGTCCTGCAGTAAATATTTTCTGGTTTCTTTCATTGACATTATTGGATGTATTTTTATTTTTAAGAAATAGAATAAGACTAATTGATCGGCAAATTTTATTTTCAATATATACAAAAGTTCAAAATACATATACACATACAAATGCAATGTAAAATAGTTTGAATGAAGACTAATTTATTTTTTAGATAGTCTGATTTTTATACATACATGTATACCTTGGTCATTGATTCGTTCTAGATTTCTTAAGATTATTGAATTTTCGCCTATTGTATTTGACAATTTGTAATAAATGATGTCTCGGCTCTTCAGCTCTTGTTATCTTTTTAACGAAGTCACTTATCATTTTTACTCCTCTTTCATCATTTGTCACTTTTACTGATTTTAAATTTCAATACTTTTAGGTAAGAGGAGTAATGTTCCCAAGTCTCGGCAGGAATTGCTAGCCGATCACAATTTACTCACAGAGCATCAAATAAAAGTGCGATTCAGGTCCGGTAAGGTCAAAGAAGGTTGTTGTCTAAGTAATCACTGGTTTTCGTATTCTGTACCGCTCAGGCTTCTCTGTTTTTGATAACTTTACTGCGACCTTTTCTTTAGCGGTCTTGGTTATACGTTAGTATGAGCTAAACAATACAATTACTACTGTTTTTCTGGTTTAGGTACCAACGGTTGTTATTTAGCTTATTGAGAACAGAAGTTGCTACTTTACTGTCTTGACGAAAATATTGAAGCATGTTTTTGAAAAATGAAGATCCTTTATTGGAGCATCCACTGTTGACATAGAGGTTATCCATCTAGTGTAGAACAAGGCCAAAACTTTGTTTAATCACTTTAGCTTGGAAGTATTGTAGTTGGAATACTGCATTTTTTCAGAGAAAATCTACATCTTCATAAAGTAAATATTCCTCGCCGTCCATTGTGCTTGTTGAAAAGCGCCTGATTTGGTCCAATGGACGTCTCGAGGAGGTTTTGTCTCAAACAGTATAAGACACAAGTCGACCACTTCTCTGTAATCAGCTCTAGGACTGGTCTTGTCAAGGATTTTTTTCAATTGCAGTTGTATTTGCCTTTAATTCCTTCCATTCTTGCTCAAATTATTTTATTTTTGTATTAGAATTGCTTGTTTGTGCCATTTCCTCTCAAGTAATCCCTCAGACCCCCCCTCCCTATGTAACGTCGTATTGATTAATCATCTCACATCATTCCAAGTTTCCATGTAATATTTATCTCTGTTTTGTATACAAACTCCATTCATTTATAATAAATAAATATTTTTCTTTATTTAATTCGCATATCGGTTGGTATCATATATACCTATATATTGTAGCGTATTTTTATTAAAGTAATAATTATTTTAGGAAAAAGGTTTAATTTTAGTGTTAAAAAAAAATTCCTTCCTTTCCAATGTTAAATAAATGTAATACGACGTACTTGCATAGCTCTCTTAAAACATGCGTTTCTATGTATGTAGTCGGTTACAAAATAAACTTGAAATTTAAAAAAACAAATTGCTTTTTGTAATAAAATATGTTTTGTTTGTCATACCCCTTTTGCATAACAAATTTTCTTTAAATCTCATTGGATTACTCTATCATCATAAAACTCAACTTTCATTGGCGCCGCCCTAAATGGCCCATGCGGCAGGCATTCCGGCGGCCCAAATTTAAAAATATTTTTCCTGTCGATTATTTAAGCCTTGGAGAACCAGAAAGCATCTATTTGAATGTTTTTAAAGAAATGTGTTTAAATTTGAACACGTCTAATATATATATATATATATATATATATTACAGGTATATATATATATATAAATCTATATATATATGATATATATATTATACAGGTTTGCACGCGTTCCACTTTTTTTCCGTTCCGTTCATTGTTCCGTTCAATTCTTTCCGTTCCATTCATCGTTCAGTTCAATTCTTTCCGTTCCGCGGAACGCCGTTCAATTTTGCGTTCCGTTCAAAAATTGGATTTCAAAAAAATTCTCATAAGAAGGTTCTTTACTTTTCACTGCATCCTCGTATGTATCGGGTATAAATTTTAAACCAGGCTTTAATAGTTTCGGCTTGAAGTTAGTTACCGCAATTAAAGTTCCAAAAACTTTACAAACTTTGATAATATATTTAAGATATAAATAATTGAACCAGAGGCTCGGCCCGATAAATTAACATATTTTTTACCCCATCCCAAAAATGTTACAATATGAAAGTCAAATATGTAAAAATCCCAACCACATATGGTCCACCGAATTTCTCGGTCTATACTACTCATAATTATTGCTTTATCTGAGAATAATTACGAAAAGTTTATTTATTTACAATCTTAAGAATAACATTAGTTTATAAATTACACTATTTATTTGCTTTTCGAAATTTTCATCTCCTATCTTTTGCCTTGTCCTTCACAATAAAAGTTAAGATTTGGAGAAGAGTCTTTCCAAACTGGCACTGCCGGGAAGTATAACATAATATCGAATGAAAATCTTTTTAATCCATTTTTAAGCAATAATTTATTCCATTGCCTAAAACTCATCGGTTAAGAAGCAGTCAACCTCGTACTTAGCTGAGTCAGTCTTCTTCGGCCTCTTGGCACAGAAATTGCCTTTTTATTCCGCTGCCGATTCTTGCAAAAGTTGGCTAGAAGGAAAATCTCCCAGTTCTTCGGCCTCCTCTAGTAAATAATTTCTTGCTAACTCTTGCTTTGCGATGTCTAAAAAGCCTACTTTGAACTCAGGGAGATATGCTGAAGCAATTAGCATCTCTCTACGTTCAAAGTGGACTCCAAATCTTCGTTTGATCCCAAAAGAGAGTGCATCAATTAACACTCTAGTTTTCCCTCTCCTTAGTTTTGAGGTCAGAACGATAATGATCGAAAGGGATAACGAACGGAACAAATAAAGTTCTGTTAGTAACTAAATAATCAAATTTAGTGACCGACAACAACTATGACTGATAAAAATGTATAATACATACTAAAATCGAGGTTGGGTGATTTCCTCTTGAATATTATTTGAACGGAACGCAAAAAGACAAATTTTAGCGTTCCGTTCATCGTTCTGTTCAATTTCTTCCGTTCCGCGGAACGCCGTTCAATTTTACGTTCCGTTCACAAGCCTGTATATATATATATATATAGTTAGACCAATAAGATTAACATGGATGAGAGAGGACCTTGTTATGTTCTTGCATACGTTAATGATGAGTTACTCATACGACGCCACAAATAATTTGTCGCATTCGATATTTTTCGTATGCATAGTTACTTTTGTTGTATGAATAACATTTAATTAAAGTATATGCCTTCAGAATAATTTCGACTTTTTGAGTATTTTGTAGATGATTTCTAAAAATAAGTATTTAAAAAGTTTTGAGAAGACATATGCTTAAGATTGTAATCGGCTTAATCATTACAACTGTTCTATTTATTGAATATAATTGATGTAAAGATTATTACTCGCATATTTGGGCGCCTACGGCGCCCATATGTTCGCCCTTCGGGTATGGGTAGGTTTTGGAGCTAGTTTGTGAGTGAAACAGACCTTAAAGATAAAATGCTAGGTAGGTAGTAAAATCAGAAAAGGTGTATCCAATACATTTTTTTTCATTTCTGGTCCCATCACTTTGCAAATTGTTTTATTAGGACGCCTTAACCCAAGGATTCCATAGGTACCTTCAAAGTTCAAATCGGACCATAAATGTGGGAGGAGATAGCGTGCGGACATACAGACGGACGAACAGAGATTGGTGAATTATTATATAGATTATTAATGTTATTACTGAGACTCAGGTTTAAAAATCATGTTTGAAATATTACTCGAACTCGACAAGATAACCTCTCCATTCTTACCAGTTAAGATATATTGTAATCGGGCATAGGAATTCATGTCGGACTCAGCTTTGCTTATGAATTAATATGAAATTCGATATTAGATAGACGCGGGTTTACTAATAAATCTAATCTTTAGGACTCGTACTTATTACTTTTTAATCAGCGGAATCGGGCATCGGATTTGAACTTTGTATATACATTTTAAATGGGACTTTAGACTTGGACTCACACCAAAATTGTATCGCAAGACCTGATTTCTTGTTTGTTTTCGGCCTTTTTAGATACGAGACACAATAATAAATAATTCTAAGAATTCAAAGATTTAAGTAGGAACTTTCCTTAATAGTATAGTTCTGTGACATCTTTCAAGTGCAGACGTTCATTTAATTTAACGAAAACTCTCAAAGAATATTAAAAAAAGTAAAAGTTATTTTTGTTGATAGATATAATAATATGGCTTGAATATAAAAGAATGTCGAGGTTTACGATTGCAGAATAAAAAAGTATGCGGTCACAAAGAAAGATGTGGTTTTAAGTATTAAAAAGACCGAACAATATAATAAGCCTATAATTAAAAAAATGTATGTGTTCGTAATTGCAAAAGCATATCAATTTCTCAAGATGGAGGAATTTTTCTATTTGAAAACTAAATTTAATATTAATAAATTCTGGCATCTTTGCTCCATTATTAAACAAAAAAAATTATTCAAGAATGAGACATTGTCCAGGTTGGTTTTGATGTATCATTTATTAAAGTATTTTTCATGAAATAATGGATATATACCGGGTGGACCGCAGAAATTGTTACACTCTTTAATCTCTAAATTAAGAGATCTTGAAGACAGATTTTTAAATAGTCCAAGGTATTATCAAAAAGCAACAACAAAAAAGCGTGCCTGGTGAAAATTTCAAGTTAATCACTCAATCAGTTCACGAGAAAATGGCTTCAGAACGAGACACCTGTGTAAAAGTCCACGCACTTCTTGATGCTGGGAAAACTACCACAGAGATTTCGAGGCTGTTGGGCGTAGCCAGAATGTCTGTGTACCGCATTGGCAAGAAGGACAACATCGAGAGGAAACGTGGAAGTGATAGTAAGGCCAAAGTGAACCTACAGGTCATCAAGAAGGCATTGGAGGCGGAACCACTGAAAACAATGAGGGCTCATGCAAAGGGCATGGGGATCTCGCACATAACGATTGTGAGGTCGGTCAAACTGCTTGGGGGAAGAGTTTGGTGAGGGTGGAGAGGCTGCTTCTCACTGAGAGATTAAAAGCTGTCCATCTCCAACGTTGTCAAGCTCTCTTCAACAACCTGAAGAGTGCAACTGCTGGCCGCGTCATCATCTTCTCGGATGAAAAGACTTGGACTTCTGATCCAGTAAGGAACCGCCGGAATGACCGCTATCTCAGCTTGGGGAAATTGATAAGTCTGCTCGGACCCTGACCACAAAAAAGCACCCTGCAAGTGCAATGTCCTTGGGAGTTTTGGCCTCCAATGGCATCAATGCACCACTCATTTGGTTCCCGACAGGATTCAGGCTCAAGGCAGCTGACTACATCAAGGTGCTGAAGACGAAATTCCTTCCATGGTGAGGGAAAATTTCCCTGATGGCATTGTGGTCTTCCAGCAGGATGGGGCACCCGCACACACCGCCTTAACTGCCCAGAATTGGCTGAACAAACATGTGGAGTTCTGGCCTAATGACATGTGGTCACTCTACAGCCCAGACGCCAACCCGCTGGATTACGCCTTCTGGCCGCACGTTCAGTCCAAGGCATGTACAGTGTACACTCCGCCACGCAAATGTTGAAGTCATGAAAGCCTCCGTTAATGAGCACTGGACCTCCATGTCCAAGGAGTACATTACAAAAGACCTGCCAGGCCTCCAGAAGGCGTCTTGAGGCCATTATGATCGCTGACGGTAGCTACATCGATAATTGATGTAATATATATGCCATAAAACTATATGTTAAAGCTTTTTCCTAGAATTATGAATATTAGCTGAAATATAAGTAGATAAAGTTAAAACTACAAAGTGTAACAATTTCTGCGTTCCACCCGTATAATAACCATTTTATTACATTGAGACTGGTACGAGATGTGCTGCTAGGCAAACCTGGAGCTGCTCCTCCAGATGGGATGAGCCCAATGGATGGAGCTATTCTAAAATACTGTCCCATTACCTCAGCCGATGTGGAGAGATCATTTACGAGGTCGAAAAATATTTTATCCGACCGTCGCCAAAACCTCACCCAGAAAAATTTGGTAGAGATGATTGTATGTGACTGTTTTTGTGAAAGGATAAATTCACATTAAATCAAATTTGGAGTCTAAATAATTAACATTTTTTTCTTATTTGGGATAACATTAGAAACGGACAAAAATGTGATTATTTTTGCCAAAAAATGGTTTTTAATGTTACCCCAAAATGAGCAAAAAAAAAATGTTAATAATGTAGACTCCAAATTTGATTTAATGAACAACGATGTTTCTCTGCTACTGAAAGGAATAAGATCTCTGTATCTTTATATCTCCATGACTAGATACAGCCGTATTGGATAGTAATAATTGAATTACTATCCTGGAAATAACTACCTAACAATTTATACTTAAACTTAATAACTTATCCTTAGTAATATATTTATTTGAGAGTGAAAGATTTTTTACCTATACGGGCTTGAGCAATGTTACAAAGATCTCAAAAGTTTTATATAAGTTTGGATCAACTGAAGCAATCCCTTCCGTTAATTTTAGCCGATTTGTTAATACTGCCGTTGAAAAACTTCTTTGAAAGTGTTTTAGCTTTAATATGTTATAACGAATGATACATGATGGAGTTTTTATATTATTAAAAAACATTTTTCTCAGCATAAATCCACTGTCCTTAGACATTCAAATAAAAAATTTACTCGAAGCTTGACTAAAAGGATAATTAGAATCGGATTGAGGGAACGAAAAACTCTGTAGTACAGGTTGAATGATACTGGGCATGACCCTTACTAGGTAATAATGAACTTTGAATAACGCAACATTTTACTAAAGTATGATAATACTTTTATATACTTTACTTTAACCTATACTAATTTATAAATATTCCCATGCACATAATCCCTTGGAGAATTAAAGTTTTTGTTGTCAATAAAAAAGGTTTGCAGGATAGTCAAATCATAGACAATGATCATCTATATACACTCTCTGAATGACTTGTTCCCTTATAATCCATAGAGATCTAAAGATATAGAGAGCTGATTCCCTTCATGTGCAGAGAAACAACATTCAGCTGTATTCTGCGTGTTCAAAAAAAACAAAGTAATTGGTCTACGTCATCGTAAGCTGATCATAGAGATAGATTATATCTCTTTGATCAGCTTACGATGACGTACTACCAGAGCTGTGACTACCGAATGTAAATCGGTATTCGATACTACCGACATTAGATTTCAAATACCGAACCGATTTTACGATATTCGGTAGAAACTACCGAATACCGTACCGATTGACAATCGGTACGGTATATTTGAAAGTATGACTTTTGTAAAATTCACATAGAGACATAAAGATATAGAGAGATTATTCCTTCAATAGTAGAGAAACATCGTTCACCTGTCGCTTTGCCCAAGCGCTCCCTTGTGTGAAGAACTTGAACTTGCAAAAAAAATAAACAGCTACAACTTATAGTATTATAGAGCAGATACATAAATAGACATTTAATATAAGCTTATGCTATGCATTGAATACTAGAGTACCTGAAAGTGCAGTTCATATCGGAGAATAAGAGACAGTAATGAAAAAATTGATATAGTCTTCCATTTCCTACAAAATCCAATTACATATATAATTTATATAAGATTTGTACGTATTTTTATTTCTTGGCCAACAGGCATAATTTTATATTTCAAACAAAACAACTAACAATAGACATATTTAAAAAAACTTGAAAGAACATTTGGGTAAAAACATCATTTCTTACGACATGTATCCTTTAAAACTTTAATGTGGAGTTTAACCATTGATAAAATCCCCGAAATATCGGTGCATGATGCACTTCTCCTTGCATATAATACATGCTGTGTTTTTGTAATTATAGAATTTATAAAACGTTCATCGAGTCCAACATAAAAGGCTATAAGTCACTTCTCTTAGGTTGATAAAAACTTAAATTGTCGATTAAAAGATCGGAAACGGATTTATATAAAGTACCAAGATATGTGCAGTCATATAATAAGTGGTCACTGGACTCACTCTCTGTACGGCAAAAAGAACATTTACTAAGATCTGGAGGAAATATACGGAGAGGGCATATTTCGGACTGAGGGAGGTGCTGCAAAGATTATCGGAGTTTTCAGGACGATTGGAGAAGATCATAAAAGGAGCCACCAGCACAATTAAATCGTATGAAAAGAGCCTTAGATGGGAGCTTCCTACAAGAGGCTCCATAAATTTCAAAGGAATAAATACAGTCGGACTTGACTTTGCTGCAGAAACGGCAGATAAAATGGCTTTCAAGCAATCCAGTCTATTTTTGGCTTGTACGAGTCTGTAGACAGACCTGCAGTACCAATCAGATTGACTCTGGCTGAAACCCCTTCCTCCCAGCTGCGAAAAATTTGTTTGAAGCCTACATGGAACCTTTCATCAATTATTTAAGAAGACGTTGTATAAATATTCCAGTGGCTAAAGCTATAGGTGTGATAAAAAGTGATATGGTATCGTCATCAGAAAAGTGGTTTAAATACCGTATTCTCTCTGGTACACTCGAAGTTTAAGAATAGTATGTATTAAATTATAAAAAAATATCTAATAAATTATAACAAATGATGTATTTAATTGTCCTTCGTTATAAACTGTCTGATATTAAACGCATATGAAGAAGTAAAAGCAGATATATATAAAATTATCTCTTTCTAATCTACCGTGCCGAATATCGATCGATACTGTAGATATACAATAAATTCTACCGAATACCGATATTGATCGGTATTCGGTATATACCGAATATTGAACCGTCGGTAGATTTTTCTACCGAATCCCAGCTCCGCGTACTACATATTACTTGTTTATATTGAACACAAAAATACAGATAAAGGGAATAAGCTCTTTATATATTTTTATCTCTATGTTGTGGACACACTGACGTATTTCTCTGAAGAATCCAATAAGCTCTATATATCTTTATATCTCTATGTAATAATCAGGTTCATTTGAGGCACATTTATACCTCTTAATTCGTCGTAATTGCAGAAGATGTCTCTTAATCCATTCATCATCCAGGAAGCCTTTAGATTGATATAAAAAAAGATAATTACGAGGGATTTACTATTTGGGAACTCCTATTTATGTGCTAAGAAGTCTTAGTTTGTATGGAATGGCATTAAGGATTATGCAGAAAATATCCCTACATTAGTAATGACGTATATGTATAAAGAAATGGATTGCGTAGTTTTTTCAATATAAAATAAATCTTTGATAAGGGAGTGCGATAACTTTCAATGTTGAGGGTGCAGGTTCGAATCCCGAGAGGGGATGGTCATTTTTGTTCTACCTCATTGATAAGATCCTAGGTTCGATAGACTAATTATAATGATATTATGCTTATTTATTCCTGTCGGATACAATGCTACCGAACCATATATGTAAAAAAACATCATTGATTAAATTGTCGCCGGGTTGTGGATTGAACGGAAAAACGAACGCCTGAACGGAATACAAATGAATGGAATAACGTATTTTTTTGTTGACGACCGACCGTTCAAAATATATTGGTTTTCAAAGAAAACTTTACAGATACCTCCTGTGCAAAAAGTGGGACGTTTTTCTTATTAAAAAGTTTAATTAATGTTTCTTATATCACTCCAAAAAAAACAAGGCCGTGAAAAAAGACAAACTGGAGTGCAATTGAAATTACTGAGAGTCATTCTGGGATAAAAGTGACGACTTTTTTTTTTAAATACTGGAATTTTTTCCAATTTGAAATAGGAAATAATTGATATTTTTCCAATTTGAACGGAAGAACGCTCAAAATTTGAACGGACGAACGCCCCAGCGGGTTTTTAACCGAACGGCCGAACGCTAAAGTTGCGAACGCACACAAGCCTGGATTGTAAGCACATCTTTAAAAATAAAAAACTAAGATAAAAAATATATGCATGTAGATTCTTAGTAAATGTTTAGATTTAAACAATATTACTCAGACAATGTCTTTTCACATCATTCGTCACACACACAGCAAGGCAATTAATCATTAAGAATGCCAAAAATTATCTTATTTGGTTCAAAATTATCTAGCTTAAGCTAAAGCGTTAAAGTAAAGTAGTGCATGCAAGGAAAAAGAAAAAAAAATAGCCAAAATTTTGTTTATTTTTTTTAACGTTAGATGTCGCTAGTCCATGAAATTACGCCACAATCCTATTTAAAACCGGTTTAAAGAGTTTAAGTTTGATGATTTGAAATGTAAAAGATAAAAAACGTCTCCAAATATAAATAATAAAGGACTTTGTTATTATTTTCAAAGAGCTCTAGCATCAAAGCAGCGCCCTTATGGACTAAAGAAGAACTAAAATTTGGCCAATTCCTTTGGGAAAAAGGAAGAATTTTATGTTATGCATGCGCTACTTTACTTTAATGCTTTAGCTTAAGCTATAATTTGTTTATACATTGAAATATATAACCATGAAATATTTCCTCAGTTATATAAAGATTTATTATGAGCAAAAGCTTTCAATATTTACTATAGTTTTATATCTGTTTAATGAGAAAAGCATAATACTCCTGATTAAACTTTAGAATAATCTTGCATTTTATTTTCCTGTATTATTATTATTATTATTTACACCATAATGTATGTTTTTATCCGCTGAAGCCTGTAATTGATATTATGTTCCAAAAAAAGTATTTTATTTATTACTTTTTTCATTTTGATTTAGTAAAATTTTAAAAGATTATTATAATCATATTTATATTCTACACCAAAACCATATTTTTTTATTAACAGAAAATATATATAAATAAAATTATTTATAAAAATCGGTGAATATGCATAGAAAAACGATATAAGTATTTTAGGTTAAACTTAAGCTAAAACCATATTTTCTCCACGTGATTCAACTTTAGGAACTCATCAATTTGTTTACATCAAATAAACAGGAGTAAAAAACTTTTTTGTGCATCGTTAAAAATATAAATACATATCACTCGTTCAGTTTAAGAATTTTCATAGAGATATAGAGAGCTGATTCCCTTCAACAGCAGAGAAACATCGTCGTTCAGCCGTATTTTTGTGTCCAGTATAAACAAAGTTATTTGTATTACGTCATCGTAAGCTGATCATAGAGATAGATTATATCTCTATGATCAGCTTACGATGACATAGTATAAATTACTTTGTTTATATTGGACACACAGATACATCTGAAAGGAATAAGCTCTCTATATCTTCTTATCTCTATGAGAATTTTTCATTGCAATTATCATCCAGGAACTCAGTATTCCGGCAGAAAGCTTTGTGAGTTGTTGTTTTTACTCATCGCTTAACACTTTATGTCTTTTAAACACGTTTATTTAAACGGTGTTCTATTTAGTATTTCATTTACAGGTCTATCAAGTCGGCCTTAAGCAACATATGATAATGTGCATTCATTTTTTCTTCGAGATTAATTACTTGTTTAGTAGTTTTTTTAGTTATATTCTCTCCCACGCATTTTTTTGGCACGATCAAGGAGATCTTGATGCTACAAGCTGGTTAATATTTCTGAAGGACAACAGCATACTTGCAAACTATTCATCTAATTTCCAACTGGCATCACAATGTCAAGGGCAGACAAATTTGATCATTAATATAAGGGTTTCCAGCATATTTTTTGAAGCTCAATATTTTAAGATTGTAATATCTTCATTCGAGGGATTCCTGTGATAAAATTTGGCATCTATAAGTGCTTTTTAATATGCAAAATGAACAAAATACTACAACTAATAATAATGAAATGGGGTCTCTATTCAGGGAGTAGGAAAGAACAAACGCTAAAAAAATATTCATTGACGTATTATTGTTCATTTATCCAGCTCAGGACTATGTTAACCCAGTGACGTAGCTTAAACTTCTTCCTCTTCCCTTCTTCGGCGGAGGTATACACTCTCTGAGTGTATACATGCCTCTAGTTATAATTGTGTTTTAGTTTTTGTTCATATGTGATGTTAAATTTTTTAATGTTTAATTATGTTTTTTACACATTAACATCATTTTATATACATTTACTTATTTGTGATTGTATATTCTGGACTGTTTGAATAAAAAATAAAATAAAACATTTGTTTTTTCTCGTTTAACAATTGTTAATGGATTAAATAAGTACTCTTCATCTTTCAGGGATTAAAAATTAAAAGTAAATGTTTGGGTATGCTCCAAAGGTGCAATATATGACTTTGTTAAGACTAAGAGTTTAAAGAGGGATTCAAATGAAATATTGAAATGTTTTCTGTTGCAATTAGGTACATGAGACGAAAGGATAATACACCCGGGATATATATTTATCGAATGTGATTGGCAGAAAGAATAAAAACAGGCAAAATAAAAAGCAGTTTGCAATATGAAATAAGGGATCATTTCACTTGTGACTGTTAAGGTGTGAATATCAACTGAGAGATAATAATTTCATATTTGAAAATATGCCTTTCCAGTTTCACTGTATTTATTTTCATTTATAAATCCTTGAATTGATTGTCATAGAACTGTCTATTTTATAAATTTATTTAAAGCAACTTTATACTCAACTAAAAATAATGGATGTTTTTTTATATAACTCATACTGACAAAATGATGCTTGATCTGACGCCGGTAAGACAAAGAGCAATTAGGAAAATTGAGTTGCCAAATGGAATGTTGATTTTTATTTTTAAGCTTGCTAGACTTCTCATCAATGGAATACCTTAGTTGAGGCTTTGTAGGGTCATGTTTCTAATATATATATATATATATACATAGTCGTAGGGGAGATGTTTGGTTTGGGGAGGCAGCATTAAATTTGCCCGAATTTTAACAATAACTGTTAAATCGGTGAAAAAAATAATCGAATGAAGAAAGCTATGCAGATTAATATTTTCTTTATAATAATTTAATACTGTTCATTATATTCTATTTATTTTGTTATACTTCAAAATACGGTTGCTTTCATAATTTCATTTATTTTTCTTCAACTGAAATGCCCGAATACCTCAACCAATTTGCCCGAATTTGATAACTCACCCGAATTTTTTGGGGGCAGTTGCCCCCCTTGCCCCCCCTTCTAATAACTTTTACATTGTTTCTTTGATCAAATATTGGGTATTCGAGTACAACCTACATACATGTGTGGTATTCCCAAATTTGGAGGCAATGGTTGAACTGAAGTGTAATGATAAAAACGGAATCGAAGATCATGTCTTAAGACATGTTTTTTTTGGTGGGTAAAATTTGCTGAGAAGCTTTTCTGAGTGAGTAACTAGGGTTTTCTTCAAGAAACTCTTTACCTCCTGAACCACTGCTTCTGTTCTTTTTGATTTTGTTTTCATTTGTTATTTCTTGGGGATAGAACCAGTCTTATTGAAATGATCAAGAACTCTTGTGAACTGGATCAGGTGGTAAGATTTCGCCACCCTCCCACTGATCTTGAGGTGAAGTATAAATTCTCGGCATACTATGGAAGGAGAAGGTGTTTTGCCAAACTGGAGGATGATCCATTTCTTCTCAAGTTCAGAGAACATTTTTAGGTTGACAATCAATGCAGATTTTTATATTTTGATAAAAATCCCCTCTTATGAACAAAATGGCGTATCAAAATACGATTTGAATTATTTAAATACTTCTAATTCGCAATTTAAATATTTCATTTCTGATGGAACACACTGTATATGTGTATATATATATATATATATATATATATATATATATATATATATATATATTCGTTCAACCGGTGACGTCATTGAGTAGTCTCACTGCTAGGATTAAATGTTTTTTTTTGCCCAGACCTTATTATACAGACCTTGATTTGAAGGTCCTTTATGATGAATTTATCCCCCTAATGACGTAATATAATAATCCTTAATAACTTTTATTGAACTCTGTGTTTGCATTCATGAAGGCATGACATATTATGAAAGCACTCAATTTTATAATTGATTGCGGTCGTTTCAGGTATAACATAAGATTCATAGAAGGAACAGCAGCACTCCTTATATCCTAGGTATACATTTCATTCAGAGAGAAAAGGAAATAATCTCATAAAAGTCTTAAACGACAGTACTGTAGTATCAAGTTACGAGAAATATGAAAGCAAATCTTTACATAAATATATGTACGTTCAGAGAAAAAAATGTGAGCTATTTGTCTGCTTAACATTTACTATAATACTAGACGCCATACGATATACAAAGAACCTTATTCAACGGGTGTAACAAAAGAGTATCGCCGTTTGTTGGTGTCATGATATCAATTTGGAAGACGTAGCTGCTAGAAATCCACCCCTGTTGTCAGAGGCGGTCCTAGCGACTTTTACGCCCTGGGTGAACACTCTATTGGCGCCCCCCCCCCCCCACCCTTCGTCCTCCCTCAGTGTTACAAATAGCACTAATTACAAGCAGCATCCATATCCAGATGCCGCTCGAGCTGCGCTGAGCTCCGGTGTGGCGTCCGGTAGAAATAGAGATTGGGACGTGATCTGCAGTGTGTGGAAACGCTCTCATTCTTTTCTTTTGACACACACAACCTGTATACATGACTGCAGCAAGTTGACGTGATGGTGGGGGTTGCCCCAGCGACCAGTCCACTAACTTGACTTTGAAATTAGCGGTTTTAGAGTAGAAAACTGGCGATTTTTTTAGGGACACCCCCAATAGATTGCACCCTGGGCAGTCGCCCATATTGCCCATAGCAAAACCCGGCCCTGCCTGTTGTTTCCATAAAGATGTTAGGACCATTGTAGTACAAAAAACTCTCTAGGGTCATAAGGACAAAATGAGGTTATGTTGTAATCATAACTTATATCCTATTGGACAAACCATAAAAAAAGTTGAGTTGCTTTGACAGGACATATACTCAAATTGAGTACATTCCATATATTATCTGTTTCTTATAAATACATTTTATAATAGGGTCTCCTTTGCCCTCTTTGAATCTCTATTATAACATCTCTGTGTGTCGATTAATAAAGAATGCCAACTTATTTATTATGTGCTATATTTCATGTGTACCGAATAATTTAATTCAATGAAGTTCCAAATATAGAAATAGTTATAATTTTCTAATACTGAACACAGCTGGAAGGATTAATTAAGGAAAATTAAAATTAAAATTTCCATTTTTGCTTCTTAGTGATATCGATTTGACGGCCTAAAACGATTTAAAAAAGTTTGGATGTTTGGATCATCATTTTCAGAGTTCGGACTAGCCATTGATATTCAGTATATCGGCTTGTAACGGTGGTGCATTTCACCAACCGACTCCAATCATTGTTTATAATGCCTCTGAGCACCACCACTTCCGATATTATGAATTGTGTTGATTTGTTCATGCTAGATTCAAAAGTCACCATGAATCTTTTTTATCCAAATCTTAGCAAAGTAGATTATTTTATATCGATTGATATCACAATCAATTAGTAGATTTGTGAATAATGTACTGATTGATCACAGCTTGCACACGAATAACGATACTGCATGGTAAATATGCAGAATCAAAGGTCTGATTATTTAGCCAGTTCATTTTACGAGCTGCAAATAGGCAAAAAAAAAACTGTCAAAGTAATACAATAGAATTAATATTATATGATAGAATGAAAATGTTTGATACTTTGTTTAAATAAGAAGGATTTATATAGGGTACACACAAAACCACAGACTTGAAAATACATTTTAAAGATAATTCGAAAAATAAGTAATGCTATATATATATATATAATCTGTCTCTCTTTCAAAGCTGCAATTACCGAATGTAAATCGTATTCGATACTACCGACGGTAAATTTCAAATATCGAACCGATTATACGATATTAGGTAGAAACTACCAAATACCTTACCGATTGACATTGGTACGTTATATTTGAAAGTATGACTTTTGTAGCATTCACATAGAGACATAAGATAGCTTATTCCCTTCAATAGCAGAGAAACATCGTTCAACTGTCGCTTTGCACAAGCGTTCCCTTGTGTGCAGAACTTGAACTTCGAAAATAAATAAACAACTATAACTTATAGTATTATAGAGCAGATACATAAATAGACATTCAATATAAGCTTTTGCTATGCATTGAATACTAGAGTACCAGAAAGTGCATTTAATATCGGACAATAAGATACAGTAAATAAGAAAAAATCTATAGCTTTCCATTCCTACAAAATCCAAGTTCTTATATATTTATAAGACTAGTATGTATTGAATTTCAAATAATCTCTAATAAATTATAACAAATGATGTATTTAATTGTCCTTTGTTATAAACTGTCCGATATTAATGCATATGAAGAAGTAAAAGGAGGTACATAAATAAATTTCTCTCTTTTTCTAATCTACCGTACCGAATATCGATCGATACTGTAGATGTATAATAAAATCTACCGAATACCGATATCGATCAGTAGAAGGTATATATCGAATATCGAACCGGCGGTAGATTTTTCTACAGAATCCCAGCTCTGTTATATATATATATATATATACTAGCGAATGTTACCCGGCGCTGCCCGGGATTTTCCAACTTGACAATAGTCTGGATGAAAAAAAATCACACAAATAATTTTAGTGATGTCATCGTGTGTGATTTTCATATTAAAATAAATTCTTTAAAAAGTCGTCATAGGGTCTTCATTGCCATTTTTCCGTTTTGTATTCCATACGGCTGGGTATTTAAACATCGCGCAAAGAAGAAATCACACTAATAATTTCAGTGAAATCATCGCATGTGATTTTTCATATTAAAATCAGTTCCTTAAAAGTTGACATTGGGTATTAATTGTCATTTTTTCCGTTTTTTATACCTTACGGCTGAGTATTTAATCATCTTTAAATAAAAAAATCACACGAATAATTTCAGTGATGTGATCGCAAGTGACTTTTCATTTTAAAATCAGTTTCTTAAAAAGTTATCATTGGGTTTTCATTGCCATTTTTTCCATTTTGTATTCCTTAAGGCTGGGTAAATCAACATCGTAAAAAGAAGATCACACGAATAATTTCAGTGATGTCATCAAGTGTGATTTTTTATATTAAAATAAGTTCTTTCAACAGTGGTCATTGGGTCTTCGTTGCCATTTTTTCCGTTTTGTATTCCTTAAGGCTGGGTATTTAAACATCGTAAAATGAAGAAATCACACGAATAATTTCAGTGATGTCATCGCTTTTCTTTTCATATTAAAATAAGTTCTTTCAACAGTGGTCATTGGGTCTTCGTTGCCATTTTTTCCGTTTTGTATTCCTTAATGCTGGGTATTTAAACATCGTAAAATGAAGAAATCACACGAATAATTTCAGTGATGTCATCGCTTTGCTTTTCATATTCAAACCAGTTCCTTAAAAATTTGTCATAGCTCTTCATTACCATTTTTCCGTTTTTTGTTCCTTAAGGCTGGTATTTAAACATCGTAAAAAGAAGATGAATAATTTTAGTGATGTCATCACATGTGATTTTTCATATTCAAATCAGTTCCTTAAAAAGTTGTCCTTGGGTCTTCATTGCCATTTTTTCCGTTTTTTTTGTTCCTTAAGGCTGGGAATTTAAACATCGTAAAAAGAAGTTATTTTTAAGTCGTTTCATAGAGTGCCTATGTTATTTTCGTATGAAAAGTAGTTCCTTAAAAAGTCGGCATTGCATCGCATTGCCATTTTTTCCGTTTTGTATTCCTTAAGGCTGGGTATTGACATCCCTCTCCATCTCTAGGCATTATTGAAATTTGATTAGCACGATGTTGCAATATAAAAAAGTGTTGTTATTTTCCACAAAACTTAAATTTGGGGGACATACAGGGACAGAAAGAAAACATTTTTAAGTAATCATGTAGAAAACGAATTTTCCGGGAAACACTCAATAAAACAAAACACGTCTTAGTACCTCAGTCTTATCCACAGAGAATTTGGGCAAAATCTAACTTGCAAATTTAAAAAAATCAACAAAAACGTTTTGGCGAATAAAATAAGCATGTCGATGACGAATTTCCGGGAGTTGACAACACCACTTAAACACTCCCTGAGCTCTCAAACTATTCACTGAAAATTTTGTCAAGATCTAATGACCCGTTCTGGAGATACAGGGAAACGAACGAACAAACGAACGCACAAACGAACGAACGGAATTCTTTTTTTATATATAGATATGTATATATATATATATATATATATATATATATATATATATATATATATATATATATATGCTAAGTACACACAAAACCACAGACTTGAAAATACATTTTAAAGATAATTCAAAAAATAAGTACGACATTTCTTATCTTACACCTAGATAGTTATAAAGATAAATAATGAATCCTAATAATAGGCATCAAAGGTACTCTCCGGAAACACTTATATATATATAAATAAGTCGGAAAAAGTAAGATAGTAAGGGAAAAACATAAAAAGAAGGAAAAAAGAAGAGATATCTGAACCGTGTAATTGGAATAGAGAAATCCATTTATAATGAACGTACAACTAGCAGCAGTTTCTGAACAAGATTTCCTTTTCTTTACCCTTCTATTGAGCAACCTATTACTCAATCCCTTGATGTGTAAGGCTGTGTAAACACAGGCAAAAGTGTAGAAATGGAAATGCCCAAGCCCTGATTAATTTATTAAGAAACTTGTGAAGAAAAGAAAAAACCTTTAGTACAGTACTTAGGTAGTGGCATACTACTTCCGTATGAGTAATCGTCATACTATGAAGAAATATGTACACTATAATCAGTCTTATGGTTTTTTCTTGCATTGCATTCTTGGTCTTTGTATCATAATTGCTGATAAGTTCCATGCATATATTTGGAATGGGTTCAAAGATATTAGTGTTTGACTGTCAATCTACAACATTGTTTTATAATATGCAGGGCTCTTTAGCATTGAAGTGCAGCAAATGACAGCATGGATGCGATTGAGGATGCAATGTGAGCCTGAAAAGCGAGTATCACACGTCCAATTGACTTGAAAGTCATATTATATATAACACTATAGTAGCATAGTTTCATGTATAGAAAGCTGATATTATTGAGCGAACATGATACAACTAAAAATTATTGTTTTGTTAATTTATTCTCTTGAATGGATAGCTGTGTTTCTCACGCTCTTTGATTAGGACACATGATATTTAACCATGAAGTCTTATGTATAATGGTGTAATGCTTGCGTCAATATTTATATTCACAAAATTTAATAATCTTACGAATACAAACTGAAGCATTAAAGCAAAATGATTGGTTAAAAATCAAGGATGGTTTTTTGTCCTAAGTATGTTAATTATGAATATGTAAATAGAATCCTTTCTTTTGATATGTATTACGAAATGAAACAAAACTTGAATGCCTTGTATCTATTTTTTATTAACTTATATATTAAAATGGTTTGAATCAGTTGGTGTCATGTGAAAACAAAATATATAAGACTTTTACATGTAGTTGATAAATTAATTTCACAAATATACAAGTCAACTAGGCTTTACGGCTCCTACTTTCGCCATTGAAACTAATATCTCAATATATTCCATAGACATTCTATAAATTCATAATCTGGGTCAGTTCGTTTTTGAAAGGAGCATTTTAAATACTTATGAATCGCATGATTGTTTATTAATACAATACAGGGCGTATACGTATAATCCGGACTAATTAAAACAAATTTGGAAATGTTGATAACTTATTTATTTATCAATATTTTTCAACAATTTTTGTTAAATGAAAGGCACACATAGATAGATATTTATTTTTCAATATAGCCCCCATCAGCGGCGACGACCATCTCGAGGCGGTGCCTGAAGCGGCCGCAGGCCTTGACGACGACGTCCTTCTTCATATTGGCGAACTCCTCCCGGCAAGGAAGGAAGCGCACATCGCATGCCTTTTCTCCTCTTCCATGGCTAAATGTTGACTGATTTTCAATCTGTTTTTTTTTTTGGAAAATAGATAAGATGCAAGCGCAGTAACGTACATATGTGCGTTGCAAGTCTAAAAAAAACAAAGACGACATAAACGATCAAAGTTAGTCCGGATTATACGTGTACTCCCGTATAACAACTCGAAATATATATTTCGTGCTCCTCTTTTTTAACACAAAGGTATTTTGCTCACTCTGGAAGAGTCAAATAGTTTTGTCCTCAGGATATATATATATATTTTTATTATTATTATTGGAGTTATGACTCCCATCATGATTCCCACTGAATTTGAATCATATTATATCAAATATAAAGCCACAACTTATGAATGGATTAGGAAACAGATTGTCTATAAGACACATGATTAAAGTCAAGGGAGTTTGATGAAGTACGATACTCATATCTATGACCTGAATTGTCATAGGTTCATACGAAGGTCTTTTTCATAAAGAGACCTTGTCATGAAGAATGATTGCATTTTTGCAATCGAATGCTTGCATTTCCCTTGTTGCAGCGTCAAAATAAAGGGATACAGATGTTACTCTATTAAATATTGAATCGGATATACTTATTATGCTACTATTTGTATTGAGTACGACTCGGGAAATGGATTCCTTGTTATCAAAGACTTAAATCAATATTTGAATCAAGGTCTGTATAATAAGGTCTGGGCAATACTTAAAAACGTGTAATCCTAGCAGTGTGGCTTTTCAATGACGTCACCGATATGAATATATATATATAAACGATTCAATAAAAAAACGATGAACGACGAAGGATAACTCTGGTGAACGACAAAACAAACGACAATTTTCGCGAACGTCAACAAGTCTAATATCTATCTATATATATCTATATATAGTATATATAACGTCAAGAAGTCTGATATCTATATATATATAATATTATAATAATAATAAACGCTGATTTTACGCTTACTTTTATATTTTTTAAAGTAAAGGATTTTAGGGGCTAGTCGTTTTTAATTCTTTTCTAACTACCTATTACACAAACTATGACTTACCTCGTCCTTATATAACTCGCCATAGTCCAAGGGCTATGTGCGCAGTTTTTGGCAAATTTACTCCAGAGCATATATTTAACGAAAATCTTGCCACACCTTCAAGTATGATCTCACAAAATAATCACTCAAAGGGTATTTTTTATGCGTGCTCAAGATGTTATATTTTTATTAAGGATATCTTTTACATTTAGGAAGTTATATGTATGCTAAGTTTTACATTTAGGAGGTTATATCTATGCTAAACACACTTAGAATAGGATATAATATAATTATTTAGTTGCTCAATGTGGTAAAGTAGATTATATTTTATTTTAAAAATACTCTCTGCCTGATTCACCTTTTCAGAACCGTCTCGGATATGTTTTTGTAGAATGATTAATGAAAGTAATAATTAGACTTTGTATATTGATGATATATTTAGTAGTAAGAAACATATACTATGCAATAATGAAACAAAGTTTAATATTGCCTCAATGTTTCATAGAGTAAAAGGTATGAACTTTTTAGCAGCCAGAATTATCCTGGATATAATAAATGGCATTTAGAATTAGAAACCATTGCATAATTATATGTTGGCTCGACGGTCAAAGAAGTTCGGTTGCTCTTCAATGTTCTGAACTCTTAGCTCTAGCATCTGGTTGAATCTAAAGAAGGAGTAATTCAACCCTTAATTTTTTTTTCTTTATTTCACAGTTCATAGAATATATACAATAAACAAAGTATAAGGTATATAAAAAGATGCTAATGCGTAAAAAAATACATTATTAAACATTCTAGTTTAAATTTTTGCATCCGAGCGGAACAATCTTAAGAAATTTATCAAATTAAAAGCACATAAAAACCGAAATGACACAATTAACGAAAAAAAAAAAACACGGAAAATTATAAAAAGTCTATTTATAGTTTCTAAATTTCTTTAAAAGCTTATTTATGGCGTCATTATAAAACGGGACGGGAAGGGAAGTATTGGATGTCATCGCGGTTTTGTCCACGAATCACCAAATACAGAAAGAATTTTGAGGTCCAAAGCGGCGTACCTCGCCGCAGCAGAAAGAAATAGTGGCCTCTCCTCTGAAGCTTGCAGAGGATGATATATGTTAATCGTTTGATATAAGCTTTGGCAGAAAGAAGGGGCTTGCCAATGCTTTCAGTCGTGAGGAATTCTCACGACCTCCAACTCAATAATATTGAAGCCTGATGTATTCTCTGCATTTTCACCATCCATTTAGTTTCAGAAATTGCATTAAAATTTGAACAGCCTGGCACTCAACAAAAGCATGAATTACGGAGTTATATAAATACCACAGTCCTTACAAGGTTAGACAAACTTAATAAGCTCTGCAGAAATCAACAGCTGAGCTGTGAATTTTTTCCCGTCAGCTATTCCACAGAGAAACCTCATGATCTTCCTTTTCCAACTTTCTGGAAGTTTCAGACTGATCATATATTTGATGCAAAGCTCATCACATTTTCTGCCATCAGACTTCGGAGAACCAACATTTTAAGGTACCAGTGCTTCAATAGTCAATGATCATTTGCTGATCTTTGCAAAGGATAATCTGAATCTCCCGTCCTTAAAAATGGATGGAGATCACTACTGTGGAGTGTCAAAATTCCATTTGTAATTGCCAATTCTTCCAGTGTTTCTGGTATTCCCAAATTTTTAAAGAAGTGCTTTTTATGACAATTATGCCTTATGACATCCACCGTTGAATTGTTTTCATATATCGGAGTGTTTCTCAAATAATTCTCTGCGCACATCCCCAGACGACCGAAAAATCAGAGGTAATATTTATTAGTTAACTCTGAGCCGAACATGAGCAAGGAGGATAACTTATTATTTGATGAGATACATTTATCTCCATCAGACCCGGATATTTTGGAATAGTAGCGACACTTTTAAATACATTTTGGGGAATAAGAGCTAACTGAGTAAGGCCCCACCAAGGTGACCTCTCTTCCTTTTCATTGTTGGCAGATACCATTGGTGGAACAAAGAGCATAACCACTTTGTCTCATCCAAATAGCTTTTTCGGCAGCAAAGGAGAAGAGGCGGCTTTGTATAACACAAATGGGACTATTTTTCAAGTTGTAGATATCGATTCTTTTCTGCAAACGATAGTTCCTCTTCCATTTTCCATTATATCCACAGAAGAGATGGTAGTCCAGATTTTTTTATCAATCCCATTTCTACACAAAAATATTCCCAAACTTCAACTGAAGTTGAATTGGACAGGAACGAACACACGAATCTAGACTAGGAACCCAGGAACCAATTGGTAAAATGGATGTTTTCTTTTTGTTATTGATAATCCAGACGTTTTCTCGAATTTAGAAAAAAAATCCAGAATTTAACTTTAATCCCTTAGTCAGCTGCTTTTTTAAAAGAAATATTTACGTTTTTTTATTTAAGTCAAATCACGTTCGAATCCTAGTTTGTTATCTTTACATATGGTCAAGTTTGACCTTTATAAAAATCACGCTTTTTTATTTCATCCTCTCAATGGTATTATACCTATACATATGGGCATGAAGTTCTGCTATCTTTAGTATGGATAGTATTTTGATTTTAGACTCGTTTAGTTATATAAATTGCATTTAAAAGACGCAGAAACGTCTCATTCTGCAGCAATGGAGATTATGGCTTTGAAAAAATGGCCTCTGTCAAACAAATCTCAAAGCTTTATTTTCCAATAATATTACCCCAAAAGATCTACGTACCAAGGCTGTGGCTAATGTTTTTGTTCACTTGATAATATAATAACTATTTAACATAGATAAATAGTCGCTATATACAAAATATTTATTTTTTTCATCTAGGGATCCTCACTTGCTTTTCAAAAAAGGTTTGGTTATGTTTATCACATATAGGACTGAGGAAGGTCTCATTTTTTTAATGATACATAGACGGAATCGATAATCTTAGCATTTTCCCTTTTTCTGAAGAATACTAAAATCTTCTAACATAGCATTCATCAACCAACAATTTTGTTAGGTAATGTTATGTTGTTATCCCAAATCTATGTGTCTAGGAGATTTCTCGCACCAAATAAATAATTAAAAGCTAGTTTATTTTTTAAATACCTTCTTTCTACTAATGATCTTGTTCAACATGTTTACCCACTCTAATAAATGAAAAGCATATTAATATTTTTGATTAATGAACATTATTGAGTAATTCAACACTACAACTAAATAAAAGGTCGCGGCAAGTACGCATTTGTGTGTCCTCTTTGATAAGTTTTTGTGTATCATTTTTTAATACCTGTTCTTCTACTGTGGTCCGCCCCTGGTCGACTCCTTCAATATGTTTATATATCCATGAATTCACACAGTAACTGCCATTAAACGGAGGGAGGAAACTACTGATCAAAATCAATAGCATTAAATTCAATATTTAACAGAATTGTAATTTTATTTTACATTGTTTTAATACTTCATTTATTTTATAACTAGCTTAAGTACCCGGCGTTTGCCCGGGTGACCATGACGTCATTTTTGAGGTCATTTGGCTATGTTTTATGGGGTGGTCTACAATTTTTTTATAAAAAAACACCGGAACATGCTTGAAGGCTTAATATATTCCAGGGCCATATGTTGCTTTACATAAATATAAATAAAAGATCATGACAATGATTAAGATACATTTTTTCTTTAAATATTCACTTCTTAAAATGATGTATTATATAAAAAGCTCCCATATCGTTTGAAGCCTTATTATATGCATTAACAACATTAGCATTTAGAGATATACCCTCAATAACATCATACATAATACTTGTTGCGACAGTAATGACAAAAATATCCCAAGATGATGAAGTTATTTTAAGGCAAGACCTTCTTCATGATTTGGAGGGAAAATAGACATTTCCAACTTTGCACTGGAAAACCATTTTCATGATGTTATCATTTTCATGAGTACATGTCAAATATTTTAATTTCATAGAGCTCTCCTTCTCTTTCTTCATACTTCGGAGCACGTTCAGCTGTGTCTCCTGTGAGAAAAGGGGGATTAGTTTGAAGTATTCAAACTGGTTAATAAGATTGGTGAACCCAAGGTTGGGGCAATACAAAAAACAAACATGTAGCAGTGTGACTACTCAATGACGTCACTGGAGAACGATACTTCTATATATATATATATATATTATCAATCAATCTCTCTATCTATCTAAAAATAAATGTATATATATATTAAATCGTGCTCCAGGACGTCATGAGTAGTTATACTGCTAGGATTACATGCTTTTTTTGTATTGCCCCGACCTTATTATACAGACCTTGGGTGAAACGGGGTGATTAATTTATGACGTCATATGGTGTCGGATATTTTTTTTGCGAGGGCTTCATTTGCATTTCATAATTTAAAAAACCACTTATGCAGTAAAAAGTCTCCCTATAGGTTACATAGATTAATAAGTTAGCACCCCTAGGGAGCAAAAAAGAACTAACATTATAGCCAACCCTATGCTATATATATATGTAGCATATATACTTATGAAATAATGCTACAAATAAAACTTTTTGTTTTTCATCCAATTTTAAAAATTTCTTCACATTTGCATTAGTCCCCCAATTGGGAACAACTATATTAACAAATTTAAAATAAATAAAAATGCCAAAAATCAATGCCCTTAAGTTTTTTGAAAAAAATCAGTTTTTGGGTTTTCTTAAAAATATGAAACACTTGAGAATGATTTATTTTATAGTTTGTTGTCAGACTTTTTAAGCTCCTTCTTATGAACTTACGTTGAAATCTTTGAGTTCATCAGGAGCGGAGAAAAAACACTTTTCCCTTTTGACAGTTTATGCAAAACTCAAAAAATATAAACCAAAATTCATTTAAAAGAAACGAACTTATTAGAAATGCCAAACTCTATAGGTACTATTTTATAACTTGATGCGATCAACCCAACAGACAACCCACAAAGGCCCCCCAAATTTAGGATTTTCAAAATATTCCGCTTCGTCCATGAAATTCGACCTAATATTCAATCCGGATTTGAGGGTATTAACGACCTCGGATTCGGATATTGTATAACATCAAAGTGCTCCCTTTGTGACTGCTGAATATGATTGTGCAAAATATTTACGAAAACAGCAAATAAAAAAATCCGGATCCCGGCCCAAATATTGTCCCGGAAGGCCGGACATTGACTTAACCACTAAGCTTATTTTGCAAGGCCTTCATTTCGTATGTTTTGTTTTTGAACTTTTTTTCGTATTAAAAAGTCACCCCAGGGTTTTCTTGAATTTGCCGACAGGCCGGTCCGGTTTTCCGGGAAATTTCTTTGGGACCCGATTGGAAACCCTATTCTTGATATACTTTCAGAGTAGCTTTTTTTCGAAACGGGAAAGAATCAAAAGTTAAGGAAATGTAATAATCCGGTCCGGGAGTTTCTAGATCCGGATTTTTTTTCCGGATCCAGGTTCTTTGGGTAGATGCAGATAACTTTTGGTGTGCGTTCTGTCTCTAAAACATCTCACTTACGAACTATGGACAAACCAAATTTCCAAACCTTTTTTTCAGGCCTTTGCAATGGCCCTAGGCCTTAGTTGTATTTATACCAAAAGATGCCTACGGCCAATGCCCACAAAACATTTAATTACATCCTGAGCCTTCTAACCCTCAAAAATTCATGCAAACCGCAAAAACCCTCTCACAGACACAAATCTGGTCTGATCAGAATCTAACCTAGCCCAGAACCATCACAGTGTCAAGATGCATCTGTGTGCCAATTTTCATCTAAAACAGTCCAGTAGTTTGGCCGTGAAACGCGGTCAACACCACACACACACACAAGTCTCTTTTTATATATGTATATAGATTAATCACCATCATCAAAAAAGTTCGTTTCGTCTCTGTAATTTTGACATTGATTCCATATTATGCTTTAGAAAATGCTTTATTCGAATAACCCCAGTGCTATGGACATACTCGTCTACTCTTGTCTCCCTTATTTAAATTGTATTGTATTCTCCAAGGTGATCATACGTATGTAACTATAAATAAAAAATTAAGGGGGTGCGATAGCCATGTGTGTTAAGACGGTTCAATTCTAAATATTGAGGGGTGCATGTTCAATACTTCCGAGAGGGGATGGTCATTTTTGGTCATGCTACTCATGATAAGAGATTCCTAGGTTCGAGTGACTAATTTTAATGCCATAATTCTTATTTATATCCAGTCGGAAGCTTGCAATTCTATCGAACCCTATAGGCACAAAAAAGTTGTGTAAAAAAGTTCTGTGACGTCACTATTGAAATGTGTAAATGACTAAGAACTGGAATCAGCGGCGGGCTGCGGGGGAGTTGACTTATAGTGTGAGATATGGGTTGGGAATTCGATAGGGACTCAATTCTGATCATTATTCATACATAATTAGAAACACATGATAAATAAAATTGAAGTGTATAGGTATAGTAAATCACATTAAATATCATAACATATGATTATGAAAATAGGGCAGTCGGCAATTTTATTTGGATATTGCCATGAAAGTGTTTTTTACTGTCGTGTTGGAACTTTTTATTACTTATATTTGGGGTGTAAAAAAATGTATATTTTTTAAATGTCACTATTAGCATCAAAGATTAGTATATGTACATTTATATTAATTCATTACAACTTAATTACTGTCGTCTTGTTTACTCGGTGCTTATGAGATAAAAGAGCAGCAGTAGGGAATCAAGATCCCCGGAGTCACCTTTTTTTGTTTGGACTATTAAGCCAATATTGAACTCATGTGGTTCTCTAAAAAACAATAAATCTTTAAATATTGATTTATTGTATTGTATTTCTAACGCAATTGTTGATTTATATTTTGTAATATAATCGTATAAAATAAATAGTCGTTATTATTGGTGTCTTCGCCCTAATTACCGTTTTAATTCCCATTGTAAAGCCCCTGCTTCCACAATAGTGAATCCGGCGTGTTTTAGCATTCACTCTAAGCCTTCCCTCTGTTCCATAATAAAAGTGTTACAGTGAGTAAAAGTAATAGTTTATTTGTGAGGTTACAATTAAATCTCCTCTCTTATAAATTCGAATATATAATTAGATCAAGTGACCTCATAACTTCTTTATCTACTTATGTACAGTCGTCCCTAGCAAAGTCGCGAAGGGCCCGGATCCACTACACGACACACGGCGATATATATGAGGGTCACGATGTTGATATATATTGAAATTTAGAGAGATTTGACATCACCCGGCGTTTAAACCTACCGCCATTGGTGGATCAAAGGATGATTAACAAGAGATCAGGAGGTGTCACTACAGATTAAAGGATGAATTATATCATTGATGAATATTAGACTTCATATGGGGACGTTTTGCCGAGAAAAAACGGGAGCCAAGCCGTCGTCGCGTAGTAAAAAGAACTGCGAGATGTCGAGGGGCGAAGATGCGAGGGCCGACTGTAGGTGGCAAAACAAAATGAAAACGTATTAACGCGATTTAATGAGAGTGGAATTCTGGTGGCTGCGTCAAGATATGACGCGTTGGAGTGGAAGGTTCCTCTCTACGAAACGAAGTATGAACGTTTTTGTTAAAAGTGGATTCAAAATTACCCACTTTATCCCTCAGTTACACGGAACAACATTTAGAACTTTGTTTCAATAAATACCCATAAAGTTTGGTTTTTGAGAATTTTGTTGGATTTTTAAGATAAGCCAACATATATAGGTGCTTTATTATCGTCGTAAATGTTTGTTTTTAGTATATTAATATGATAAAAACTAATATTTATTTATGTTACATTGAGACGTACAGGAGGCTATTTGTTTTTGTGTAGTTATGTACATACATTATGAACTAAAAATGAACTCTGAAAAAACGTATTTTATCAATGATTTTTGATTGAAAGTAATTTACTTGATCTTACAATGGATTTCCATGACTTTTACTAAAGTTTACTCGTATTTATTATTGAACTTGACGATTGTAAGTCATGTCTACGACACATATTTAATTTTATATACAAGTTTACTGTTACTAGTTCACTACTGCCTATGCAACTTTTTTTTTCAAAGATTTTTTTTTTTTTTTTTTTTTTTTTAGGTCTTTATTTAAAATTGTAGTACATAGAGTATACATAAATACAATAATAAAATATTTTATTTGATTACTTTATTCCGGAACAAAGCTTCATTATAATACCTAAAGAGGGCGCTACCGATTGCTTCTCACTTTTTAAAATAGACTATTTCATATTTTCTTAACTATGCCTGCTATTAAAACTGGAGAAAGCTTCTTTATAATGTCTTTTTTGAATGAAATAATGATGAAAACATTTTACCCCGTAAACAAAGGAGCAAAAATATGAAAGTAATTTTTCTAACATAAAAAAATACTGGTACTCTAAAAAAAAATTTTCCCCTAACAAAAGATACATAAAGTATTTAAAAAAAATATGACAAACAGTTGTGACAGTTGTGTCTACCATAAGAACGTGTTTAAACTCTTATTGTGATGGATATAATATATTCAAATATATTGTAAGCTTACATATTTGTTGAAAATGATATATATTATTACTAGAGGTCGGCCCTCGCATCTTCGCCCCTCGAATCTCGCAGTTCTTTTACTACGCGACGACGGCTTGGCTCCCGTTTTTCATGGCAAAACGTCACCATATGAACTCAAAGGCAGAATTCTCACACAATTTTTTTAAAGATATTTGAGTTTGAAAACTGATAAATCTTCAAAAAAGCAAGATGGCGGCCCCCAAAAAAGATCTGGCCGACTACATGTATTCAGACGCACGTACGACAACAAAGCAAAATGGCGGTAGGTTTAAACGCCGGGTGATGTCAAATCTCTCTAAATTTCAATTTATATCAACATCACGACCCTCATATATATCTCGGTGATCGTGTGTAGTGGATCCGGGCCGTCACGACTTTGCAAGGGACGACTGTAATAATGCTTAATGTCCGATTTTGTTATTTAAGTATCCTCAAGACCTTTTTTTCATTGCTTCTTTCCATTCATATAGACATTAAATAAGTCCTTCCTATCAAAATAGCAATATAGCCAGTTGAAACACAGCTTAAAACTATTTGAAGAGTCATAGTTATGCATTAAATAAAGTGATTTGAAGAAGATCTTTAAAAATAAGTAATATCGCTGAAATAACTTTAATGCCAAAATATTCATTGAGGTAGGATGTTGAAGAATTAATGTTTATAATGATTAATAAGTAGTTAGTATTACACAGGCTTGAGAGCGTTCAGCTTTTTTTTGCGTTCAGCGTTCCGTTCAGCGTTCAAAAAATAATAGCGTTCCGTTCAGCGTTCCGTTCAATGTTTTTGCGTTCAGCGTTCCGTTAGCGTTCAGTGTTCAAATATTTAAAAAATAACAATGTGTAATTTTGAAAAATGGAAGTACTATTTAGGGGGTTTATATAAAAATGAGCCCGAACCGACTTTCAAATGATATAAATTGTTGACTGGATCTAACCTAGGGGTTCTCAACCTGGGGTCCACAGAACGTCTATATTCTCTACATAAGAGGGTCGCCAGACTGGAGATTTTTCTATAGGGGGGTCGCCAAAGAAAAAAGGTTGGGAACCCCTGATCAACCCCAACTTGTATATATTTTTTCCTAACCCGTAACAAATAATCATTATATTAATAGTTTTCCATATATAAAAGACAAACGCGCCAGTCAGCATGAAATAAACTTAACTATTTTCAATCTTATTAAAAACAACTTCAGATCAAATATATTTGAAAAATGTCGCGATGACCAGACTCGCTTATTTTCGAATAATGGAGTCCGAGTTCGATATTAAGAATCTGCAAAATAGTATTTTAAACCTTCGATGTATGAGTAACTGGATCCCTACTTTCTTCCGTAATGGATACATTACATTTTAAATTATAATCATATTTAAGGTGTAATAAATCAAGACAAATACGACATCAAAGCTATATAATACAAATTAATATTATAAAACAACATTATATGAATGCATCTAATTTTAGAGAGATGTATTTTTTAATCATCTTTGCAATATAAAACACATTTAATATTATATAAACACGAATCAACCATTTACTACATTAAATTGAAGTTAATATCGACTTCGTCATTAGAAAATAACTTAATCTCAATATCAATTATTAACATTAAATTTATGCAAGGAACAAAACAAAACGCAAAATATTAACTGCAACTGTTTTAAGGCTAATTTTTTGTCTGATCAATGGCGTCAAATTATCTTTTTTTAAAGCAACAACAACAGTTTCTAGGTCGCTTGGCCTATGGGAATGTGCAAAGAATTGATCTTACATTCCTCAAAGTACTTTGGTTGAGACATTCGCGACCATCATGGCGCATTAAAAATCTATATATCTGCTATATCCAGGAGAAGCCAAAAAATAAATTATCATCTATAGTCATCAAACATCCATATACAATTGTGATGTGCGAGCATAAAATGTTTACCAAACTATGCTAATTACTAGAAAGCGTACAGGGACTAACCTTGTAAATATATTTTTTTGTTTGCTTGTAGACTGTCATTTATTCTCCATGACGAAATGAAAAAAGCTGACGAAATTAATACTGTCCTCGTATCCGATTCCTAAGATTTTAACTCTCGAGCCCTCCTATCCGAGTCCTAATATTTAAGTTATCGAATCCACGAATCCGAGTCCATCAAAATGAGCAAATCCATGATTCCGAGTCCACAGCCCAGATAAATATCCCGTAGTCAGACTTAATCTCAACTTATTTCAACAATAGTTTCATACCTAAATACTAAATAAGTTGTTTATTTTGTAATAAGAATGAATGAATAAAAAGGTCATTCAATTGTGTGTAAATTTTGTCACTTGGGGTAAAATTTAAAAAAAGTGCTTTACTATTCTATAGAGAGTTCTTGGGAGAGTAGTTTATAAGTTCTTATTATAATATTTCATCCCCTTGTTTATATCCCAAAAAAAAATACTTAATCAAAACTACATTGAAATGTTTGGAAAAATTGAACGCTGAACGCAAAATTATTTTTTTTTTGCGTTCAGCGTTCAAAAAAAAGTTGCGTTCCGTTCAGCGTTCCGTTCATTGAACGTGCGTTCAGCTGAACGCCGTTCAATTTTGCGTTCCGTTCACAAGCCTGGTATTACACCTAGATGAATCAAAGCATAGTAAAATATATATACGTATCGGGAGGAAAGGTGCAAATTTATCAAATTCGTTTAAATCATGATGGCAAAATAATAATACCATATTGGATAGTAAAAATATTTTAATATTTTAAAGAAAATAGATTTTGTTTCGGTGACAATTAAATAAACTTTTAATGAGCATTATCCTCTAACTTTAGTGCACAAAAAAGTATTTCATTTGAATAATGACTTCCCACCAATATTAAGTTCATAAAAGTTCAGACGTCATCATGACGCAACAATAATATTGCAACAGAATTTAATGGATTAAAACTATATATGCGATTGCATATCTCTTTTCGCACCATTTGTCTGAATGATTAATAAACATTCTTTGAGCTGAGTTAAGTCTTTAAGCACACTTAAAATTGATGGTCCCATTAAACCTACGATCGCTGTTTAGAAGAAAAACTCTTTTTTTAAAGTGAATGAATCAAATGAGGCTCGCAAATACAAGCTGAAGAAACAATATTATCTGATGAAATCATCTTCATCCTTTCAATACTGCAATTAAAGATACTCCCTTTCATACATTACATTGCATGCTTAGGCATTTTACATTAATTGGCTCTTTAATTTATCCAACTTCAGGGTAAAGATACACACGTAAGCCTACGTAAGTAGAATCTAACATAAATCACGCCAATGTGGGCTTTACCTATATATATATAACGCACAAGCTATAAAAACTTTTTTTTAAGAAGTGAAGGAGTAAATCAATGATAAGCCAAGCATGAAATCAAGTCATAAGAAGACAATGGCTTTGTTTTCTCCCTCTATTTATGTACATAGATAGACCTACAACTCGGAAAGTAACATTCACTGTGACGCGCCTTAAGTTATGCTTATGTTAACTACATCTTTTTAGTTATATATTGATCCTCCTTGACATGGATGTTGTTATGCTTGAGAATGATATTTTCTCCCCCCTCTCTCTCTCTCTCTTTCTTATGAACAAACGCCATTCGTTACGTAAGATACCTGTTTCTTTTTCAAAGAAAAAAAGATGGGGAGCTTGAGTTTTATTTGTGAGATCACTCCTATATCACCTTTACGACAACTACAAACAACAAAGGCCATTAAAAATCGTCTTATATATAAGGCAAGCATTCAGCTTCAAACGACTTGCAAGAGAGTTTTAGAGAATACATACATTGAATATACATATGTATATATATAGGTTTACAAATGGATATGGTATATGACTATAAAAGAGGTGTACAGAGGAAAAAAGAAGGATGGGATGATAGTAATATTCTGGATCTATATGAGAGGGGGCTAAATGGAAGGGGACTTCCAGTGACGTCATCGTTGTAATATTTTTTTAAATTTTTAAATGAGCTCAATATCACTTATTGTTCTTGGGGGATAGCGCTTAAATAATTAAATTGTTAGATCTCCTTATGCTGCCTACATATCCTTTTGAGCACATTAGTTGCAGTATCTTGACTATAAAGACAAAGAGGATCTCTTTGTATGAATCTATTTAACGTGACGTAGGCAATTATGCCAATTTTGCTCTTTTTAGGAAGGATTAAGGAACTCCTCATAGAGATATAAAGATATAGAAGCTTATTGGATTCGTCAGAGAAATACGTCATTGTGTCAAGAATACAGCTGAACGACGATGTTTCTCTACTATTGGAGGGAAGAAAAATACGTCATTGTGTTCAGAATACAGCTGAACGATGTTTCTCTGCTAATTGGAGGAATAAGTTCTTTATATCTTTATATCTCTATGGAACTCCTCTACAATCTTTGCTTCTCTCTTCAAGAGGAACGTAATTTGACGTCATGCTGAATAAATTCATACATTGGATTGGATGCCTACGACCAATATTAACGATGACGCAATTAACAGTTGCTGGACGTTTCTCCCTTTCTCCTTACCATATAGACTTTGGACATAATGATATAGTAATAAATAATAATAATAAAATGCGCGCGGTTTTTAAACTTTTTTCTTTTATAAGTCTATTGGCTGTGAGGTGACTGATGCGCTTCCCTCTCGCTCATCGAAGGATCCATTGGACATGGCCTCCAAGTAGGACTCTCTTTTCTTTCTATCCTTTTTCCGAGGATTTGGGTCTCTTATGAAATCCTCACTCCGCTGTCGTTGATAGAAGAAGACTCTGAGGCATTACCCCCATGGTTATAATCGTAAATCTTCTTAGGCTCCGGCCTCCAAACCTGGAAATATAAGTTGAAGTCAGCTAATGAATAAATCAAGTTGTACCCAAGATCAACTGAACAGTGACATTATAAATTTTGCAGTCTATAATAATTAATCGGTCAACTTTATTATGTGTTTTTGTAAAAAGCTTTGAGTATGATTTTATACCATAGAGATAATATAAAGATATAGAGAGCTGATTCCCTTCAATATCAGAGAAACAGCGTTTAGCTGTATTCTGTGTGTTCAAAATAACAAAGTAATTTATACTACGTCATTGTAAGCTGATCTTAGAGATAGAATCTATCTCTATGATCAGCTTACGATGACGTAGTAGTACAAATTACTTTGTTTACATTGAACACAAAAAAAAACAGACGAAGGGAATCAGCTCTTTATATCTTTATATCTCTATGCTTTATACAATCACATGGATTGTAGGCATTAATAACATTAATTTTTACTACTGGAATACGTAATTGTAAATTATAGTTATCTGTAGTCTACATACATGATGTCAAAATCTCTTAGCTACACCAAGGAGCGCGTCTTGAAACGGAACACCAGTAATAATAGGGAAATAGCATGTTATTCACTTTATATGAATTATTTATATTTAACCTAAATAAGGAATGATATTTACTTGAAGGGCGGCTATCAAAAAATAATGAGAAATAATAACATGAAAATGTTTCAAAAATATCATGCAAGTCTGGAGCATAGAGATATAAAGGTATAGAGAGCTTATTCCCTTCAATAACAGAGAAACATCGTTCAGCTGTATTTTTGTGCCTAATATAAACAAAGTAATTTGATCTACGTCATCGTAAGTTGATCATAGAGGTAGAAAGATTTGTTTATATTGGGCAATATGACGTATTTCTCTGAAGAATCCAATAAGCCCTCTTATATGTCTTTGTATCTCTATGGTCTGGAGTAGTTTATTATTTGTTTACCGTTATTCAATTATTGTTAAAAGGTCTCTAAGATGATTTTGTTTATTAAAAAACTATAATTTTAATATATATTCTTTGTAACACATTTCTATATTAAAATACTTATAAATAAATTGGTATAAAGTCAAAACAAAATAAATAATTAACCTCATATTTTTAACTCTTTTTTATAATAAGTCTACTTAATTGTATAAGAGCCTTACCTCCTCATATATTTGTCAATGTTGTCCATCTCCAGGTTCTTGGTATCCTCTTCGTCTCTTGAGCAGCAGGCTCTAATAAGTATTGAGACGGCATATGAGAGCGGAATGGTGAATACAATGAGAACAAATTTGACTTCGTCAAATATATCCTTGAGTAAAACGAAGGTTACGTCGTCAATCATGTCATCCGAGGCGAGACGGATCCCCATGATTGCTCCCCAGGCGATTTCAACCAAGTTGTGAAGGAGTAGAAACATAAATATCCATCTAGATATGAGGATCACTGAGTTGCTCCTCTTCTCCTCATAAGTTCCATACAGCCGTGACGTACAAAACCTGAAGAATAAAAAATTAGCGTGAAAATAGTGTTGTTGTTTTCGGTAACTATTTGAGGGCAAAATGATCAAGAGGAAGACAAACATATATACAGTGAGCACTCGACTTTTAGCTCTTCAATATTATTGTCCTCAGTACATCGCATATTTAATTGTTACCTAAAATGTTGCTTGAACAAATTGATTTTTTGAAATAAATATTTAGTTTGATCGTTCACAAGTTTTAAACTTTATTATATAATTTAGGTTCTTAAAAAGCTTTGCATACTATTAGAGAGCTTTTCAACACAGCAAAAGACATACAAAATTGAGAGCACGGTTAGAACCGTATAATTTAGCAAATCCATTGACTTTGTTATGGCTATTGATAAGGGCGTCTTTAAACTGAAGAAAATACCTAAAGCTGTTTTTATATGCCTTTATTGTTAAGACAATTAAAATATAATGAACATTTATGTGGTGCTGGAAGTGCAATCCTTAAAGCTAAACGATACAAATGTCGTATTTCAGGTAGAAGTTGAAGCCATGAGGAGTCTCGGGAGTAACATATAAATAGATAAGATGTAAAGTAAAAAGCTTTTAATTTTATCCGACAACTTTTTTAAACCCTAAACAGCTTGGACGGCAGGACGAGAGATGTTATTAGTGCGGATGTAATAAAAAACACAATGAAAGCCCTGGAATCTTCCAGCCGTGATATCACAGTGTAATGGTTAAGGTGCCATAATAATACTACAGGCAATGAATATGCCGATTTCCTTGCAAAGGAAGGCGCAAAAAGTGTACAAGTGGTTGTGCTTATATCCGTCAACCAAACAAAGAACTGCCTAAAGAATTCGTCATTGACAATATGGGAGGTCCAATGGTATCGTCATTCACAGAAAATACTCTTTTTATAGAGTCAATAAATGAGAAAATAATGAAAACTCTGTATTTTTTCAAAAATTTAAAAGTTTAAAAACATAAGTTATAAATAAACAATTTATAAGCTCGATTTTGTTGAATTATTATTGTGTCTTTCAGAGTAAAGAGCCATGAGTGAATGAAGAAACGAATAGAGAAAACATTTTGTCATCGAATAAAAGTATTCGCCATATTTGTTCGATATCCTGTAGACGTGACATAAAAAAATCTTAGGTGCAGGGGTATAAGAACAGATAAAAAATTGTTTTCCTTCTTGCAAAAACGTCAATCAACATAACTTTTTTCAGTTGGTACCTGTTGAGTTGCTTTATGTTTTTTTTATCTTTCTACATCTTATTGTGCAAGGGATTTATTATCAGATATGATGGGATAAAATAAACATTCATTTTTATCCTGAGAGTGTAAAATAATTTGAAAAGGCCATATTGAAGGATTACATTCAAATGATTCGTACATGGTATGAATATAGGTCACTGAGTAAATACAATTAGTATTTCTAAGTATTCTGATCTGATATTCACACTACAACAGCTGCAAGTAAAGTGCTGTCTTATATCATAATACCAACTGCATTTGATCATTTTTCTTTTCTTTCAAAATATCACGTTCGACAACTAAGTCCCAGAGTCCCGTTATTGGTTAAATCCCCTTTATTTCGATGACGGTTTTGATCCCATTCCCAAACAACGGGGGTTCCTCACTGTATGTACTTGTTTTCGACCTTCAAACACCAAATATGAAATGCACCTCAAAACAAACTCATTTTGAGTAGGAAGGGAATATAAGCACAAAGGTGCATTGTTGCAAGCAAAATAATAATAATAATATATTGGCATGTCCATAGCTATATACATGGGCTCATATCCCCAAGTCAGCATTGTTTATTTATAATACCTTTATAGGAAATAAAGGTAGATATATACATATATAGTAGGTATATAGAGCATAATGATGGCATATGATATTTTTCTTTGTAAGTAAGAAGGGGTGGAGGAGAGAGAGAGAGAGGGACTCTTTTAGCGTCCCCTTGGCTATTTGCTGAGTGTGTACAACATATAATAATGTCAGGTAAACAACTGTCAACAGGAATGAATCCGCGGAGACTTCCTTTCATGTAAGAAGCTTTCCTCTTACGCCTTAAGAATGAATTAAAGATAAATATGTATTTTTATAGTTTTTTACTAAGTTAAAAAAAACATAAATTTATATTAAGAATTTATAAGCTCTATCTTATTTTGTTGAATTACCTATTATTGTGTTGTCTTGTCAAAATAAAGAGCCATGAGTAAATAAAGAAACGAATAGAGAAGACATTTTGTCATCCAATACAAGTATTCGCCATATTTGTTCGATATCCTTTAGACTTGACATAATGACATTATTTTTGGCTAGAACTCCCATAAAAGACGGCTGAATAGTCCCCGAATGATTTGCCTCAAAGGATTACTACTTTACCAAGACTACAGTTAGTTAAATTATATATATTTAAATACCTATTCCGACATAATTATAATCCATAGTCAATAACTAAAAACTGCAGTGACGTCACTATCAAACACTATAAATGAATAAGAAATAAAATTCGGGTTGAAGCTGACATATCCTATTATAGAGGTACACAAACTGGGACAAATCCTTATTTTTACATCATTTGGAGCAAACATCAGACGAATCTTGAATGGTCTAGGTATTAAGTATAAGACAGTGATCCCTTCAATAACAGATGCAGGGGGATCCATTACGGATCGAAAGCAAATTATGGAGTTCAATAGATATTAGCCTTCATACATATATGCATCTGGCAAGCATTTAACGTGCTTAATTCGTTACTACTCTCAAAGTTATACGAATTTTCGATCACGGATTCCATTTCTTATTTATTTGTACCCTTAAATAAAGCGTTAAAGTAAAGTAGCGCATGCAAGGAAAAAGTAAACAAAAAAATTAGCCAAAATTTTGGTTATTTTCTATAACGTTAGATGTCGCTAGTCCATGAAATTACGTCACAATCCTATTTAAAACTGGTTTAAAGGGATTAAGTTTGATGATTTGAATTAAATCAAATCACTACAACATTGTGCGAGTCTCCAAATATAAATAATAAAAGGACTTTGTTATTATATTTAAATAACTCTAGCATCAAAGATCCCCTTACGGACTAAAGAAGAACTAAAATTTTGGCCAATTCCTTTTGGGAAAAAAGGAACAATTTTATGTTATGAATGCGCTACTTTACTTTAACGCGTTACCCTTAAACAGTGACGTCATTGTATTTTTATTATTAATATCAATAACCCCATTAAATTATGGTGAACCTCGACCCATGTCATTCAAACGTACTGGTTGACCCAGTAGATCCTCTAGCCAACTAAGATATAACCCGAATGTTGTGCCAAAAGATAAATATTATATGTGTTGAGTAACAATTATCATTTTGCAACTTTTAGCGTCCCCTTCTATCCGCCGATAGCATGTCGTCACAAGCATCTCATGTTATTATTTCGACATCCTGGCGGTGGAATTTGGGGACGACATAAATATGACATTTTCCTTTCAGTCTCTCCCTAAATGAATCATAACCCACTGAAACATGAGACCACTTCCTTTTACTGTTAAGGGATTTAAAAAATCCTTTAGGGGCTTATGTCATTTTATAATTTCAAACAACAACATTACCTAGGTGAGAATCCCAGCAGAAAAATCAGATTGAGAACGTTATAAATCCCCGTGCGGAAGAGCACGACAAAGGCACTCCACTTCCTCCCTGTAAAGCGGTCCTTGGCATATAGATCCACAAGGATGATGACGACAGAGTAGAGTATGGGCACAAACACAGCCACGCCCACGAGGAGCAACCAACAGCCCCGCTTTTGAAAGTCCGCCAAGTGTCCCAGGAGCAGTAATGTTAGGAACAGCGTGAGCCCGTGAAAGAAATTAAGGAACCAATGGAAAATGGAGTTCCTCTGATGGTAGTGGGAGAGGAAGCCTCCAGCCCAGTACTCGTCAATGTGATCCGAGTAGACAGAGAGCCCCAGCCAGGCCGCAAGGGCACCACAGCTGACTATACATAGCTTCCAGTTCTTTATGTACTTTTGTAGGATGAGTCCGGAAATGAGAACACTGAAGGTGCAGAAAAGGAAGATAATGCAGGTCACGATGCGTATTGAGAAGAGAACCAGGTCCACAGTGTTGACTTGGTAGTCCTCTGCTGTGCTTGGATCCTGATAGTCCTCTAAAAAGGGATAGTCGTCCTCGAAAGTTGACATATTTGAATGTGTAAGTTGTTGTTTGATATATAAATGTAAATATATAAAGAGAGAGAGAAAAAAAAGGATCACGGCCACCACATCACAGAGCAACTCATGCACTAGTCTCTCAAGCAATAATTATATTTCTACAGAACAAAAAAACATGAAGAAGGCAGGTAAACTTTACGTAAGTTGAGAGAGTGCTCCCATACACACATACTACAGTCACTATTAAGTAGGTATGAAGGCAATCCTCACCTAAAAACACGACAGAGAAGAAGAAAAAAATAACTCTTGTCACAGTATCCTTCCAATAAATATGGATAAGTATTATCAAGAGCTCATGATGATGCCTTCATTCTGCTTATGGACGCCACCGGCAACCATTTTGCGTTCACGCATTGTTAAATGCCCTCTAAAAAGGCTTTAAAAGTCCGTTGGACGGTTGATTTCATCAACGGTTTTTTCCCTTCCTTCTTCCCGCGTATATTTATGTATGGTTGAGGTTTTTTTTTTTTTGTTAACCTGTTGGTTATGTTTTTGGATATGTGTGTTTATACTGCAATCCAGTCTTGCTATATATAAACACACACTCACACACTGGTATAAAGAGGTCTTTGTTCAATGAGTATATTGAACCCATCTTAGAAATCTGAGAACATGGAGGTTGAATGAATCAAATGACATTTTTTGTTTTGTCTTTTTTTGATAGCGATATGATTCACGGTTTTAAGGTATGATAATATATCAAAGCGTCAAGGGTATTTCGGTGTAAATAAATACAAATAGACAAACTAAGAATGAGGCAGTCTCTCTCATTCAAGTCCTGCCAAAGAGTACTGATACTGATTTTATTGTCTGACTGACCTAATTGTCATGCAAAAGAAATCGCTATTCCTTGTCTGGTCATTTTTGATTAACGTATATTTCACACCTTTTCCTGATAGTGACACACATTAGCTTTGTTCTGAGAGTATTTTGCAATTCAGCGAAGTACACATGTCCTTTCAACCCATAGAGATATAAAGAAATAGAGAGCTGATTCCCTTCAATAGCAGAGAAATAGCGTTCAATTTTTTCTGTGTAAACAAAGTAATTGATACTACGTCATCGTAAGCTGATCATAGAGATATAAACATAACGCAATGACGTATTTCTCTTCCCTCCAATAGCAGAGAAACATCGTTCAGCTATATTCTTAACACAATGACGTATTTCTCTGACGAGTCCAATAAGCTCTCTATATCTTTATATCTCTATGTTTCAACCCATCTATATAAAATTTGACGATTTCATTTTGTTATAAAAATGTAGCCTACTCCTTGGATAGCCATGATTTTCCATGCTTTAAATGGCCGAAATGAATCCGCCTTTTACATTCCGTCATGATTAGATAAAGATATTTAAAAAATATCCTTGTCCTCAAAGAGGCATGTCATATTGGAGTTTTCAAATTGATGTTCATAAAGCTCATATGGTGTTCGTTTCTTTGCCTTATTTATCTTTAACATGGCATTCAAAAAAATCCTACATAAATTTACTACACAACTTTTGAGTACGAAGAGGAGACACTAAATATTATTCGATTTCGTTCAAACTTTCACAAGATGATCTGTGAAAAATGATCCCCGACCCTCAAATCCGAAAAACGTGAAATAAGAATCATCCTATATATATATATATATATATATATATATATATATATATATATATATATATATATATATATATATATATATATATATATATATATATATATATATATATATATATATATATATATATATATATATATATATATATATATATATATATATATAGGGTTGTTCTTATTTTTCAAATGTTTGAAATGTTAGCAACAAAGTGGATTTTCTGTTTCTTGGTGATAAAAGAAGACGACATACAAAGTTTGAACAAAATTGGTCAACATTACGAGGTCGCAAAACGAGGTCAAAGTTTTAAAAATTTAGTAAAAATATAATTTTTCGCAAATTTCTTCAAAATGGAGGACGTTACAGACTTAATAATAATTATTAATTTAAAGAAAAACTAATTTACTACCAGACGTATGTTTGATGTTTTTTAATAAAACAAAGTTTTCAGTAAAAACAAAGAAAAAAATGGAGTGTGTACTGTTAGCATATTTCATAGCTTTTTTGTATCAATTAACTTCACTCGCCTGTAGAAGATGATTTGTTCGCTTCAGAGTAAAATAGTACTTTTAAGCTTAGTAAACCTTTGAATGATAAATCCAAAAATGACCTTGGTTGCATTCTATCAGTTCAGAATTCAGTACAATCTGAGTTTACATCATATGATTCAGAGCCTGTATTGACCTATAAGAAATCGATTAGGAAAAAAATAAAAAATAATGTGTTTCTTAGATTTGCGTCAAGGTATCCTCTCAAAATTTTACTTTGTCTCTGACACATTTATAATCCATTATATGCGTCATTTTGTACGTGAGATAGGCTTTTTTAATGTACATATAACTCTCTACTTATTAAATTGACATGATTTAGTATACCAAAATATTAAAGCTGGTGTACCAAGCTTTCATTTGATATGTTTGGTGTTCTAAAAATCGCTATACTTTAAGAGATATAAGCAAATACATTTTTGCACTTACTCTCCCCCAAAAATTGATCTTTTGATATGAGAATATACGATTACCATATGGTAACTGCTGTTAGTATTACCTGGATAGAACGAGAAAGAGAAGGGAGAGAGTATTTTGCCTCACTTCTCTCCCTTCTTTTTTTCTTCCTATCCTGCTAACAGTAACTGCAGTTACCAAATGGTAATTTGGAACCGGCTGTAGATTTTTCTACCGAATCCCAGCTCTGATATATATATATATGTTCAAAAACTATAAAAAGTACGCCCATTCATTTGTTTGAAAATAGAATAAAAGAATGATTCTTAGAACTTTCCATGTTTGGTGTAGATTGAGCACATCTCTCCTACCTTTACAATGAATGAATATACTCTCTTATGCAACCTATTTATATAATCATGGTTCCCTATGAAGAACATAAACTGTGAGTAATGAAGGATCTTCTCTATCATGATGCTGCATAATTACTACACACCTCAGATTCTTCAAAATTGAGTCATCAAACACTTTGAAATAAAAGAGTCCTTTAAGAGGATCGAAAACACTTTATCAAAAAAGAACAAAAGAATTATCCAATAGATTCTAAGTCGAAAGCTATTGAGTTTGCTCTCTCCGGAGCATGATTGCAGAAAAAACTCTCGACGGCCCAATCCCTGGATGATCAAAGCGCCTTAATTATATTCTAACGTCCTCTTCGTTACTCGGCTCTCACCGACAGGATCCAGGATCTCTCGGGGACGAGTTGTAGCTACACTGGAGACGTTTCTACCCAAACGAGCCTACAGTTTCCGAGACGCCAATTAAGACTTCATAAAGGTTTCATAAGAATCAGAAAAGCAAACTTCATCGATTGTTTACCATACATTTAAAATTTTAACATTAAATTTTTTTGAACGTTATTCGTTAAACATTAAGTTTTTCTTCTTTTAGTTATATATGTTTTTCTTAAATATTATTTTAGGGGATAGATAACGGTTTACTGTTGAAACTGCTTTTGATTTATTGTATATTTTATTTGTGGGTTCAATTTGTTCTGACTTTAGTTTAGGGTTTGAATGTTAAATTATAATGTTTCATTATAAAAACATATTTACATATATGCAATAGCTCTAATCAAATAAATTTATTTAAAAGGAATATCGAATCCTAAGTTCAGAGCAAACGAGCAAAGTTGGATCGCTTTTATACTCTGTGTTATTAAGACTTTTTTCTCTATTATATAGGGTGCGCGGACAAAATCTGCCACATTTTAAAGACGATATTAATGGATGTCTGATCCGTCTGATTATGGAGTCCAATTGATTTCTGGGTAATAATGGGCTTTGGTTATTGTTTACTACTTGTATTAATGGATGTCTGATCCGTCTGATTATGGAGTCCAAATGATTTCCGGGTAATAATGGGCTTTGGTTATTGTTTACCATTTGTAGCGATAGCATTATTTTAATTGCCCAAGAAAAGTCGCTATTTTAATTAAGATAAATCGTAGGTGCGCAGCTATTCAAATTATACTTAGTGATCAAATGAAATTAAGCAATGTTCAAATCTGTGGCCTTCCGTCAATGCCAGTTATAACGGCCAGAAGTCTTAGGAAGTAGCTGGAGGAGGAGTAATCGGACCCGATGGACGTTGTTGACAGGAAGAAGGAGTGGAAGAAAATCACCAGGGTTGTCCGGGACGTCACCTTCATCAACAAGGTCATCGACACCCAGCGTTCAATGAGAGCGTTGGCGAGGGACCTGGGTGTGGCCGAGTGGAACGTCAGCGACAGGCCGTGGATATGGCAACAGGACTCGGCTCACAAAGCTAAGTGGACACAAGAATGGCTGAAAAGCAATGCTTATTCGTTCGAACACTTCTTCTCTTGGCCTCCTTCGTCACCGGATTTAAACATGTTAGACTATTATGTCTAGTCCTACGTGGAGAACATAACCATAACACCAATACTCTCTCATCAAGTGCATCAAGGATAAATTCAGCGCAGATAAAAAGCATGCTCAATGTTTCGTAGCTGCATAGAGGTTGTTTTTTTGCCTGCATATGACGACTATAATGAATATATAATTACTCTATATCCTATTAAATATATTTGTTTTTGTGAATAAATATTATATGCAAAGCTCATGGGGTTTTAAGCGGCAGATTTTGTTCACACACCCTGTATTATTTTGTTTGTCTTCATGTAATCTTTTGTAATAAAATTGCCACTGATTTTAGAAAATAGATGCATTTTTCCAACCCCAAGGATATCTATTTTTTAGCTTGGCATTCAAATAAATTAGGTATTACTTTGTACATTAAATGCTGTTCTTAATATGGTTTACGTATCAAGTGTCATTGTTGACCTGGTATTTATTGTCTTCAGACAATGTGCACGGAAATTATTAAATATTAGCGAATGCTAACCGATGCTGCACAGGATTTTCCAGAAATGTCTACTTTGACTCAATTTTTCATCAAACTTATTCGTGGAAAAGTTAATCAATATATAACGAAGTGTTTAGGAGATACGAAGGGCCGAACGAACAAATAAAAGGATCGATTTTTTTTATTAATGTATTATTTTTTCCGGGAGCAACCACCAACTCAAAAATATTTCTTAGTTACCCAAAATCTTCCACATTCAATTTTTTATTCAAATCTAACTCGCCATTACCATGAAAGCATAAAATAAACTAATTTTCTGAAAACAACAAAGAAGTCCAAAACCATTCTTCAGACATCAAAGTCATCCCAGAAAGTCTGGTCCAAATCTAAGAAATGGCAACCAAACCGTTTTTGGCGGATAGCATAAGCATGGCGATAAACAACTTTTCGGGTGTATTCATCATCACTTAAATACTCTCTGAGCTCTTCAAATTATTCACTGAAAATTTTATCCAGATCTAATGAATCGTTTGAGCAATAAAGGAAGACGAAGAAACGAACGGAACTTTTATTTTATTAGATATTATAAATGTAGGATAATTGTTCTATATTATCTTACGATGGATACATTTATACACGTTTTATGATGTTTTTTACAGCAAAAACACAAAACAAAAATGTTTTTATTATCACCAGTCTATATTTCCCATAACTTGTGTATATTTATTATATATATATATATATATATATCATATTTTGTCACATCAAACAAATATATGTATAATCTAAAAAAGTATTCTACTTATTTACAATCTTACATTATTTGACTTTGAATAGCAAAAAGGCCTTTGAAATAAGACTAACACCAAACCTATCAAAATTGGAGGAAGAAAATTACCTATTATAAAGCATTAAATAGTTTTTTTTATTTGCTGAAAAGTTTTAAGAAAGCTTCAATAAATATATGAACTTAGTAATAAGTATTTTTTTAAATCAACCTGTCATAATTGATCGAGAAACGATTTAAGACAGTGCGTCAATGCACATTAGTAACCGCTTCCTTTCCTGAATATACGTAGCTATACGGCAATTAATAACGTATGTCTACGGTACAAAAATATATGCCATATTGTTCACAAGTAATTTCATTTTGATTTATGGAAGTAAACAACAGATGTTGTTATTGAACGTCTTGAAAAGTAGAATTCTTTTACTTCTATGCGCGTAAAAGGTTATGTCATTTTAACCATAACAACTTTTATAAGAAGCAAAGTATTATTATATCTGCATTGAGATTATAAAATATATCATAACCTTTCTCACATTACAATGCAAATGTTGGGCAAGTAATCGCTTCTCTCTGTTGATTAATTATATATCATGAATGTTGTAGGCAACCAATTGCATAGCTTTTCTGTGACAACAAACTGCCTTCCGTCAGATGCAAAACATATATTATGAGTGAAAATAAAGTCAATTATAATATCACGTGTTTTTAATTAGAAAATTGTGGCAAGTTAGTTTATCTGCCAACGTCGTTTTAGGATCTAAAATTGTGGTATCCTCAAGGAGGCAAATTCGTATTTGGCATTTGCTCGGCCAATGAGAATTAAACTACTATGTGTAAATAATAAAATTTTAAGATAATGTTGGTCTAATTTATAAAGACCAATGGATTCTTTTTTATTTCTTGTCTTTTAATACGTATTTTTAATACCCAGCTCTGAATGTCAATGTAAAATGGCTCCAGAAAAGTCACTATTACTACAAGGTAAACAATTACAAAGAACTTTTAAATTTTTAATAACAATTTAAACCATTTAATATATAGCCAATTTTGATGGTGACACGTTTTTAAATTCAAGAGAAATTACACACATTGGAGATGCAATAATCCTGATGAATATCAGTTTTCTTTACGGAATGACATTAAGGTCTATATTGGATTCTTTTCACATACAATGTTATGATTAGAGAGCGGGAAAAAATGTGATGATTTTTGCCAAAAAAAGTTTTTTTTAATGTTACCCAAAATGAGCAAAAATGTTTAAAAAAATGTTTTTTATGCAGACTCCAAATTTGATTTAATGTTAATTTTTATTTCATAAAAACAGTGACATACAATGATCTCTGCCAAATTTTTCTCGGTGAGGTTTTGGCGACGGTCAGATAAAACATTTTTCAACCTCGAAAATTATATCCCCATATCTACCGAGTTAATGGGACAGTATTTTAGAATAGCTACAATCATCAACTTAATTTTAAAAACCTCTCCGGCGTCACCTGGAATCTCGTGGATCCTTTCCTCATCATCTTGAAAGGTTTTGAGTCCATCTTCAAGTGTAACTCCTGCGGTCTCCAGGCTGGTATTTGAATCTGGCATAAACGATAAATAACTCGCAATAAATGTTAAGTCAACTAGGATGCTTTTCATTTTAAGAACCCGCTGACTATTGAATGCACATTTGACATCATCAGGGTCAAACATATCCACGACTGCTTTGACTTGCTCGAAATTCTGAACATACCAAACAGCTGCCCGGATCCTGGTTCTCTATCTGGTAATAATTGAATCAGGGGGGAACTCTAGGCCAGGGCAACATTTTCTTAATTCAGCTCGTCGAGATTGGGCTTTGAGAAATACTTTCTTTACCGAAGAAATAAGAGTATTCACGTCAGCAAAATGGTCTTTGACCTTATCCACCACACGATGAAGCAAATGTCAAAAACAAGTCACATGCATTAGAGACCGATAATAGACCCTAAGGTCTCGTCCACACTTCCTCATATAACATACTCAGCTGCGTCAGTCACAATAATTTTTTCCAAGTTTGCCTCAAACTGAGATCCAATCATTCTGAGAGTATCATTGGCGATCCTAGCCATGGTGTTTGAGTCAGAAGTGGGGACGAATGAGCATTTCAACACAAATGGAACATGAAAGGAGCTCAAATAGGACGTTGACGAATTCGACCCCCAACTTCATCAATGCTACCATCAAAGCTGATGCACAACTTCTTAAATAAAAATTCGTGATTTTGACTTCTTAGGTAGCCGATTCATGAACTCTAGCTGGGCTTGGATCCTTGTCCTCTTGAGCTCGCAGATTTTCACGTGTCTCATTGTGGTAGAATGCTGGACAAGCTGAGACTTTTGGCCAGCAAGAATGGCCTTCTCACAAACCTTACAGAAGACAGTTTGGGAGTCCTTAATTTTGAAGGAATAATTCGTCTTCTCATTCATATCCTTGAGCCAGGTTTGAAGGGTTAGACCAGGGCTATTCAATTAGTTTTCCAAGTGGCCCACATTTGGAATCCAAGAACTTGAGCTGGGCCGCAAACTTTCTGCGGCCACTTTTTTCAAATAAGTCTATTATTATGTTTTTTTTATTTAACATTAGTAGCATTACTATTAGTATTATTCGGCCGATGGTTACTATGCCTATTATTATTATTAGGCCTATTTTATATGACCTTTTTAGCTTTCAACATTGAATAGGCCTATAAAAATGCACACAAACAACTCTCTGCTCCATCTCCTTTATTTAAAACAAACAAAAAATAGAACATTTAACTCAACATTTCTCATTGTTCATGAGGCTGGCTGCTAAACAGAACAGGGCTATTTTAGCCCACTGCTGCCGGTGACTTTAGTGAGAGAAGTGGCATTTCTTGTTTTGCACAAGATCTCTGATGTTTGGCTCATAAGATGTCAATGCAATTTTAAGGCACTGGTGAATTTTGTTGTCTGTTAGGGAACACCGATAACTGTTCTTAATTGCATTCACGTGAGAAAAGCTCGATTCGCAAGTGTATGTTGACCCAAACATACTGAGCACAAAGACTGCCACTTTCTTAACATTGGGGAACTGGTGTGTGTTCACATCACTCCAGAACTTTGCTGGCCCATCGTTGCGAAGCGCCACGGCCATGGTAGCAGATGACTGCATGTCAACAAGTTCAAGAATGAATTTTCCCTCGTCGATGGAAGGGACTGCTTGCTTTGCTCTGGCAGATAAGTCTCCTTCTTTTTCTGCGGTGAATGGGTCTCTGGCAAAGGCCATAATCTCTGTGGGCAGAGTAAGTCCATCCAGCCGACCAGCAAAGTTTTATTTTAGCTTCGCAATGAAATCCCTCATCACATCTGTGATTTGTGCCGGGGATGCGATGTGTTCACGGAGTGTCGGGAAGTGTAGCATTCTGCCTGTTAGGTCAGTCGCGAAAAGATCCAACTTGACGGGGAATGCCCTCATCTGTTCTGCAAGATCAATGATCGTTTTATCTCGGCCTTGTAATGTTAAATTCAGGTCATTCAGATGTTTGAATATGTCGTTTAGAAAGCAGACATCAGACACGAAGACATCATCACTCATGCGATTCAGGTGGATATGCGCTTTTCGCTGCTTGCTGTTGCGCAGAAAAACGGTTATCTCCTCTCGGAGGTCACAGAAGCGCTGCAGCGCATTGCCTTTGGACAGCCACCGGACATCGTTGTGTAAAAGGAGGTCGTAGTGCTCTGCGTTCATTTCTACCAACAGCTGGCAAAACAAGCGATGTTGGAGGCTTGACGTGGATCGAATGAAGTTGATAATTGCCATCACGTCATCCATTGCTTGTTTAAGGTCCTCGCTTAGCTTTGAACACAACACTGTCTGGTGCACAATGCAATGTACAAATTTCAAGTCGGGGCAGATAGCGGACCAACGCGCTGCCAATCCACTTTTCTTGCCAGCCATGGATGGAGCCCCATCAGTCACAAGCATGCACACGCGTTTCATGTCTATCAAATCTTATTGTTTAATCTGAGGACACATCTCTTAAAATAAAAACAGTCCCTTTTACCACTCTCTTTTCTCTCTGGTTGATAAGGACTCTTATTGTTGCTGCACACCACTCTTCAAGCTCTCGCGACACTTGATTGAAAATGCATATTTGTATTGTAGGCCTATATTTACAATAACTTTGCATGATTAATAACTACAAAATAACAAAAGTGCTAAATAATTACTATAACATTATCAATTTATTAATATTGGGCGAATTATAGGACGCATATTAAGTTTTGAAGACTAGTGACGATATTTTAGTTTTAAAAGTGACGCATCACGTCGGCCGCATCTGGGCCGTGTTCGGGCCGCATTTGGCCCGCGGGCCGCCAATTGAATAGCCCTGGGTTAGACTATGAAGCTGCCACATTTCTGCAAATTATAATAAAATGAGTGAGTTCATCAAATATTTTTTAATGACAATGAACAAGATGGTTAGTATATATTAGCTTAAAAAAAATTGAGTTAAAAATTGTGGATCAATAAAAGGGCCATTGGAATGAGTATTTGTCCATGAAACAAAAATGCATATAACTATCTGTTGCGAGAGAAAGGAAGGATTTTGTGATGATCCTTGTAAAAGAAAAGGAGAAAAAACGATGAAATCTAAATGTAAATTTGCTGTTAAAAGGAAGGGGTGTAGGTTGTTTTTTATTGAATTGAAGTGCTTTAGCAGCCCAGAATTACAGTAACCACCAAAGCTCTATTTATAAAGTTTTCCTTAACTTGTGTCTAATAGGGATTCGACTTAGTGATGAAGTCCAGCACAATAACAACGATTGCTATCAGACTTGTTGACGTTTGCGAAAAGTTATCGTTCGTCGTTCATCGTTAATTTTAAATTGAATCGTTCGTCGTACATCGTTCGTTTGTCGTTCGCCATTCTGAAAAAAACGTTTTTTTAGAAAGAAATTTCATAAAAAGTGATGTTTTTTTTAGAAAGGAAATTTGTCCCATGAAAATTAAAAATCTTTGTCTCTTTTTTGGCGCCAAAAACGAACGACGAACGATAAGGAATTTTCCTTATCGTTCGTCAAAAACTTTGTCGTTCATCGTTCGCGAACGACAACAAATGAACGATAAATCAACAAGTCTGATTGCTATCAATCAAATAATATGAAATAAGCATCACTCTTCCATTTTATAGGGAAAACGTTGATCGACCAAAAGCCTCACTAGAAGTTTATTTATTCAAAAGGTGCCATAAATGTAGGCGTACATTATTCCCCTCCAAAAATGAACAAAAGCAACAAATTAAGGGAAAATTTATTTTTTTCAGGGATATTATGAAGAAAAATGTGTTTTAAAATATTTTTATGTGATTCATATTTTTTTCGCTCTCTAGTTATGATCAGAGCCCTATAAGTATAATTCTTATAGGGCTCTGGTTATGATAACAAGTTTTTTGAAAAAATAATAGTTAGTACAGTGACGTCATCAAGAGTATTTTTGATTTAGCAAGAAAAAAAAATACATTCTTAATCTTTCCGTTTTTTCTTCCGTTCTGGACATTATATTTTTAAACTATAAATTCTATTAAACCTTTTTTGGTGTATCTCGTTAATTACAAAGATTATAAATGCAGACGATTGCAGCAGCTAATTCAAACAAATGTATAAGATTGTTTTCATTCTTTTCACAATCCAGACAGTATCTTTTAAGCCTAATGGGCCCTCTGAGACCTGTTGTACAAACAGACTGATTATGAATGCAAACTATATATATATATATAAAAGCATAAAATCTACATGGCATCACTAAAATATTATGATGGAACGAATCCTTTTTATGCATTTTTTATTGTTATTTCTCTTCAACATAGATCTTATTATAGTATTTTGTAGATTTTATAGTTATTGACCAGAGCTGGGATTCCGTAGAAAGATCTACCGCCGGTTCGGTATTTGGTATATACCTTCTACCGATCGATATCGGTATTCGGTATATTTTATTATATATCTACAGTATCGATCGATATTCTGTACGGTTGATAAGAAAGAGAGAGAAATTTATATATATATATTTGCTCTGTGACTTCTTGATATGCATTTAATATCGGACAGTTTAGAACAAAGGACAATTCAATACATCATTTGTTATAATTTATTAGAGATTATTTGAAATTTAAAACATACTAATCATATATAAATTATACATGTATTTCGATTTTGTAGGAAAAGGAAGGCACTATATTTTTTTAATTTACTGTCTCTTATTGTCCGATATTAAATGCACTTTCAGGTACTCTAGTATTCAGTGCATGGCATAAGCTTAAATTGAATGTATATTTATGTATCTACTCTATAATACTATAAGTTAAAGTTGTTTATCATTTTCGAAGTTCAAGTTCTTCACACAAGGGAGCGCTTCACAAATTACTTTGTTTATGTTGGGCAAAGCAACAGTTGAACGATGTTTCTCTGCTATTGAAGGGAATAAGCTCTCTATATCTTTATGTCTCTATGTGAATGCTACAAAAGTCATACTTTCAAATATACCGTACCGATTTTCAATCAGTAAGGTATTTGGTAGTTTCTACCGAATATCGTATAATCGGTTCGGTATTTGAAATCTACCGTCAGTAGTATCGAATATCGATTTACATTCGGTAGTCGCAGCTCTGTTATTGACAAAACCTTAAATAAATATTTAATGCTAAGTTTTAACGGTTAGAGTTTGATATTTGATCGGTACTATCTGTGGGTAGATTTATGCTATTGATATTTTTTAGATTAACTACCAAATACTACTTGCATTAATCGTTGTTTGTTGGTAGCAGTAGATTGAAAAATGAGCACGAATATTAGAAAAATATATATTCTCGTTTTTCAATATAGAATTGCATGATATGAAGACTCTACGAAGACATCGATATTATTAACAAAAACAACTATATATTATAGAGAAAACAAATTTAAACAGTAAAATAAAGACTTTTTCTAGACTTTTATGTACCGAAATCCATAACAATAGTTTCATATGACAAAATAAAACAATGTAAAGACTAAAAAAACTAATATTAATCGTATGCGATTAAATTTCTGAAATCCCTTTCGACAACAGTGTCTTGATAAATGTTAACAGTGTTGGGCACCGCTCACTTTTTTGCTGTTCCGCTCACCGCTCATCCGATCACTATGGGCAACTGATCCGCTCCCGCTCATTCGCTCATTTTTTGAGTACTGCTGTTCCGCTCACTTCATTCCGCTCTTCCGCTCACACACACGAACACAAACGTATACACAGAGAGAATAAGAGAGTGCCAGAGAGAGACAAAACTTGTACGCTGAGTAAGTACTAAGCTGGTACTAAGTAGGGTCCCATATAGCCATTTAATGACATCATCAACATATGTGTTATGACGTCATTTTTTTAGATGGATTTATAATCATACTACATGTAATAATTATTTAATAATTATAACAAAGATAATTTTATCTTTTTTATATTTAGAGAAGAAAGAGAAAAGCTATATTATAATAATGTAACTTTTCTCTCTCTTCTCTGAATATAAAATGAAATTCTATATGGGACCATGAACGCAACCACTTTGTTATGACGGGGGTACACATTTTCTTATATTAAGAAAGGATTGATTGTCACTTATTCTCTCTGCGTATACACAATAACTGCACGACGTGAACTGAGTGGCTACGCGTGGCAACACTGCTGCCACGTGTCTAGACAAGAATAAACAATTTCTGGCGCACCTTTTAGTCCATGCCACGTTAGCGGCATTACATTTAGAGCAAAAAGCGAGAAAAAGTAGTCTTTTTTCTATGAGTAATCCTTTTTTTATGTGAGCGGATGAGCAGAAGTTAATTTTAGAGGGTCCGCTCACCACATTCTGCTCACTTCTCACAAAGATGATCCGCTCTTTGCATTCCGCTCACCAATTGCTCCTCCGCTCAGAGCGGAAGAGCGGACGAGCGGAATAATGAGCGGAAGTGCCCACCACTGAATGTTAAACAGTGCAACGGCAAAGCTACAACTTAGAATTTATTACATTCGGCCCTCGCTACTCCGCCCCTCGACATCTTGCAGTTCTTTACTACGCGACGACGGCTTGACTCCCGTTTTTTCACGGCAAAACGTCCCCATAAGAACTCAATGGCAGAATTTTCACACAAAAAACTTAAGATATTTGAGGTTGAAAACTAGTAAATCTTCGAAAAAGCAAGTTGTCGGCCCAAAAAAAGGTCCATCCGCGTACATGTATTCAGACGCACGTACGACAACAAAGCAAAATGGCGGTAGGTTTAAACGCCGGGTGATGTCAAATCGCTATAAATTTCAATATATATCAACATCGTGACCCTCATATATATCGCGGTGGTCATGTAGTGGGCCGTTGCGACTTTGCGAGGGACGACTATATCATGATGTAATGTATTTTAGTGTTTCATCAATTCAATTCATCAAAAAAACAAAGGTTTGAGAGGCTTTTTGATTCTGGAGTGGAAAGTTTCCCATTTGATCCCTCGCTTGAACAAAAAAAAAATAGCTCAGAGCCTTAGCTTAGTTCTAAGTTAAAATCGAACAAAATATATACTACAATTAACTTTCACACAAAAAATTAAAATATTTTTGTTAATTTAATTTGCTTCACTTTTGTACTAATGATAATAATATATTAAAATCAGTAAGAAATCCTTTACTAAACCTCCTTTTCCTCATTCTTTTAAATGGTTTCATTTATAAATGTTAGTTGTTCCCATCATAATATAACTTATATGGCAGTTGTAAAAAAACATATCTTAATCCCGAGGAGTCTTTATGATATGATTTATCATTTATTTATTTTATTGCTTTTGTTAATCGTAAACAAATAAATAAGAATGAAAATAATGTTTCTAAAGAACAAAAGGAATTTTCCATTTGAAAATATGAATGGGAAAAGTAACTTCAGTCTTCTTATATATGGTAATAGTGAAAAAATATGAAGGATTTCAGGGGATATATTTTAATTTAATATTTTTATGACAAAGCCCAGAGCTAGGATTCGGTAGAAAAATCTACCGCCGGTTCGATATTCGGTAAATATCTTATACCGATCGATATCGGTATTTGGTAGGTTTTATTATATATCTACACTATCGATCGATATTCAGTACGGTAGATAAGAAAGAGAGAGAGAAATTCATTTATGTATCTGCTCGTACTTCTTCATATGCATTTAATATCGGACAGTTTACAACAAAAGAGAAAGATTCTATCTCTATGATCAGGTTACGATGACGTAGTACAAATTACTTTGTTTATTTTGAACACACAGAAACAACAGAACGCTGTTTCTCTGCAATTGGGAATCAGCTCTCCATATCTTTATATCTCTACGGTTTTAATATTTTATGTAAACTGTCGTAACTATCGCATATATATCATCAAAATATAAAAGGTCAAAATGTAGATATTACAATATCAACATTTAAAAAATATATTTTTAACAATTTTAGTTCCTAATTTAGTATCCTAAAGTTGACCAAAAAATCATCTTGTTGTTATTAAATGAAGGAGGTTTTGTGATTATATTTGATTTAATTTTGCGTTGATTAAAATAAGTTTTGCTTTTCGTTTCTTTTTTATGACTGAACTATGAATTACTTTTCTTTGTATAATTTTTTGAAGCGTTTCTTATGATAATGCTAATAATAATAATAAATATGTAGACAATCAGACAACGAAGGAAGTGGATACATTGTTCGTTAAGAGGGAGAACCAGATATGGACTGTAGTTTTAGTCGTTTAAATTTTGAGCAGTTAAACATAGAAATGATGCATCTCAGAACACTTTCGGTTGAACTTAGAAATTATTTATTCAATATAAGAGAAAATAAATGTCTTTTGATAGGATATATGAGATTGAACAAATAACAAAAATAAAACAAGTACTTATGTTTGAATAATTAAGTTATAAGGTAACGCACGCTATAATCTAATCCTTGGTTGTTGAATTGCCTTGTGATTTTAGTTTATAGAACTAATTTTCTTTTTCACAAGTTTTTAAAATGTTAGTTGAGGGTAATTCAAGTGGTGCTGCAGAATTCTAACGTTAATCTCGAAGTAAAGTTATTTTATGTTATTAATACATGTTATAAATGTGTCTTACCCGAATTAATTTTATGTAAATACAATTCATAGCTTAGTTCTAAGAGAAAATCTGCTTCAAATCACACTATCATAATTGGAAGCAAGGAATAGTACTTGAACAGCTGTAGTAAGGTAGGCTACATAAATAATGACTTGAGGGACTTGAATAGCTCAATTGATGAGCCAAATAACATGCGTTGGTGAAGGTATTGCAAATGGAAACCGACTTTTGGATTCATTACTATTTTGCTTTTAAATAACTTTTTATTATAAAAGCATATATTAAACGTGCTTAACTTATATCAAGCTTGTCTCACGTGATCCCTACTTATTTCACAATGAGTCATTGGGTCCGCTGTCTTTCCTAAGTGTTGCTCTTGTAATAATAATATTTGATGGAACTCTATATAAAAATAAGGTTGCTCACATAAAATAAGTTAATTTATATTTTTTGGACAAGATGAGATTGCATATTTGAGATTAAAAAAAGAAACAACTCTCTTTACGGATGTAGTAGATATGTGTTAGATTTTGAAGAATACGCTTTGATTTTGCAGCATGATAAAGTAATTTTTAAATTGCTTCATAATTTAAAAAAATACATTCAATGCATCTCAAAATATGCAGTAAATAAGAAAGATTTTTTATACATATTTGAATAACAGACGTCATTTGGACTCTTTCTTCTTCTTCTCTTTCCCCCGGCTGTGAGAGGAGGAGGGTAACAAGTGGTAGCTTTCTGCCATCTCACGTCACTTCTCTAGATGTTTTGTTTACTTTTTCCCCTTCAAGTTCCTTGAGTCATCATCATCATATTATTATCAACAACAAAATAAACTCTTCCTTTTTCTCCCTTCAGAATCATCCGTATCATCCCATTCCTCTCTTCCTCTTGGGGCACACAGATGTACCTAACACTCTCTCCGAAAATGGGGAAACTATGAGTCCTGGAGAGTTCAAAGCTCGACTGGATACCCTTCGATCCTGGATTGGGGAATGCAACGACTCTCAAAAGGATGCGATACTCAGGACTCTTTTTGTAAGAATAGATTTAAAAGAAACATTTGACGATTTTTGAATCCATTATTTTTTGTTTTGTTTGATCAGCCTCATTTGGGAGCCTCTCAACTTCATTGGTTGAGCCTTCAGTGCCCTGATCTTCACGCCCAATGCCCTTCCGGCTGCAACGATGTTTTGCAAAAGCTCCCCATTCACTGTGCCTACCAAATCCTCTCTTATTTGGATCCTCTTTCCCTCACCATCAGTGCTCGTAAGGACTCTGACTCTATTCTCCCTTTCTCATGTTCTCATGCTTATTCTATTTCGTGTATTCCCTCTAGAGGTTTGCAAGTACTGGAGGGATTTAAGCGATGCAGACTGGCTTTGGCATAAGCTTTGCTTCCTTCAGAAGTGGCAGCTCTCCTCACTGGGCTCGAGGGATCAAATCAACCGTCTCCGACGTCGCTCTTCTTCTATCAATGGAGACCCCTCGCCATCAACTGGAAGCATGTCTTTCGGGAGCGATTTAAGCTGCGTCGTGCCTGGCTCTCTGGTCAGTGCCATGTTCGAACTTTCCAGGGTCACTCTGAGGGGATCAGCTGCATACAGCTGGACGGGAATCGCATTGTGAGTGGCTCCACGGATAAGACCATTCGTGTTTGGAACATTAAGACGAATAGCCCTTGGTCCGTGATGACACTTTCGGGTCACTCTGGGGAGGTGCGCTGTTTGTTCCTGGAGGGAATCGCCTCGTGAGTGGGAGTGCGGATCGGAGCATCAAGGTCTGGGACTTGGACATGCAGTCGGAGTGGTCCTCCATTGCTTGTAAGGTCACCATGGTGGGACACATGGACACTGTGCGGACTGTAACCATGAATCGGAACAAGGACTTGGTCATTAGCGGCTCCTATGATCAGACAGTTAAGATTTGGTGTCTTAAAACGGGTTCCTGTCGGCTGACGCTGAGAGGGCATGGAGGACCCGTGCTCTGTGTTCACTGGGCGGATTCACTCTCTTCTCGGGCTCTGCGGATAAAACTATCAAAGTAAGACGCTTTTATTACTTACTTGTGCTTACGAAAACTCCCTGCAAGTGAATGATGAACCCATCTATTTTTATATTTAAATAAATAGTTTCAAATAATACCGTTTCATATATTTATTTATATTTGAGTACTTTCATTTAACTTCCACAAAATCACAATTAAATTACTTATTAGATAAATCAAAATTGAGTTATCATAAAAACATTTTAAAAATCAACTTAAAGCAACAATATAAAACTGAGAAAAAAAATCTTCATCATTTGTCAATTTTAAGGACTCTTTTCATGTAAGTCTTCTCTTCAAGAATATTCTGATTGAATAACTCTTAATATATTTGAGGTTGGTAGTCGTGTACTTCAATACACAAATAAATTACAAGTGTTTTTATTTAAATATTAATTGATAAAGTACTACTACTAGTTTTTTCTCTTCACAAAATGTACTCTTTTCACAAAAAAGTAATTTACTTATAGATTTTGTTGATAAAATTGTCCAAATATTAGCTATGACTAATTTTTTATTACATTTAATTCCATGGACCTAGAGCAGAGTCCTTCTCTCTGCTCCTATATATGTACCTCCATTTTCCGTATTATATTTAATAAAAAAACTTGTGAAATAATATTTATAAAAAGAGGTATAAAAAGAATATTTATTACGAAATACAAATCAGTTTAGACAAGATAACCGAAGGTGTTTGGTTGCAGACCCATTTTTATTATGTTATGTGTGTAAAATATAGTTTATCAAAATTGCATCACTTTATTAATATATATTGTTTCGGATACATGCGAATGCTCTGTTAATTGTGACCTCTATCTTTTCTTTTTTTGCTTATTTGGTTCGATAGACTTGCATCCGACTGGATAACCATAAACATTATAGTAGCGTTAAAAATATTCTATCAAACCTTAAATGTTATATATGCGACTGACACCAAAATTCCTCTTCTCCTCTCGGGATTCAAACCTGCGTCTCCAACTTAAAGAAAGTATTTAAACGTAAAAGAAAGATATAAAGCTGATTCCGAAGAACACGCCGCCATGACAGCCAAATTCCGTCACTTTTCTTATTTTTGAAAGGAAGAAACTTCATTATCCTTTCAAGCAATTTGTTGATATTTCATTTCCTGTTACTTTGTATCCTTTATATGAAATTTAAAAAAAAACTTCGGAATATGTATATTATATACATATTCAGAAGTTGTTTTAATACATCAACAATGTTTGTATAAATGTACTATATACAAACATTGATGTATTAAAGTGAAATCAACTATACATCAAAATAAACACAAATCATGCTTACAAGCTAGGTCTGGATAATAAGGTCTGGGCAAACCAAAAATAAACATGTAATCCTAGCAGTGTAACTACTCAATGACGTCACTGGAGAACGAATATATATATATATATATCATACTTGTTGACGTTGCGAAAAATTGTCGTTCGCCAAAAGTTATCGTTCATCGTTAATTTTAAATTGTTCGTCGTTCATCGATCGCAATGATGAAGAAAATTGACGACGTTTTTTTATAGATATAAATTTATGAAAAAAGTTGACGTTTCTTTTTTAGAAAATTTTTTCTGAAAATGACGTTTCTTTTTTAGAAAAAAATTTCTGAAAAATGACGTTTTTTTAAAGAAATTTCTGAAAAAAAGGGATGACGTTTTTTTAGAAAAGAAATTTGTCCTATGAAAATTAAAAATCATTGTCTTTTTTTTGTGCCAAAAACGAACAACGAACGATAAGGAATTTTCCTTATCGTTCGTCGTTCATCGTTCGCGAACGACAACAAATGAACAATAAATCAACAGGTCTGATATATATATATATATTCGTTCTCCGGTGACGTCATTGAGTAGTCACACTGCTACATGTTTCTTTTTGTATTGCCCAGACCTTGTTTACAAGTAAGAATTAAAATAAATTTCCACCCAAAAAAATATGTATATACCAGTGTTTTTGTATCTATAATAACAATTCCAAATATGTTTGTTATGATGGACAGATTTTCATAGAGTGTCGGAAATGTTAATAATATTCATTGAGGCACACAAATACTATTATGGACCGTGGTATATTAAAAAACAAGTCCAGATAACCAAAAAGCTGACTTTTCGCTAGCCGATGATTTTGTATGACGATCCATCATCGGCTAGCGGGAAGAATAACATTTGGTAATGTGTTTTTCCCATAGGTATATAAAGATATAGAGACCTGATTCCCTTTAATAGCAGAAAAACATAAAAAAACAAAACTTCAGCTGTATTCTGTGTGTCCACTATTAACAAAGTAATTTGATCTACTACGTCATCGTAAGCTGATCATAGAAATAGAATCATAGAGATATAAAGGGTACGGTTACTTTGATCTCCTACCTGAGCTAGAAACAAAGAGAAACCACACTTCAACACGGCCATCGTGCTAACATTCCTCACAAACCTCTCTATTATTGTACTTATTATAGAAGAAGAAGGAAAAAAGTATTCGTCATCCAGAGTGCTCCTGCCTTGTTCTTATTATTGTTTACTTTGATTCATCATTGCTTGGGATCAAATTTCTCGAATGGGAGTGGACGGGTGGCATGATTCCAGTCATTATATTTGCCCCGTCTCGTCTCATCCTCCTCCTCAATGATCGGAGGAGGAGACGAGACGTTTGGGAGCTCCTTCATCAATGTGGTCGCTCCTAGCACTGACTCGGCTCATGAATATGTTCAACGGGACTCGCGGATCCAGATCCTTCTATAATAAGTACAATAATAGAGAGGTTTGTGAGGAATGTTAGCACGATGGCCGTGTTGAAGTGTGGTTTCTCTTTGTTTCTAGCTCAGGTAGGAGATCAAAGTTACCGTACCCTTAATTTCAACTATCCTAAAACTTAACTTTTAACTAATTAGTATTGTTATTATATATTTTATTCCTTGCGCTATTGGCAAATTGTCTAATAAATACAATCTCAAAAATCACATTTTAAAGTGATACATTTTGTATATTCAGAATGTTATAATAAAAATAAATTGTAAATTTAAAAAAAACCACTGATCCAACCTACTCTTTAGATGTAGTTATAAAAATGATACTTTATCAATGATTGAGGGTATATTTTAAAAAACAATCCATTTCACATTTTCCCTCGTAAGAGAGGTGATGACGATTTTCAAAGATTTTCCTCATTATCTTCGCTATCTTTATAAATAATGAATAAAATAGGGCTATAATTTGTAAAATTGTATTTTCAATATGCGTTTCAATACAATGATTAGATTAATATTAGTTAATACTCCATGTAAAAACAGTTCAATCTGGGGGGATTAAAAGCAAGGTTTTATAAGATGAAATATAGCCTATTATGTATTTTGTATGATCAAAATCCTAATAATCTTGGTTTTTTAATCGTTTAAGCAATGGTCTGTGGAGACGGGAGAGTGCCTTCGTACGCTATCTGGTCACGGGGACGCCGTTACTTGCATTTCTCTGGAGACAGATCGAATTGTGACGGGTTCCCTGGATCGAACCATTAAACTTTGGGACTCCGGTACGGGGGAGTGTCTCTCCACACTGGACTGGATGTCCTCGGAAGGACACACAGGGGTCATTCGATGCCTACAGGCAGACGACTGGCGCATTGTCTCAGCGGCTGATGATAAAACCATCAAAGTAATTATATATATATGCATTAAAAAAACTCTTTCCCTACGAGATATCTTAAAATATTTTCTATGATTTAAAAAATTCAATAATGATAATTGTATATCATAAGCAGTGTTGGTCGAATATTACTTTGAAAGTAGTATGTAATATACTACTTTTTACTGCTAGTAATATTTTTTAATATTAGTTATTACTACTCAAAAGTAATATACTACTTTATATTAGATATAACTTGTTTGAGCATTCCGAACAATAGTAAGTAAAGGCAATTCAAACAGGATTAGTAAAAATCATCACCAAACCTAGTTTGCATTTTATGTCCACTAGGTGACGTCACGTACGTTCACAGTTCATTAATTTTCATCAAAAATGCCTGTCGAATATTTTTTTTCACGAAAGTAATATGTAACTGGGAATTACATATTAGTTATACTTGAAAGTAATATCTAATATGTTTGTTCTCTCTAGTAGGTCGCAGTAATATAACTAAGTAATATATTACTCGCACGCGCGTTAGGGAACAACACTGATCATAAGCTATAACGAAGTTAAGATCACATGCACATATATAAGTCGTCTATTTTAATTGGCTTTTCCTAGAAAACATGTCTTGGGTATCTGATTCTCAATCCAATTTTTTGCTGATCCTTTAATTTTATAAACAACATATTAAAAACACCTCCATTATATTTTTAGGGTATTTTTTTACTACATTTTTTGCCACAAAAAAGGTATTTTGGTGTCCTTGATAACAAAATTTTTAGATAGATTATTTCAAATTTATTTAAGTATTTATCTTGTGATACACCGTTACATAATACTCTGGTTTTTCACTGGACAACAACTTCTTCTTATTCATAATACATAACTTTGTATTCTTACTCCTAATAAAACTGTCTTCATAATCGATTCAATTGTGTCACTCTCTGTGTCACTATATTATCTTTTTAATTACTAAATGAATGATAACACCTTGATTGGTTGCTTATTATCGCATTATCTGTACTAGGAGTATCAAGATGTGTTTTTTGCCTATATGGCTCGACAGAATTGCAGCTTCCGATTGGATATAAATAAGCATACTAGCATTAAATTAGTCACTCGAACCTAGGAATCTCTTATCAATGAGGTAGCAGACCAAAATGACAATCCCCTTCGGCGTGATTTGAATGTGGTCCCCCAATATTGAGAGTTGGACACGCCTTAACGCACACGGCACCCCTCATCGCAGGGTGTTAAAAATGTATAAAATTGCTTTACAAAAGATTTAATATAAAAACAGACATTATAATTCTTCAATCATCACCGCTTAGATCATATAAAAAATGGTAATGCACAATTTTATGGAAGAAAAACATATTTTGACGATTTTATATCATTAACAGGCTTGTGAACGGAACGCAAAATTGAACGGCGTTCAGCTGAACGCACGTTCAATGAACGGAACGCAACTTTTTTTTGAACGCTGAACGTTGAACGCAAAAAAAAGAGTTTTGCGTTCAGCGTTCATTTTTTCCAAACATTTCTTGGACTTTTTTCGGAAAAACGTCATCACTACGCATTACTTTTTTGGAAATTCTTTTTAAAAAAAACGTCATCACTTCGCAGTACTTTTTTCGGAAATTATTTTCTAAAAACAACAATGTCATCACTACGCAGTACTTTTTTGGGAAATTATTTTTTAAATATTTGAACGCTAACGAACGCTGAACGCAAAAACATTGAACGGAACGCTAATTTTTTTTGAACGCTGAACGGAACGCTGAACGCAAAAAAGCTGAACGCTCACAAGCCTGATCATTAATAATATCTGTTTCCTCCTTAGGAGTGTATAGTAAAATAGTCTAAACCGGATTTATTTATTTCCCTTAGATATGGTCCCTGGAAACGGGTCGCCGACTCGTGACCCTTCGCTCACACACGGACGGCGTGACCTGCCTTCAATTCAATGACTTTTACATTGTGTCCGGAAGCTATGATAAGACTGTAAAACTATGGGACTTCACTGTTTGTTAATTAAAGCTCCCATGTAAAAAAAACACACACACTTTTATTCCTTTTTTGATACAAAGAAAAACCTTGCTTGTTGTTAAACACAGATGATGATTATTATAAGCTATATTATTATTATATATGAATATATCCCTTTTCATAGAGTTAATTTTAGCAGAGGTATATAAAAAGGTTTTTTTTTCTTCTAGGGAGTAGAGAAAGAAAAGATTGTATACTCATATGATGTCGTCATCATAAAGAAGGTATCCATTGATGTTAAACAGAAAAATATCCAGATACCACGGACCAAATTGATCCAATGGGATACACTCAACCAAAGAAATATAAAAACACAGCCTACTGATTCGAAGAAAAACGAGACATCTCTTAAAATTTCACTTAAATAAGCCATTAGTATATATTAAAAAACATACAATTCTAAAAAGTTATCCTTCCTATAAGTACTACTAGACATACAGCTGACGAATATCACCATATTAATTACTAAATGAATATGTAGAGTTTAATTCTTTAGCTTGAATGTTTTGGTGTTTGTACTTAACATAAAAGAAAAAAACACATGAGATTTAATATTGCGTTTCTGCTTTAAAGAGAGGTGGAATAAGTTGTGTAAATAAACTATCATTAGAAGTGTTGCACTTGTTGATAGTGTAGCATTAAACTTCTCGTTTTATTGATATTGGTCGTTGTATCATATAAGACCATGATTTTTTTTGTTTATAAGAAATGAATAATAATTCTGTGAAAACATGTTTTTGTAAAAAAAGGATATATATTTCATGGATATTAAACACTAACGTTTGTCGTCTCTTTCTCTATTCCCTAGAAAAATGCTGCCTTCTTATATATTCCTTTTATGTTTTAGTATCCCTTTCATGTCTTCATAAAGAACGAACAATCAGTATTAAGTTGATGAAGCCTAGTTTATTTTTTTTATATTTCACTCCTTGCAAATAATAATAATACCAAATGATATCCACACCCTTCCGCAACACTACCATGATATTACCATTACTACACACTATTAGCGTTACCTTAGTAGAACCATTAAGAACCATTATATCCCTTTGTTACTTAGTCATTTATCTCTATGTACCACCGCCTTCCCCTTTTTTTAAACATTATAAAATAAATACACACATATAATATATTTTTCCATTGCTTCTTGCTGTTGAATGAGTTTATTTAGAGCTATATTAGCTCTCTTACTCTATTGCAGGGGTCGGCAATTACGTTTGGACGCGGGTCCATTTTTCAGACAATGACATCGTGGGCCATAGTTGTTGTCACAGAGGTCTGGTGGCCCGATTGAAGAGAAAGCACCACAAATACACGCAATACATTGCCTAACTCACCAGAGTTTCCTGTGCGCCAGACTCAGTGGCGTGCTAACAAGTATCGTGGATAAAGTGATGAGAGTTATAGTCCGGGGTGAATTAAGCACACACCACTGTCTTTTTCGCCAACTTGTTGTTGAGTCAGAGGCCTGCTACGAAGATCGGCTACTTCACAATGACGGTTAAGTAAAGGAAAGGCACTGGAGTGCGTCTGTGCGCTACTAGGTCAAGGTAAAATCTTCCTGCGAATGAGCAAGATGCGTGCTTTTAAACGATCACCTGGCCTTCCTATAAGGTGAAATGTCCATTTCAATTATCGCATTTTTTAACCGATGTTTTTGGCCATCTTAAACAGCTGAACCTGCAACTACAAGGGAGAGGGAAAACCATTGTGGACATGATCAAGAAGATGGATTCTTTTACAAGGAAGCTGGAGTTGTTTCAGTCTGATCTAGCAAGTGGAAGGCTTTTGCACTTTGCAACATTAAAATCACAGGGAGGGGGCCAAGTGACAGGAATTATGACTGTATTCCTCAATAAATGTTTCGAAATTAATAGGATTGCTCAATGCCTTTTTTGTCTTTTTTTAAATATGGGACTTAAGAAAAAAAATATTTTTAACATCAAATTAATGTCGTTTCGTGGCCAGACAAAATAAATTGGTGGTCCAAAATTGGCCTGCGGGCCACTATTTGCCGACCCCTGCCCTATTGGCCACTGAAAACATGAAATAACATGAACGCAAAATAGGTCTATAAAAAAGCAAGATATAAATATAATAGAGAAAATTATGGGTAAAAAGAGATTGATTCATTCTGGCACTAATTATTGCGACACTTCGAGCACCAGATATGGTTTGGAAGGACTCCAGGACACCTCTGGAGAGGTTAACAATTTATTAGTTTGCTCATACTTTGCTCTATGGATTAGCCATCAGTATTATAGGGGAGGACTTTAGGGATATCACAACGAGACTTTTATTTTATAGAAACGTGATGAGTTGAAAAAGAAAAGCAATTATCAAATCATAAGAATTGCAATCTGTAAGTCACTAAGTGGTTATTTTTCATTTGTTGGTTCCATTTCTATTCATTGAACATAAACTATTCTAATATTTCCTATTAATAAAGTTGGGTTTGATGCAATCAATTTTCGAGAAAAGTTAAGAAACCTTTCTCTGCTTTGCTGTTCGGACAAAGTATCTCCATTTCTAATCTACTTTTTGGCCCTCTTCCTAACCATTTTTGTGGTTTCGAACCTGTCTTAATATTAGCAGTGGTGGGCACTTCCGTTCATTATTCCGCTCTGAGTGGAGGAGCAATTGGTGAGCGGAATGCAAAGAGCGTATCATCTTTGTGAGAAGTGAGCGGAATGTGGTGAGCGGACCCTCTAAAATTAACTTCCGCTCATCCGCTCACATAAAAAAGTTTCCGTTATTAAAAAGGATTACTCATAGAAAAAAGACTACTTTTTCTCGCTTTTTGCTCTAAATGTAATGCCGCTAACGTGGCATGGACTAAAAAGGTGCGCCAGAAATTGTTTATTCTTGTCTAGACACGTGGCAGCAGTGTTGCCACGCGTAGCCACTCAGTTCACGTCGTGCAGTTATTGTGTATACGCAGAGAGAATAAGTGACAATCAGTCCTTTCTTAATATATAAAATGTGTACCCCCGTCATAACAAAGAGGTTGCGTTCATGGTCCCATATAGAATTTCATTTTATATTCAGAGAAGAGAGAGAAAAGTTACATTATTATAATATAACTTTTCTCTTTCTTCTCTAAATATAAAAGAGATAAAATTATCTTTGTTATAATTATTAAATAATTATTACATGTAGTATGATTAGAAATCCATCTGAAAAAATGACGTCATAACACATATGTTGATGATGTCATTAAATGGCTATATGGGACCCTACTTAGTACCAGCTTAGTACTTACTCGGCGTACAAGTTTTGTCTCTCTCTGGCCCTCTCTTATTCTCTCTGTGTATCCGTTAGTGTTCGTGTGTGTTCATTGTCTGACGGTCACTCTGAGTCAGTATACTTTACTTTTTAGTACTTTATAGTAAAAAATTGGTGATCGGACCTAAAAATTAGTGAGCGGACCTATTCCGCCAACCTGAGCGGAATGAAGTGAGCGGAACAGCAGTACTCAGAAAATGAGCGGGAGCGGATCAGTTGCCCAAAGTGAGCGGATGAGCGGTGAACAGAACAGCAAAAAAGTGAGCGGTGCCCACCACTGAATATTAGTTATATGTACAGAGCAACTACGATAAATATTAATGCATGGTCTCTTTTCATCTTATCTTTGATGATAAATAGATCTCCACGGACGATAACGCATAAAGAAATAAAGAAAAATAAGTTGTATACTGGAAAAGGATGTTAATTAACGAGTTTGCGAGAATTTAGAACCAAACACCCTTAACCCATTAGAGCCGAAACGTAGATTTTGTCTACGCGGCAGTAAAACAACTCTACTGCACATTTAAATGGATAAATTATACGCAAAATGAGTGTTTATGTCTTTGTCTGAGTATTAAGAAACAACAAAAAAAGTTGATCTCCATAGGTTCTTTGTTTCAGTTGACAATAAGCAATTGATTTCCGATGGTTGCAATCTTCTGAAGGGTAAGTACTAATTTTGATTGACAGTGTTCTAGTGTCATAAGTAAGACTGTATAATTTTTGTTTCAAAATGATACGTCGAATAATCTACGTTTCGGCACTACAGCACAACAAATCATAGTTTGGTTAAATGGTATCTACATTCTTTATCAGTTACTTTGTATTAAAACTATACTTGTCTTTTTAATTTGAGTTTACAAATTCAACACTATTATCAATTTTTACTAAAGTTTTGAAAATCAATCATCTTTCTAGAATCCCTCTGAAGAAATATTGAGTATTCTCGAAGATATCGATGAAAGTGGGAATGTGTATATGGAACTACCAGAAGTTAACTATCTTTCCGATGGAGACAGCGATAAACCAGACGACGAAACGGAAGGACTTAAAAAAAATAATAGATGAAACAAAGTTTATAACACTAAAAAAATGTCCATTTGGATCTAACTGTGGATGAATTGAAATTATTTTTTTGGTGAACTTTTCTCTCACATCTTTTTATACATTACCATCGAAAAAAGGATTAGGCGTCAGAAGACCATTCGTAAAGCTGTTTTCCATTAATATCAGAAGCGATAGTTTTCTTGATATATTGCACAATCTAGATTTTCATGACAATGCCAGTCAAATCGAAGATCGAGCATTCAAAAATTTGACCGCTTTTAGAACATCTGCGAGAAAAATTCAGAGAACATGGAGAGCTAAGTGAACACCTGTATATTGATGAGAGCATGATGCCACATTTTGGTAGGCATTATACCAAACAGTTTATCCGGAACAAGCCTATCCATTTTGGATTGGGTTTTACTCTCTTTTGGATCTCTATGTCGAAAAAAAAAATGAAATTAAAAATAATCGTGTACCAAAACTATGTAAAGGAGGTAGTACAGTTTTAATTTTAATATCAAAGACAAAAAAAGTCACAAAAAGTACCTCGATAACTGCTTTACCAGAATTATTCTTATGAAGGAACAGCAGAAACGTGGATATCTTTCTTCTGGAACTTGTAGAGAACATATAACCGAAAAATGTCCTGAATCAGAAAAACTACTTCAAAACAAAAACAAGAGGATATTTTTAGTACAGACCATTTCCAAATATGTTTTTAGTAAAATGGAGCGATAATAAAGAAGTTTTGTTCGCAAGTAACTTTGAATCAACTCAAATTTTTACAACGAAACGATAAAAAAGAAATATATAAATGTTCATCAGACTTTATGTTTTCAAAATTATAATCTTCACATGGAATATGTAGACGTGATGGACCGGGCTTTAAGCACTAAGAATAAAGCAAAAAAGGTGGCTGCCTATATTTTTTTATATGATTAGCGCAACAGTGTATAATGCTCATCAACTTATGAAAATAAATGTATCAAAAAGCCTCCATATGAATTGATTGAACTGTTGACACTCTAATTTTGCAAATCTTTCAGATTATTTTAAAAGTGGAGAAAAATCTTTGGAGTCATCAGAAGCTTATTTTTTTAAATGGTAAAACCATTCGATAAAAAGCTCCCATCTTGCAAAGGTTTGTAAGCATTGCAGAGGAAGAGCATCTTTTTATAAAGTACTTATTTTGAAAAAAATCATCAAACTTAAAACTATTTTATGTCATATGTATTTCATTGTTCTATGTTTATAGAAATAATTTCATTCATGGGCTGATGATAGAAATGTCCCCAGCAACAGCGATAGAGCTATTTTCACAGGAACAAATTTTACACGGTTTAAAAAGCACGCCTTATATAAACATGAGGGGGGAGAGTGACGTCACCATCAACAATCGTCAAATAATAGAGCCTCCACTGATCATAGTTGGGAATCTTTTTTTTTGGGTGTCATGAAAGCATTCTGGCCTAGACTTCAAACTTGTTGGAGATCCCTCGATCCCTTCCTTCCTCCATCCCTCCTTATTTCTTCCCGGGACTCCGGGATAAATGCCTTGGATACCAAGAAACGAGTCTCCTCCCTCCCTCCCATTAAGAGACACATTCCCCTCACCTCGACTTCAAGAGTGGAGTCCTACCCATCGTCGGACTTTGTCAGTCAAAGGACTTCCTTCCCTCATCTTCGTTAGAGAGCTCCCCGTCCCTCCTCTTCGTGAGTGGAGTCCTACCCATCGTCGGTCTTCGTCAGTCAAAGGACTTCCTTCCCTCATCTTCGTTAGAGAGCTCCCCGTCCCTCCTCTTCGTGAGTGGAGTCCTACCCATCGTCGGACTTCGTCAGTCAAAGGACTTCCTTCCCTCATCTTCGTTAGAGAGCTCCCCGTCCCTCCTCTTCGTGAATGGAGTCCTACCCCTCGTCGGACTTCGTTAGAGAGCTACCCATCCCTCGTCTTCGTTAGAGAGCTCCCGTCCCTCCTCTTCGTGAATGGAGTCCTACCCCTCGTCGGACTTCGTCAGTCAAAGGACTTCCTTCCCTCATCTTCGTTAGAGAGCTCCCCGTCCCTCCTCTTCGTGAATGGAGCCCTACCCCTCGTCGGACTTCGTTAGAGAGCTACCCATCCCTCGTCTTCGTTAGAGAGCTCCCGTCCCTCCTCTTCGTGAATGGAGTCCTACCCCTCGTCGGACTTCGTTAGAGAGCTTCCCATCCCTCGTCTTCGTCCAAGGAGTTCCTTCCTTCGTCTTGGCATAGGGTTCCCCGTCCCTCCTCTTCGTTAATGGAGTCCTGCCACTCGTATTCATGAATGGAGCCCTACCCCTCATCTTCGTGATTGGAGTTCCGTCTTCCATAACCTCCTCCATATTGAAGACTTTTTTTCTCTTTTTTGGAGTTTGCTATTGAACGCCTCAGTCCTGTATTTCTATGAAATAAGTATCATGATGTCCTGATGAATCTAACAGTCCAAAGGACATGAAGATCATTAAATCTCGGTGAAGGAGCCTTGATCATCAAACCTAACAGGACTACCCCTCCCCCCAGACTAACGCTCCCCGGACTATCACCCCCCGTGCCATTTACTCCCATTACTAATATTTTTATTCCATGAAGTCCGCTTATGAAGTTAACTATGTTTTTTTGTGACAATTGACCAGTTTAAAATTTGAATGTAATCAGATAAAATAATATTAATACTTTAGTTTACCATTATTTAATAAATCTTATGTTTCTCATTTCAAATCTCGCAAGAATTGTAACTGGTCACCAAACTTATCAAAAATTAGTATTAAAAGTGCTAATTAATTTTTATTTATTTTCTAAGATATGTCGTTAAAATGATTAAGCTAATAAAATTTTACTTTAACATGACTTGAAAGAGTTTTTACTATGGATATATGGCCTCTTTTACAAAATTTCTTACAAATCCTAGAAGTTATAGGCGTCACTTTGAAATAAATCATTTTAACTACTTTTTCACTAGTGCTTTACACTATTTACACTTTATTGAATTTAACGTGAATGCATGTTATAAATATATAAAAAAATTATAGTTTAAAAGTTATACAGTAAATAAAGTCAATAAAAAAAATTATGGCATTAAAAAATCAAGTATAAATATAATCAAAATCTACTGATATAAAAATATCATTAAAATGTTCAGGAAATAATGGTTTTCATTCAATTTAAGATTATAATTTTTTGTAGAACCGTAGTAAAAACTTCAGATAGGGAGAGGTCCTCTTGGAGCAGGAGGGGAAGTACCGAAAGATGTCACCCGCAAATCGCCAGCTTGAAACCTACGGAATCATTATGTAGAGCGCCATGTTACGAGCTGCTGCTGATATTAAAATGGCTTTTAGGCCTCCCCCATAATTAAGATATTATCTTATCAATTTATTATATTATAATACAGACATAAATTAAATATTACTATAGATGAGAAAATAATATTGTAAACGAATTTACTGTTCCTACACTTTAATTCATGAAAGTAATTAATTATATTAGATGGCAAATAAATTTCATTCACAATTTATTATTGTATTATAATACAGAAATAAATTCAATAGTACTTTAGATGATAAATATTAGTAATGGGAGTAAATGGCACGGGGGGTGATAGTCCGGGGAGCGTTAGTCTGGGGGAGGGGTAGTCCTGTTAGGTTTGATGATCAAGGCTCCTTCACCGAGATTTAATGATCTTCATGTCCTTTGGACTGTTAGATTCATCAGGACATCATGATACTTATTTCATAGAAATACAGGACTGAGGCGTTCAATAGCAAACTCCAAAAAAGAGAAAAAAAGTCTTCAATATGGAGGAGGTTATGGAAGACGGAACTCCAATCACGAAGATGAGGGGTAGGGCTCCATTCATGAATACGAGTGGCAGGACTCCATTAACGAAGAGGAGGGACGGGGAACCCTATGCCAAAGACGAAGGAAGGAACTCCTTGGACGAAGACGAGGGATGGGAAGCTCTCTAACGAAGTCCGACGAGGGGTAGGACTCCATTCACGAAGAGGAGGGACGGGAGCTCTCTAACGAAGACGAGGGATGGAAGTCCTCTAACGAAGTCCGACGAGGGGTAGGACTCCATTCACGAAGAGGAGGGACGGGGAGCTCTCTAACGAAGATGAGGGAAGGAAGTCCTTTGACTGACGAAGTCCGACGATGGGTAGGACTCCACTCACGAAGAGAGGGACGGGGAGCTCTCTAACGAAGATGAGGGAAGGAAGTCCTTTGACTGACGAAGACCGACGATGGGTAGGACTCCACTCACGAAGAAGAGGGACGGGGAGCTCTCTAACGAAGATGAGGGAAGGAAGTCCTTTGACTGACGAAGACCGACGATGGGTAGGACTCCACTCACGAAGAGGAGGGACGGGGAGCTCTCTAACGAAGATGAGGGAAGGAAGTCCTTTGACTGACAAAGTCCGACGATGGGTAGGACTCCACTCTTGAAGTCGAGGTGAGGGGAATGTGTCTCTTAATGGGAGGGAGGGAGGAGACTCGTTTCTTGGTATCCAAGGCATTTATCCCGGAGTCCCGGGAAGAAAGAAGGAGGGATGGAGGAAGGAAGGGATCGAGGGATCTCCAACAAGTTTGAAGTCTAGGCCAGAATGCTTTCATGACACCCAAAAAAAAAGATTCCCAACTATGATCAGTGGAGGCTCTATTATTTGACGATTGTTGATGGTGACGTCACTCTCCCCCCCTCATGTTTATATAAGGCGTGCGTTTTAAACCGTGTAAAATTTGTTCCTGTGAAAATAGCTCTATCGCTGTTGCTGGGGACATTTCTATCATCAGCCCTTTTTTAATATATACAGAAAATAATGATTAGCACACATCGTTTTTCTTTTTTCTTATTTTTTGGGTCTCTAGTGCCGAAGCGTAGATTTTCTACGTGCTAATTTCTCAATAAGTAATTATAGTAATGAAAGTTTTTTTGGCATTCGAAGTCTTTACATCATATTGGACTTGTGTGAGAAGTTTCAATGTTGTAGTATCATTTTTTAACTTTCGGCTCTAATGGGTTAAGTATCATTCGTTGTTAGTAAAATATAGTCTACAGTGTGTACAAGGAAATCTGTGCCCCTCAAACATGGTCAACTTCTGCCTAAACCTTAAGAATTGCAATATCATACCTTTAGTAACTTTTATAGATGTACTATAATTGTGTCTAAATTTCAAAGTGTCTGCCCTCTACCTCAATCATGGCCTCCACATGGGGCCTGAAAGCAGTGCAGACCTTGACCACGTAGTCCATAGACATGTTGGTCCACTCCTCATCAACGGCGGACTTTAGGCTTGCCACATTGGGATGGGATTTGGTGCAAGCCTTCCTCTCCAGATTGCTCTAGATCTTATAGTCCAGAGGTGAACAGTCTGGTGTAGAAGGCGGCCTCATTCCCCACGACCAGAAGTTGGCCAAGTTATCACTGCACCACTTCTGGGTTTTGATGGCCTTATGCCTTGGTGCACTATCTTGCTGGAAAACATAGTTGCCCTCATGGTATGTGGAGTCCAGTCAGGGTTTGACTATAGTCTTGAGGACATCCAGGTATTCATTGGTCCCCACCTTTAGGCCAGCAGGTATCCAGAAGAGGGGCATGGACTTGCCGTCACTGGCCGCCACACCTAACATCATGGCAGCTTGGGGGTGTTTAGTGACATTGATTGGAGTTATCATACTGGCACTGTAGCTTGATAACGGTCGTTTCTGGCATTTATGGCCATGCCCACAGTCCAGAACTTCTCATAACACGTAACAGTCCAGGATTCTTCCTCATCCAGTTCACCAATTTCTTGCCCTTCTTAAACCTGAGGAACTTGAATGAGCTGGAAAGCAGCTGGTGCTTCCTCCTGACATAGTTGGTCATGCCCTAGTTCCTGGTTGCAGTCATGGCCGTCGTGGGGGACACCTCCATGACCTTGGCCAGCTTCCTCATGCTGATTGTGGGAATTTTGGCCTTGATATTGGCCAACTTTTTCTCATCAAGCTTCTTATTGTGACCACTACTTCCCTTGAATCCTCCCAGGTCTTTGCCATCCACCAAGATGCCTTTAACATTGTAAACAAGGCTCCTGGAGCACTTCAGGTTGCCACAATGGTGGGGATTGACACTCCGGCCTGAAAAGGGCTGCAATCTTTTCTCTTTGAACCTCATAACTTTCGCAATATTCAACTTTTACAAAAACTTTGTTTATGAAATCAGGAATAAGTTAGACTAAATATAACTTTGTTTACTGATTTTATGACATCACCAACCGGCGAGCATTTAGCCAGCTCGATTGTAAGGTGGATATGTATTTCAGCATACCTTTATCAAGGCAGCCTGGAAAATGTGTGCAGCACATCTTCTAAAGCAGGCTTGTGAGCGTTCAGCTTTTTTTGCGTTCAGCGTTCCGTTCAGCGTTCAAAAAATAATAGCGTTCCGTTCAGCGTTCCGTTCAATGTTTTTGCGTTCAGCGTTCCGTTAGTGTTCAGCGTTCAAATATTTAAAAAAAACAATGTGCAATTTTGAAAAATGGAAGTACTATTTAGGGGTTTTACAATAAAAATGAGCCCGAACCGACTTTCAAATTATATAAATTTGTTGACTGGATCTAACACAGGGGTTCCAACCTGGGGTCCGCAGAACGTCTATATTCACTACTTAAGAGGGTCGCCAGACTGGAGATTTTTTTATAGGGGGGTCGCCAAAGAAAAAAGGTTGGGAACCCCTGATCAAACCCCAACTTGTATATATTTTTTCCTGACCCGTAACAAATAATCATTATATTAATAGTTTTCCGTATATAAAAGACAAACACGCCGTCAGCATGAAAGAAACTTAACTATTTTCTATCTTATTAAAAACACTTCAGATCAAATATATTTGAAAAAGTGTCGAGATGACCAGACTCGCTTATTTTCGAATAACGGAGTCCGAGTTCGATATTAAGAATCTGCAAAATAGTATTTTAAACCTTCAATGTATGAGTAACTGGATCCCTACTTTCTTCCGTAATGGATACATTACATTTTAAATTATAATCATATATAAGGTGTAATAAATCAAGACAAGTACGAGATCAAAGCTATATAATACAAATTAATACTATAAAACAACATTATATGAATGCATCTTATTTTAGAGAGATGTTTTTTAATCATCTTTGCAATATAAAACACATTTAATATTATATAAACACGAATCAACCATTACTACATTAAATTGAAGTTAATATCGTCTTCGTCATTAGAAAATAACTTAATCTCAATATCAATTATTAACATTAAATTTATGCAAGGAACAAAACAAAACGCAAAATATTAACTGCAACTGTTGTAAGGGTAATTTTTTGTCTGATCAATGGCGTCAAATTATCTTTTTTTAAAGCAACAACAACAAGTTTCTAGGTCGCTTGGCCTATGGGAATGTGCAAAGAATTGGTCTTACATTCCTCAGAGTACTTTGGTTGAGAGATTCGCGACCATCATGGCGCCTTAAAAATCTATATATCTGCTCAATGAATACTTAAACAATCAGGAAAGGTAGAGTCGCGCAACCTTTCAAAACAAAATTCAAAGTGGGATGGACTAATTTATTTATTGCTGCGTGAATGAAGTAGTGGAAGTGCGTGGAGGAATCGTTTTAGAACTACCTATTTATCTTCAAACTAGACGACAATGGGGAAGGTTTGTGTTGCTCCGGGTTGCAAGAGTGGCTACAAAGCAAAGGGCAATGAGGGGGAAAAGAGACGGTTTCATACGTTCCCCAAGGATGAGTCCCTACGCCAACTCTGGACAAAGGCTGTTCCGTGAAAAACTTAGACACCTTCAAGACATTCTGCGTTGTGTGACGTACATTTCATGCCCTCCGATTATAAGCCAGAGTCTACTGACTCACGTTCAGACAGATCTCGAAAAACTCTTTGTCTTAAGATATTAAAAAAAGATGCCGTCCCTTCCAATTTTCCAAATCTTCCTCACTACTATTCAAAAAAGCCTCCTCCAAAGCGTTCCTCCACCTCAACCTCCTCCTCACGACTCCTTAATGAAAACGAGCGAATTTTAAAAAGGATTAAGGCTTTTGAAGAGGCCAACTCATTTTTAACACTCGAAGAGCTTCAAATTAAAATGGATAGGACTTGCCTTCCGAGCGGCGTTCAAGAACATTATGAAAAAAATAAAGAGCTATGGTTCTTCAAGATGAACTTTAGTCAAGGAGGACTGTCAATAGACTTCAGTCTAAAGATTAATGAAGAAATGTCAATCCATATACGGTAAGCCAAACTTCATTCCTTAACCTTCTTTATTTATATATTGTTTTTCACATATCAAAACTTGACTATTCCTCAGTATTTTCTTATTGATACTGATTCATACAACTACGATGACTTTATTCCCTGCTATATTAATTAGTGAAGCTATTTGTCCGATATAACAGTGCAATGAATTTGCATATGGAAAAACTTTCCCAAGTGAAAGCCATCAAGAAAAGGCCCCAGGTGTCAGCGCTTTCTAATAGGAGCCAAAATGACATCATTGCTGCATTGGCTACTTACCTCAGGAGGGAAATACAAAAAGAAATAAAGGAAGCTCAAATCTACTAAATCCTTCTTGATGAAACCTCTGACGTGTCACGCCAAGAACAGGTGTCATTTGTGGTGCGTTATTTTCATGAGATGCACATCAAAGAGAGATTCATTGACGTTTGCACAGTTGACACAACTACAGGCCAGGAGCTGGAGAAGACATTGCTCTCACTTCTGCAGAAGAATGGCCTTGAGATTAATAATGTTTATGGCCAAGGCTACGATGGAGCAGCAAACATGAGTGGCATGTATAAAGGTCTTCAAGCCAGATTGTGTGCACACAATGAAAAATCCCTCTATGTGCACTGCAAGGCACACTGCCTAAATCTGGTCTTGGTGGAGGCTTCAAAGTCAAACAAGCATTTTGTCACCTTTTTTGACATAGTGGAGAAATTACATACTTTTTGCTCTGCCTCAACAAAGCGCCATGTAGCCTTGGTGAAATGGCAGAAGACTCTGTATCCTGGTGAGCGTGTTTTGGAGCTCCAGAAGCTGTCCGATACCAGATGGGCATGCAGGGAGGCAGCACTGAAGGCCCTGAAGAGTAATATGAATGCTATTTTCAAGCTTCTTGGTGACATCATTGACAAGGAAGATCCACCTGACCTGGCCCGAGGTGATGCTGAGATGCTGAGACATGCAATTGACTTTGTATTCCTTCTCTGCCTGGAAATCACCAACCCAGTATTCTTCCAAACTGCTGTGGCATCAAATGACCTGCAGAAAGAAGGCCTGAACCCCTCCACTGCCTACAAAGTGATTGACGGTTTGCTTCACACGTTGAACATCATGAGGTCTGAGGAGAGGTTTACAGAAATATTTGGTCTTGCAACAGAGAAGGCAAAGAGCCTCGGCATTGAAGTACCTACTGTGGTGCCTGGTCAGCAGAGAACAAGGAAAGTGCCAAAGCGTTTGTTAGACAACCCAGCAGTGTCTCAAGTGGGTCACCAGTTTGAGTCTGTGGAAGCATATTTCAGGTGCACTGTCTACTACACCTTTCTGCAAAGCATGATTGGCGAGCTTAACAGGAGGTTCAAGGGGGACCAGGACAAAGCTACTCCCACTGATAAAATTATCAAGTCCTTCCATTCCTTAACTGTACATGCCGAATGGACTCGCCAGCTCAACCCAGAAGCAAAGGAAGCTGTGCATACCCTCTGTGATTTTTATGGAGAAGACGAGGACCGGCTGTTGGCAGAGCTGAAGGTCTTCCACGCCAGCTTTCCTTCAAAAGACCTAAAAGAAATATTTGAGATTTTGAGGGAAAACAACGGCCAGCGCAGCTTTCCAGCCTTTTCAAAAATGATTAAAATCTATGCGACACTGCCAGTGACAACCGCCTCTGTAGAGAGGTCATTCTCAAAGCTCAGCCTCATCAAAAACAAACTAAGAAGTCTGTGTGGAGAAGAACGTCTCTCAGATCTTATGCTGATTTCCATTGAGCAAGATCTAGAAATAAACCACAGAGAGGTAATCAGAATCTACAAGGAGATGGCACCTAGGAGGATGCTTCTCTAGGACCAGGAGGAAAAAGACACAATAGCAACCCCTATATATTTGTTTTTTTCTTTTGCATTTTTGGATTTCACAGTTTTTGGTTACATATTTGTAATAATAAAAACATTTATTTTCTCAGCTCAGGCATTAAGTTTATTTATTTTTTGTATTCTTTACCATTGCATACAGTAACAGGGTTGCAAGTAAAAGTGAAAGGTTGTAAGTAACATGGTTGCAAATCCTTGCTAATTTTAGGTTTTCTGTGGAATAAATGCTAGCTGTGGAGATAGCTGTTGCTATTTACCAAGTGGCTATTTAGTATATTACATAAATATATATAAAACTTATTTTCGTTGAGTATTTGTCTATAATGATAATTTGCAAGGTTGCACGAAACAAGGCTGACATTGTTATAAAAATATGAAAATAGAACAGAGGAAAACTTTTGCTTATCATATTTTGTTAATAAAGCGATTGACGACGTCACAACCAGTGTGTCATGTGACTCACACCTTTTACTTTTACCATGCAAAAAGGGACAAGCTGATGGGGTTGCATGCAAAGTGAGAGACACAGGTTGGTTCATTGCATAGTAATACTTATTTAAAATATTATGTTGAATGAAAAATGTTTCCACATCTACAAGAAATATCTAAAGACAAAATTATGCAAAGGTAAGGAGTTTTAAATGTTATTTAATAGATGAATCTATGTCTAGCTACACTTGATGAACCATTCCAGACCAAGAAACCGACCCGTTAAACCCACTCCAAACAGCCAAAACCCATTTTTTTTCGTCCGCACTGCGTGCGGACGAACTATTGTGGGCGCGCTTCGCGCCCAATTAAAATGCCCTTTTTAAAATCTGAGCACCACTAACTCTGAATGGCTGTGCACGCCCCTGGTACTGGGAGCCCGTTCCCCCGAGTATCAACTGTGATTGAAAGAGACAGCAAATCAGATGTGTCCTTGGGAACTCCGGATGAATAAACTTTAGCCGAATGCCCTTCGCGATCTACTAAGGTTGAGATGGAAGAAGTCATCCGTGGCAGGCCATTCCAGAAGGCCTGTCTCTTAAATAAGCGACGAATACATCCATTTCTTCGTGGGTGACGTGGAGTTTCAGGTGGACCTTACCAAGAAGGAGCCGTATAAGTGCAGGACTAAGAGAGGTCGTTGAGGAATGGAAGGAAGTCATATAAGGATTTTAACGAGCGAATCCTTCTAATACTAAATGATTTTTGGAAACCTAATCATTACACGCAAATATTTTTGAGCTACCTTCCGAATAGCACATCATGAGTTGCTAATTTAAAAAAATAATTAAGGTAGATAAACGAATTGTCCCTTGACCCAACTTTTACCCACTCCTTTTCAAAGTTTATACTTTATATTGTATAAAAAAGACAATATCGACAGTGTATCCAACACCCTCTTTTTCTAAACATTTGTTCTTTTTTAAATAGAAAAATTGTATAGAAAGAGGGGTTTGCCATTTTTCGAGGATACGGCACAAATGAAAAGTATGTATCAACCTATTTTACGTTAGTAATTTATGTATATCAAATCATTATAAATATAGTTAACATTATTTTAACTATATTTTTCTGATTCTCTTATCACTGATAAAACTTAAAGAATGGTTCATTGTTACTTCTACAGAAAATATCTATATTTGCCAAAAAGTTTTTATTCGATTGATAATTGTTTTGAATTATTTTTTGCTACATTTTTTAATTGTCTAGTTTTCTGTTTTATGTCTACATATATCCTTATAGAAATCAATAAAGTATCGCTTTATGGCCAAAAAAACTACAACTATAAATTGTAATATATATTATATGTATGAAATATAATTATTCCTGAAGATCTATAACGTATAGCACAATTATTTGAATGAGGAATCTTATATAATGAAGAATTACTTATATAATTTTTGGTAGATTAATATATTTTTCACGCAATTACTAGTTAATAAAAATGTTCAAATATTTTTAAAATAATAGCTAGCATGAGTTTGTCATAAATTTATCTATGTATGAAATATAATTATTCCTGAAGACCTATAACGTATGGCACAATGATTTAAATGAGGAATTTTATATATTGAAGAATTAATTATATAGTTTTTGGTGGATTCATATATTTTTCACGCAATTACCAATTAATAAAAGTGTTCAAATATTTTTAAAATAATAGCTAGCATGAATTCGTCATCAATTTATTTACGTTCTAAAATACATATAAGTAAAAATATACGTATTTAAACTTAATACAAATAAAAATAGTTTCAAGTTATCCCTCGAAAACGAATATACGAATATAACAGATAATAAAGACAATAACGGATATTAAAGGAAATCACTTAAGTAAGTAGAAAAATAAAATATTTTTTCGGTATTTTAGAGAAACCAATGCGTAATAAACATATTTTTGTTATGAAAATATAGAGATCATCTGTATTAATTATTATAATTTTGGACTGTAAATATTTTTTAGAAAGGAGTTTTCGTAGACATAAATAGATTTTAAAAATAGGTCTTTGGAGGAAACTACTGTTTTAGAGTATAAGGAGTTCCCCCCAAACATGTAAGTTAAAAGGTTGCTCGCCATAGGGTTTATCCTTTATGGCATTTTGGAAGGAATCAAGACTATTCTTTTTTTCATTGTTAAATTTCACAGGCTATATAAGCAAATGTTGAAGCATATCCACTTGAATAAAAAATATTTATTTTCATCTTAATGGTATGAATGAAAAATACATAATAGATTTTCAAATATTTAACAAAAATATATTCCGTTGAATGACATACTCTTAGGATTTTTCAATATGAGCCATACTGAATAAAACTATGAGCAGTAGTCATTCCAGAATCAGAAGCCATTTTATGAAGTGGACCTGGACGGTATCCAGATTTATTTAGCAGCATTAAGCCTCCTTGAAAAGCTTATGGTGTGGATGTTAAGGTTCCGAGGTTCGACGAATGGTAGTTTAAGTTCCTCCTTAAGGAATCTCTTAGAAATTTCCCTCTCTGTCTGACATGGGAAGGCTCGAAGTTCAGATTCAATTGTGGCTCCTCCGTGATTGTAATTCAGACTAGGAGACGTCCTTGCTCAGAGTGGACAATATTTATTATGTCAGTCGAATTTTAGTAATTAAGGCTGCAATAGAGTCCCTTTTCGTTTCATCCAAGAGGCCTGATGAAATGGATTCGTTCCTTCGACTTTGCCAGGAGTGAGCAATGATCCTATCCATCTTTACAATGGAATTTCCAATTGTCCCATTCCTTTACTGAGAGTGCATTAAAAATTAATTTTCACAAGAGGAGGCATATAGACAGGCGATTCATTACTTACTATAGGAGTCTTCGCATCCTTTTTCTATTGTGTTCTCGTCATCTTTCTCCATCTCGGACTAAGGGCTAAGAAGACATCAAATCGATCACTGGATGATGGTTTTCAAATAAAGATTAGACGACGACTTATTCCTCCAGAGTCAGAACATTTTTACAATATATATTCATTTTAACACCATCTCATAATATTTATGTTTACATTTGTGTATGAAATGCTTCAGCTATGGGTACCAACTAATGAAGCTAGATATATTTATAAGGCATGATTTAAAGACCATTAATTGTTGAAAAGCGCATTTTCTTGTGACTTAATCGAAAACATGCAATATTAAAAAATGAAGTACATCTTCCATAGAATAACAAACGCTTATTTTTGGTACTTAGTAAAGAATGCCTATGCTTTAGTTAAAAAAACTCAGCTCCATTACATTATTCCTGTAAATTCTACCTTTTATCATCAACTGACAAAATCTATCATAACAACAAACTATTAAAAAATATATATTTTTTTAATATTAAACTTTTGAGTAATTAAAAAAGATCCTAAAAATGCGCTGAGTCTATGAAGATATTGAATTCTCTACTTAGTCGTGAGATAATCAAATGTTACTGTTGGTAACTCTAGCATATCAACCGGTTCTTATCAAACATCTTCATACTGTTATCCAAAGAAAACAATATTTCTTTGCCCCTCCTTTCATTCTTCATATTTTTTTGTGTATGAAATGCTTAAACTAAGGATACCAACTATTGTAGCTAGATTTATTTTTAACGGGATTTTTAAGGATGATTAAATGTTCGAAAGTGCATTTTCCAGTGAATTAATCGAAAAGTTGAAATCATTAAAAATGTAGAGCATCTCTCATAGAATAGCAAACGCTTATTTTTCGTATTTTCTAAAAAATTGCCCATGCTTCATTTTAAGAAAATACATCACATATATATATATATATATATATATATATATATATCATCTCGATTTTCTTAGTGCAAGATAATAATAAAAATCGTTCTGTGGCATTTAAGAATGTGTTTCTCTTCTGATACGAAAGCGGAGGCGGAAAGAATTGTCGACAAATACTTAAAAGACTTGGACTTGAAGTTATCGTGGATGAGTATAATTTTGAGTTCAATTTCCAAATTTAGCCATCAAAAACGCTTCTCTGCCCAGTTTCAAATATCCACGGGTTGTATTTACTTCAACGCTCCATGTAAAGACTGTGGCAAAATTTATAACTCAATTATTCATGCCTTTTCGCAATGTCCTGTTCTTAAAATCGTGAGGGACTTTATCAGCCTCAACTTTCATTGAGTCGACGACAAAAATATTTCCCCCATTTTTCTTTACGGTCTCACATGTAACCTGCGATCTGCGTCGGAGAAAACAAGAGCAATAGAGTTTGCTCTTTCAAGCTCTAGAAGTTACACGTAGCGGAGCACCTTGCGTCGGGGAAAACTATCGAAACGGAGGAATTCAAATTTATTCAAATTTCCGCTGCTGCTCGTTATTCTGCACTGGATATCAAGATTCCAGGACGTACTGATACCCAGTGGAGGTTTGCGGGAGACTTGGTTCGCTACTTTCCCTCATTCTCGGACAAAACAGTGAATGATTGATAGAGGTTTTATCAGAAGACATTTGTGTGATTAATTTACCATTTTTATTGTCACTGGGAATTTTTTTTACCGTTTTTACCGCATTGTTTTTTCTACGAATTTTTCCCCCTTTTTAACAACTAGAATGTTTGTCTATTGAAATTGACTCTTATATTTTACGATTTAATTTTAAACTAGAATGTTTATATATATATGCAATTTTATATAACTTCGCAAAATAGAATAAGTTATAAAGTTTTCTTTAAAAAATTGTATATATAGAACGGACGAACGTCAACAAAAAAATACTTTGGTCCGTTCATCCGTTCATATATATTGTTTTTAAACGAAACCTAAAGAACTCAAAGAAAGCCACAAACACATACAATAAACAATCACACACATTAAAATGTTCACAAAATTTAACCTGAAGTCAATAAATATTTTGGTTTGAGTGAATTTATGCGTCATTTGTCAGACAAACAAATCCCCGCTGCCACTGGTAAAATATCACTCTGAACTCACTTCTAAACTTGAGAGCCCTGCTGTATGAAGGGATATAAGGAATTATTTTTTTTGCTTCTCCAAACCCATTTTTATTATTATTTTTGGTTCATTATGGTTCTTTCCACTTTATGGGTTGCCAACCCCTGCCATAGGCCAAGCGACCTAGAAGGTTGTTGTTGTTGCTTTAAAAAAAGATAATTTGACGCCGCTGACCAGACAAAACAATTACCCTTACTGCAGTTACAGTTAATATTTTGTGTTTGTTTTGTTCCTTGCATAAATTTAATGTTAATAATTGATATTGAGATTCAGTTATTTTCTAATGACAAAGACGATATTAACTTCAATTTAATGTAAAAATGGTTGATTCGTGTTTATATGGTATTAAATGTTTTTATATTGTAAAGATGATTAAAAAATATATTTTTGTAAAATTAGATGAATTCATATAATGTTGTTTTATAAGATTAATTTGTATTATATAGGTTTGATATCGTATTTGTCTTGATTTATTACACCTTAAATATGATTATAATTTAAAATGTAATTAATCCATTACGGAAGAAAGTAGGGATCCTGTTACTCATACATCTAAGGTTTAAAATAATATTTTGCAGGCTTGCACGCGTTCCACTTTTTTCCTGTTCCGTTCAATTTTGCGTTCCGTTCAAAAATTGGATTTCAAAAATAGTATCATAAGAAGGCTCTTTACTTTTCACTGCATCCTCGTATGTATCGTGTATAAATTTTAAACCAGGCTTTAATAGTTTCGGCTTGAAGTTAGTTATCGTAATTAATGTTTCTAAAACTTTACAAACTTCGATATAATATTCTTGATACCATATAAACCAGAGGCTCGGCCCGAAAAATTATCAATTTTTTTTAACTCGACCCAAAAATGTTACAATATGAAAAGACAAACATGTAAAAATCCCACCCACATATGGTCCACCGAATTTATCGGTCTATACTTCTCATAATTATTAATTTATCTGAGAATAATTACGAAAAGTTTATTTTTTTACAATCTTTAGAAAAACATTAGTTTATATATTACACTATTTATTTGCTGCTAGAAGGTGCTGTTTTTCGAAATTTTCCTCCCCTATCTTTTGCCTTGTCCTTCGCAATAAAAGTTTAGATTTGGAGAAGAGTCTCTCCGAACTGGCACTACTGGGAAGTATAACATTATATCGAATGAAAATCTTTATAATCCTTTTATAAGCAATAATTGATTCCATTGCCTCAGACTAATCGGTTAAGAAGCGGTCAACCTCATGCATAGCTGAGTCAGTCTTCTTCGGCCTCTTGGCAAAGAAATTGCCTTTTTCTTCCGCTGCTGGTTCTTGCTAAAGTTGACTAGAATGAAAATCTCCCAGTTCTTTGGCCTCTTCTAGTAAATAATTTCATGATAACTCTTGCTTTGCGATGTCTAAAAATCCTACTTTGAAATCAGGCAGATATGCTGAAGTAATTGCATCTTCCTACGTTCAAAGTAGGCTCCAAATCTTCGTTTGATCACAAAAGAGAGTGCATCAATTAATACCCTACACCTGGATGCAGCTTCCCTCTCCTTAGTTTGGAGGTCAGAACGATAATGATCGAAAGGGATAACGAAAGGAATAAATAAAGTTCTGTTAGTAACTAAATAATTAACTTTAGTGACCGACAACAAACCTGATAAAAATGTATAATACATACTAAAATCGAGGTTGGGTGATTTCCTCTTGAATATTATTTGAACGGAACGCAAAAAGACAAATTTTTGCGTTCCTTTCACCGTTCCGTTCAATTTTTTCTGTTCCGTTCATCGTTCCGTTCAATTTCTTCCGTTCCGCGGAACGCCGTTCAATTTTACGTTCCCTGATATTTTGCAGTTTTTCTAATATCGAAATCAGACTCCGTTATTCGAAAATAAGCGAGTCTGGTCATCACGACAATTTTTTCAAATATATTTGATCTGAAATTGTTTTTATTAAGATTATAATAGTTAAGTTAAGGTGACTCTTTGTCTTTTCTGTATGGAAAACTACAAATATAATGATAATTTTGATACGGGTCAGGAAAAATTATATACATGTCGGGGTTTGATCAGGGGTTCCCACTTTTTTCTTTGGCGACCACCCTATAGAAAAATCTCCAGTCTGGCAACCCTCTTATGTAGTGAATATAGACGTTCTGCAGACCCAGGTTGGGAACCCCTGGTTAGATCCAGTCAATAATTTATATCACTCGCATATTTGGGCACCTACGGCGCCCATATGTTCTCCATTCGGGTATGGGTAGGTTTTGGAGCTAGTTTGGGCGTGAAACAGACTTTAAAGAATATAAGAGAGGAGAGAGAAAATAATTTTCTGTTTTGTACAAACATTTATCATAAAAAGTTTGACTTTGTACAAAGAATATGTTTTAAGTCCCATGAGATGTTTTTTTTCTTTTCAATTTCTCTAACTCCTCCTCCTCCTTTCTTTTTCTTTTTTCCTCTCTGTACCTTGAAAAGTAGGTAGTAAAATCAGACAAGGTCTGATTTTTTTCATTTCTGGTCCAATCGTTTTGCAAATAGTTTTATTAGGTCCGTCTTGACCCAAGGATTCCATAAGTACCTTCAAAGTTCAAATCTGACCATAAATGTGGGAGGAGATAGCGTGCAGACATACAGACGGACAGAGATTGGTGAATTATTATATAGATTTGAAAGTCGGTTCGGGCTTATTTTTATTATAAAACCTAAATAGTACTTTCATTTTTAAAAATTACACATTGTATTTTTTAAAAATATTTGAACACTAAACGCTAACGGAACGCTGAACGCAAAAATATTGAACGGAACGCTGAAGGGAACACAATTTTTTTAAACGCTGAACGCAAAAAAAGCTGAACGCTCACAAGCCTGATGTATATATATAGCGGTCACTCATAGTATGAGTGTTACAGACGTTGAGTAGACGTTATGCTAAGGCGGCGGACAGGCGATGTTCTATAGAGACAGTGCGAAGGTGGTGGCTGGAGATAACTATGAGGTATGAGCGTGGAGAGTGCTATATAGTTTGAGCGTGGACCGTCCTAGTAAGTTGTGAGCGTGGATAGTGCTACATAGTTTGAGCGTGGACAGTCTTAGTAAGTTGTGAGTGTGGATAGTGCTAGTAAGTTGTGAGCACAGAGAATACCAGTAAGTTGTGAGCGTGGAGAATGTTAGATAGTGTGAGTGCGGTGAGGGAATGGTTCATGGATACATCAAGGAAGAGGTGGGAAGGCATGGGCTCGGAGGCGTTGGAGACATTGAGGAGAGGTTTGGGCTCGGAGACGTTGCGGATGCAATGAAGGGAAAATCCAAGGGAAAAGTTAGATCGACTCAAACCGCAGAAATCACTGCACCCCAACTGCAAGCCGATTATATGCACCGGAGCTTAAGCTTGTCGAGCAGTGACATTTCCAGGACCTTAAAAGCCAGTTTTAAACAAGTGGAGCTGCAGTGCCTCTATTAAGTAGTCATAAAGAAGTGTTATGTCGGTCTCAATTTATTCGGTCCAGTCCAGTCTTAGGACCGTAGATCTTGGGATCGATCCTTGAGATTGTCTTTTGTCTGTCTATCAGCTTAATTTCTCATAAAATGTTGAAAGAGTATTTATTTGATACGTTCTAATATTATATGTACATATGTACTATGATGGACTGATATATATATATATATATATCAAGAAACGACTGGGTACCGGGCATCGGGACACATAAATCAAACCTTTAACTAAGAGTATAATAAATACTTAAAAGTGGGACCATGTGATCCATTTTTACGTGATTTCCTACTACATGGAAATGGCAAAACAATATTTCTCTCTTCTTAGATTGTAGGAGGTAGATGTTGGTCTAAAATGTGGTAGATAAATATAATTTATAATAGTGGTATGAGGAGACTATACAGACGGGAAAATGGGATTTCTACAACTACGACGGGAGGATAATCATTGAAACGGAAGAGCAAGAACATGTGCCCCATTTTGACTATACTATGAACGACGATACTTTTTTAATCCTCAGAATAATATGTCATGTATCTTTGTAACTGCTATCTATATATATGTGAGAAAAATTTATGCATAAAAAAATTATGTCACAATTACATTTACTTAAGATTTCATAGATTCCTGCGTATCGTACTAATTGGGTATTAAAGATTTTTTTTAAATCTCCTTTATTATTTAGATGGTTATATAAAAAGCATATATAAATAAAATGAACATTATAGTTTATAATAAAGTATCTAAATAAAAGGTGTTACAATAATCACATGAGCTGATTGACTAAAATGCTTCAATATTCTCTTCAAAAAAAATAGATATCTCTTTGACTTTGAAGGGTAAAACTTGATAATGTTTCCAGCACTTATCCATGAATCATCTGTGTCGGATGGAATCTTGAGGGTGAAGGCGGTAATTCGGGCGGCAGCAGAAATCATCATGGAACGAAGGATTTTGGGGTTTAAGCTTTCCCTTTTTGATAAACGATTCGCAATGTAGGCTTTGCAATTTAACAAAGAAAACTCGATTGCCTTGCTTTTGGGAGAGCGGAATCTATTGCTTTTGGAAAGCCCAAATAAAACAGTTGCTTTTACATACTTATTGGCGACGTTCTCTAATCCCTTCAAATTGATGGACAATAACTTTTTTTTACAAGCAACATGTGGACAGTCGAGAAAAGCATGCTCTACGTCATTGTAGAGTTTGCCACAATTCAGACAATTTGAATCGTTTAAAGTTTCAAACCTCTATTGGTGGATATAGAACATCTCAAATGCAATATTTTGGTATTTTAGGTTCGACCAGCCACAAAAATAAGATCTCAAACTCTAATGAAAGTTAAGAAGCCATTGAAATTTAATTTTATTCAAATTGGACTCTCGGTTCTGCCAGAAACATAACGAGGTATTGGAGTATCTAATCTTTCGCCATTGAATTATTATATAACTAATCATGGGTACAGACGGAATCTGAGGACCCCTTATCACTTCTTATCCTGGCCACCCCTCACCCCCAATCTGAGAAACACCTAATTTGTTAGCTTAATGTAAAACCTTTTTGTAATATGCCTCCCTAATCATAAAGTTTGTAAGCGGAAAATGAAGGAAATGCTGAATGTTTTAGTAGAATGGTGGATATTTATAGACAATTTGATACAATTGACTCTCTCATATATGTATGTAGGTTGCTTAGACTAATGGATAGATTTGGTAACCAATTTAAAAGGTTAAGAATTTTGATGGTTAAGAGGGTTTGATCGTAATGTATTGAAATCTTTCATTTTAATGAAAGAGAGAAAAATTTCATCCTTCAAAACACAAATTGTCTCTTCTCAGTATCCTCGATCCATATCGTTTTCAAATCCTTGAAATGGACATTCCAATATCATTTATTCAAATTAATGGAATCCAAGGTATTATCCTACTAAGGGAAATAATAATAAATGTTAATTTTCATATCTGACGATAAATGGGTCTATTAGTGAGTAAGAAACAAATACGAAAAATAATATTTGTTTATTTAAAATTGAAAGACCTAGTTTGCTTAGGGTTTTTAATTTATTTTGAGCATCTCCAAATATTTTGTTCAAAATTATGAAAAGGTCAGACTCTACAACTTCTCATACTGAAGGAAATAATGAATATTCGTCCGTCATGTCTAATGATAAATGGGTAATATTACTAACTACTGGACGAAAAAGAAAAGTAACTATTTGTGAGTTTAAAACTTAAAAAGCGTAGTTTATTTGAGTCACAAATTTATTTGAACATCTCCAAATATCTAGGTGAAAATGATTATATCACACATTGCTATTTTCTCATAGGGAAATAACGAATAGTAATTTTGTTTCGTCATATCTGACGATAAACGGGTCTATTACTGGATTTAAGACGTTTAAGAAAAGTTACTATTTGAGAGTTTTAAACTGAAAAACGTAGTTTGCTTAAGAGACTTTTAATTTTTAACGCCTTCAAATATTTGGCTCAAAGTGATTATAAGATCAGACAATGTCAACTTCTTATTCGAAGGGAAATAAGAATGGTAATTTTTTTTCCGTCTTATAAGTAAAAGTAACTAGAGGCATATATACACTCAGAGAGTGCAAACCTCCGCCGTCATGAGCCTTCCGAGGCGGATTTTTCACGACTGGGGAGGCGTAGAGAGACGGGGGAGGGTTCCCCTAGACGGAAACTCCGAGAGGAAGACGCTCCCGGCACCCAATTTCACAGCACAGCGACATCTATTGGCAGAGTAGGCTAACTTGAAAAATTTAGTAGTATTTAGCTCATTTTGCATCTTAAAGAAGCACTCAGAGATGCCAAATTAAATCACTTGTTCCTTTTGGCATTTCCAACAACTCCACAAAATTTCATCCAAATCCGTTCAGTACTTTTTGAGTTATCCTGCTGACAAACCAACAAACTAACAAACCAATAAACCAACAAACGCCAGTGAAAACTAGAGGCATATATACACTCAGAGAGTGCAAACCTCCGCCGATCCCCACCTAATGAATCACTTAACAGAATTACAATCCAATCATATATGTCTACATAAGTAAGTGTGTTTGGTGAATAATGAGTGAGGAGAGAGCAAAGAAAATATAAAAGAACTAGAGCATATATACACTCAGAGAGTGCAAACCTCCGCCGTCATGAGCCTTCCGAGGCGGATTTTTCACGACTGGGGAGGCGTAGAGAGACGGGGAGGGTTCCCCTAGACGGAAATTCCGAGAGGAAGACGCTCCCGGCACCCAATTTCACAGCAAAACGACATCTATTGGCAGAGTAGGCTAACTTGGCAAATTTAGTAGTATTTAGCTCATTTGGCGCCTTAATTCGCACTCAGAGATGCCAAAATTTAATCACTTCTTCCTTTTCGCACTTCCAACAACTCCACAAAATTTCATCCAATCCGTTCAGTACTTTTTGAGTTATCCTGCTGACAAACCAACAAACAACAAATAACAAACCAACAAACGCCAGTGAAAACAATACCTCCTTCGGCGGAGGTAAATATATACACTCAGAGAGTGTGTACCTCCGCCGATCCCACAACATTCTTATTCAAACATTCTCCCTTTCACACGCCCGATTTTCTATCTCTAATCATTGTTCCTCTCTGTTAGCTCATTTTGCATATTAAAAAAGCACTCAGAGATGGGAAGACGGAAGAAGTTTAAGCTACGTCACTGGGTTAACATAGTCCTGAGCTGATATATGAACAATAATACGTCAATGAATATTTTTTTAGCGTGTGTTCTTTCCTACTCCCTGAATAGAGACCCCATTTCATTATATTAGTAGTAGTATTTTGCTCATTTTGCATATTAAAAAAGCACTTACAGATGCCAAAATTTAATCACTTGTTTCTTTTGGCATTTCCAACAACTCCACAAAGTTTCATTCGAATCCGTTCAGTACTTTTTGAGTTATCCTGCTGACAAACCAACAAACTAACAAACGCCAGTGAAAACAATACCTCCTTCGGCGGAGGTAATAAGAAAGTAAATCTTTTTAAGTTTAAAAAAAAAGAAAAAAAAGTAGCTTATTTGTGATAAATTTTCTTTTAATGGTTCAAATAATTGGGTCAATATGATTAGAAGGTCAGAGATTACAACTGTTTATACTAAGGGAAGTAATGAATGTTTATTTTCGCTTCGTTATATCTGACGATAAATGGATCTATTACTAACTACGAGTCTTAATCGAATAAGAAAAGTTACAATTTCTGATTTTAAAACTAAAAAACGTAGTTTATCTGTCATATCTTACGATAATAGGGTGTATTACTAACTATTATAAGACATAGATGACATGTGCTGACTATGGAATTATTCACTGCGACCAATGAAAAATTCATTCATAGAGATGGATGGATGCCCCCCTCGAGTGCCTTCCTTTTTGTTATCGATTATACCTCGCACGTAAGTCCGGCATCGATCGGTAGCTATATTTTTCACTCAAATTTTAAAACAAATAACTTTCCAAAATTGAGTCCGTTGATATTATATAATCATCTTCATAAGGAAGGACGAGCTCCACGATCGGATTTATCGAGGTTTTATATCAGAAAGTTTTTGGGAAGATGGCGTCCCAATAGCCATGACTGAACACACACACCTGTGGAGATAGAATGAAGATGTCAGAATATGAGGAGGTCATCTAAGAAATCCAATGCAGTAATAATTAAAAAGATAATCATATATCAAAGCAGTTACATATGAAACAAAATTGGAAGTCATGACCAATATCAACAATATAAATCGGAATTTTCGTATTCTTAGTTATTCTAATTAGTATCCAGCCATGATCAACTAGCATGCCTTTATAATCACTGTTTTTCTGATCAGTAATACTATTCACGTTAATAAAGTGTCGTTCCATCATTTTTATGCTCTTATTTGGAAAAGTATTTCATAGGTCGAGATAAAGGAACTATAATAACTCAATAAAAAATAAAAATAAATCGGATGATCAACCCAAAGTAATCAAATACATTCAATAAAACAACACACGGCAGAATCTAAGGAATGTGTTTTCTTGATTGAAGGTAAACGCTCACTGATGAGATGAAGAATCGTGGTCAGAGAGAGAAATAGTAGATGTTTCTTTATTCCAGTCAGCACGAGATGAGGTGAAAATAATATTTATAAGAATGTACAAACACAAGGTACTAACCGGAACAGATAACACTGGCCAACAGCCAAATTTAGGTCGGACTAATTTTCCCTAATTCTTATAGAGTTTTATCCACTGATTCCGAATATGGTATTCATTTTTCAAAGTTAGTGATAAATTCAGAGCTAAATGGATTTCAATTTTTCAGCACTTTTTCGATTCAGAGCCATTATTGACATACAAGGACTGAAGTATAGACAAAATAAATAGCAATGATTTGATAGAGCTTAGATCAAAGTACTCATTTCAATTTTTACTTCGTCTCTGGCACATTTAAACTTTAAAATATATGTCATTTTGTACGAAAAATGAAGGGTTTTTCTTAGAGACTCACTGTTCCTCACTGCTCCTCACTCAAAGGTCTTACATGATTAAAAATTGATATGAATATGAAGAAAAAATATCAAGCTTTAATTTGATATGCTTAATATTCCATAAAATGCCTTATTTTAATCAAAATTAGCAAATGAATATTTTTTAAATCCTCTCCATTTTGCCCTTTTTTAGAGAAATTCATAAGTCACCCAGTGAGATAGAAACAGAGAGAGAAACTGACGTCACAACGTATGTAAACAATAAAGAGTAATTTTCCTTCTTTCATTGGAATTTGAGTGTTTTTTCCCGGAAATCTTCCGAGGATCCAGGATTCCTAATGAGTGGCCTGCCGGCTGTGCCGTCGTACACAACATTTGTGAGAAGAATTCATCGTGACACAGCCTCGGATCAAGCATGGAGCAAGGAGTGGAAGCTTAGGAGGACATGACTCCCCAGAGGGTGCTTAGCCTATTCTCTTTGCATCAAAGAGGATGATGAGTCGGAGACAGACAGACAGACCCTCAAGGACATTACCCCCCCCCCCCCCCCCCTCTCTCTCTCCTTAAGGCTGGTTGGCTGGCTCATTCCGTCTGCTCAAAGAAGATGACGTGTCGGGCACCCCGGAGGGAGGGAGGAATGGACTCCCGTGAGAGAGAGAGAGAGAGTCATTGCCTTTGTCCTGTCTACCTACTAGCCTATTCTATCGGGGAGTCTCCTTTTCAAGTGAATCCATCGTTTTTTGCAGCAGAAAAATGAATTACTTACGTTTTCGTTTGCAAAATTCACCTTTTATTAACTATGCAAAAGATACAGCGGGACGACCTCCCTTCCAGTCACCCACCCACGTCCTTCAAACTCATAGCCGCCGCCCCGAGGAGCCCAAGAGTGTACTTCCAAGATAAAAACAAGACATCCAACAACACAATCCTTTCAACAGCCACAAATCACAATGATACACATAATTCATTTATGAAACGCGCAGTTGTCTGCCCACCGATCCGTCGCCGTCCTTTATTCCGGGGGGGGGGGGGGGGTCCACCTGCCCTACATCCTCTCATACTGAAACAGAGCACCATTTCAACAGTAGCCGCCGGGCATGCCATGAAGATACCACACAAGCGACCCTGCATGGACCTGGGGAGAGACTCCCATCCCCCACACACTCTAGAAGGCGGACCAAACACCACCACGCCCTCGCCTGCATTGGCCTCACTCTTCACGTCACTCTAAATCCATTCTTGGGAACTAAGCAAAGACTTTCCAACACTCTCAGGTGGAAGCCATCTCCCCCATGGGGCCCGAGTCCTCTACGGAGCGCTATGGCATCCGCTCCACCAAGGACGACCTCCTCCAGATGATTTAAAAGTGGACAGGGACATCGCAAAGGCCGAGTCACAAATCGTCAATCTAACCCTTCCCAATAAGCATTCCATTTACATTATGCCCTCCGGGAACAACGCCTGGGCACCCGACGGGCCATCTGCTAGAGACAGACATCAAGCAACTTTAAGAACAGAAGCTGGAGAACTAGAAGATGCATTCCTACGCTGTAATTGTGACAGGATTTTGGAAAGTTCTTTACACTACGTGTTGTCCACCCAGCCGCCCGCAGGACCTAGCCTTAGCCACGGAGCTGAAATGAGCTAGTCTTTAAAGAAATAGCAATCGTACAAGAACTGTTACAATTATCTTCAAATCATTGGGACAGCAAATTTAAAACCTGATTGTCGCTCATTGAACTTGTTTTGATATGTAAGGTGCATGAAAATAAAAAGGAATTAATTACATTGTAAACATTCTTTTAACTTATAGATTGTTGCCTAGATTTCAACAACTTATTTAGTGGTTTTGCACTGCTGAATCCCAAATGCCTTCGGATCTGGATGGCAGTATGGTGAAGATTTGATCAAATTATATCCCAAAGTTTCTACTAAATAATTATTATCAATGTTAAAAATAATTATTAAATCGTATGAAGCATTAAAAATGATTTTTTGATAGAACTTTTACATTTGTATACTTTGTCATGATAGCCCTCATTTGCTTTCCTTTTAGATGTTCTAATCGGTTGTTATTAATTTTTAATATGTGCTGAAAGGCTTATCAGGCGGGGATTTTTTTAAACTAAAATGCTCAATGATGTCAAAGTACGTAATTCCTCTTCTACGTTTTATATGTACATATATTATGTGATGTAAATTTTTTGAGCCTGAATAAAAAAAACAATAAATTACTCAGTAAACTATTTATTTTTAATTCTTGATAGTGGCTTAGATTTCAACAACTTATTTAGAAGTTTTGCACTGCTTAATCAGGAAATGATATCCGTTTATCTTCATCAGGTCAGGTTTTAATGCTAAATTGATTTTAAAGAGCCATTTTGTGACAAAAATTCATAACATTTTTGTTTATTATCAGCTGACTTTTCATGTGTATCGTCCTATATTTTTAAAATAAGAAAAAATGATATTTCAACAACATATATTAATTATCTGATTGTATATTTTAAACTGAATTATGTCCATTAAAATTATAAATACGTGTAAATTGCATGTTGCCATTTTTTAGCACCGGGATAAAATAAGTATGATAATAATTTAGTTGAGTTAAATAATTTAAGTGTTCCTATAAAATATAAGAATAGATAATATTTTTGAATCGAACTAGATCATTTAATTCCTTTTGGGAAAATGGATGTGGAGTATCATCTTCAAAAACCATTTCTTCTTCTTCAGGTTCTTCAAAACTTGAGGCATCTTCGTCACTAATGTTAGGAAGTTCTTCGAAGATAGGCACTGGAATTTCTTCACTGTGGGCTACAGGACGGCGTGCTGATAGAACATCAGGATATTTGAGGCTGTCCCGCTTCTTTCTGTTCATCCCACTCAAATCAATAGCGCAAAAGTAGCAGTCTGTGATATGGTTTGTTGGCTCCTTACAAACCATGGGAATTCCAAAGTTCAGACTTTTCTTGCCATTTGTCCATCGACGTAGAGTTTCGGTGCATGCCCGCTGTATCTTTTGCATAGTTAATAAAAGGTGAATTTTGCAAACGAAAACGTAAGTAATTCATTTTTCTGCTGCAAAAAACGATGGATTCACTTGAAAAGGAGACTCCCCGATAGAATAGGCTAGTAGGTAGACAAGACAAAGGCAATGACTCTCTCTCTCTCTCACGGGAGTCCATTCCTCCCTCCCTCCGGGGTGCCCGACACGTCATCTTCTTTGAGCAGACGGAATGAGCCAGCCAACCAGCCTTAAGGAAGAGAGAGGAGGAGGGGGGGGGGGGGGTAATGTCCTTGAGGGTTTGTCTGTCTGTCTCCGACTCATCATCCTCTTTGATGCAAAGAGAATAGGCTAAGCACCCTCTGGGGAGTCATGTCCTCCTAAGCTTCCACTCCTTGCTCCATGCTTGATCCGAGGCTGTGTCACGATGAATTCTTCTCACAAATGTTGTGTACGACGGCACAGCCGGCAGGCCACTCATTAGGAATCCTGGATCCTCGGAAGATTTCCGGGAAAAAACACTCAAATTCCAATGAAAGGTGGAAAATTACTCTTTATTGTTTACATACGTTGTGACGTCAGTTTCTCTCTCTCTGTTTCTATCTCACTGGGTGACTTATGAATTTCTCTAAAAAAGGGCAAAATGGAGAGGATTTAAAAAATATTCATTTGCTAATTTTGATTAAAATAAGGCATTTTATGGAATATTAAGCATATCAAATTAAAGCTTGATATTTTTTCTTCATATTCATATCAATTTTTAATCATGTAAGACCTTTGAGTGAGGAGCAGTGAGGAACAGTGAGTCTCTAAGAAAAACCCTTCATTTTTCGTACAAAATGACATATATTTTAAAGTTTAAATGTGCCAGAGACGAAGTAAAAATTGAAATGAGTACTTTGATCTAAGCTCTATCAAATCATTGCTATTTATTTTGTCTATACTTCAGTCCTTGTATGTCAATAATGGCTCTGAATCGAAAAAGTGCTGAAAAATTTGAAATCCATTTAGCTCTGAATTTATCACTAACTTTGAAAAATGAATACCATATTCGGAATCAGTGGATAAAACTCTATAAGAATTAAGGAAAATTAGTCCGACCTAAATTTTTTTGTTGATTTTTGTTGGCCTGTGTAATAGATTCAATATATTACATTCCCAACGCCAAATTATATATACTTTTTTTAATTACTTTTAAATATTACAACTTTAGTAGATGGAATCCTATTTGCCGACTTGTAGTCGCTCTGGAGGTTTAGATTGTCTTGACGAGCGTCTCAAAACGTTGGTCTCTCCCTCCCCTTTAGGTGTGATGTCCGTAGGCGGCGTTGTTGCTGCAATCACTTGATCTGCATGCCTTCGAATCACATCCCCTCCATTCGTCCGGCATTTATAGGATAAAGGTCCGGTTCCTTTAAGGATTGTTGCCGGGATCCACTTCCTTTCCTCTCGTTGGGAATAATTCCGCACCATGACAGAGTCGTCGGGTTTTAGATTCAGGTTCCTTGGTATGACTCCATCATGATTCTTCTTCTGCCGTGATTGTTTTTTGGCCACGGTCTCCACGATAGTCGGCCCTGGAGTTATCATGTCCAAGACTGAACGCAATCTTCTCCCAAACATTAGTTCCGCGGGAGATACTCCGGTTGTAGAGTGGGGCGTTCTTCTATAACGAATAGAAATTGGTTAAGTTTGAACGTGGAAAATTGACCGGCGGTTTTCAAGAAGTTTTTAAAGATTTTTACTGCGTTTTCAGCTTGGCCGTTTGTAGAGGGTTTATAAGGAGCAGACTTGATATGGTTAATTTTGTTTAGGTTAGTGAAATTAGTGAATTCTTGAGATGTAAAACAAGTAGCCGTATCAGAAACAATAGTAGAAGGTAGTCCATAACGAGAAATTACAAATGACAATAGTTCAATAGTTTTTAATGAGGAAATAGTAGCTGTAGGAAATATTTCTAGCCACTTTGAATGAGCGTCAACGACGATTAGAAAATATTGCTTCTGAATTGGGCCAGCATAATCGATGTGGATCCTTTCCCAAGGCGCTTTTGGCCATTCCCACGGATGGAGTGGAGCCGCAGGAGGGTTTGCTCTCAATTGCGTCAAGTCCTTAGGACTAGGAGCATTCTGCAAGGCTAGAACTGTCTCTTTGGTGGGTTTAAGTCCGTCTCGGTCAATGTGAAACCCTAAATCTAACAAGAGATCTCTCCCTACGAGAGCTGGGCCATCTTCTGAGACAATAGTAATAGCTTTGTTCTTCAAAAGTGTATTTCCTCTTTTTATTGTGCAGTGAAAGTCCCCAAGAACCTCCATAGGCGTCCCTCCATACTTGAATAATCTGAGGTTAGAAGTAGTTAAATTTGCTCTTTGAAAATAATGTCGGAACAGAGAAGTACTCATCAGAGTTCTAGCAGATCCAGTGTCTACCTGGAACTCAATCTCCTTGCCACTAACGTTGAGTATTAGCTTGTAGGATGGATTTGTTATTCTGTCCTCTACTTGATAGACATACTCCCTCTCAATAAAGTTATTAACCTGCGGAGACGGAGTCTTCTCCTTTTTCTTTTTAGTAAAACATGCTTTTTTTAAATGCCCCTCTTCCCACAGGAATGACACGTGGTCTCTTTAAAGGGACAATCCTTTCTCCAGTGGCTACCGCCGCAACCCGAACATGGATTTTTAGGGCAATTAACTCCGCTTTTCCTTGGGAGACTATTAGTAATAGTATGGACAGCATTTACCTCTGTAGTCCTCGCGATTATAGATGCATCTCTGTAAGCTGCTTCCTGAGCAATAGCATAGTCCATGGCCGCCTTAAAGGTCAATGTGTCCACGGTTAGAAGGTTTCGTTGAGTAGCTGCGTCGCTCAGACCCATAACCAGACGGTCCCTCAGCATTTCCTCCAAGGTCTTCCCAAAGTCACAATTCCGAGCTGCTTCTTTCAGGGCCACGTATTCCGAAATCGATTCCCCTGTTTTCTGGTTCCTCTGATAAAAAAATATCTTTCATATATTAGGATTCTTTTAGGTTTATAGTGATGACTGAGTGCTTCTGTAATTTCTTGCAAAGAACACTCCATGAGTATTTTGGGGGATAGTAGGCTCTTTGCAAGTGCATATATTTTTGATCCAGCCAGGGAAAGGAACGAACAAACATGCAGTTTCTCTTCAATTGAGTTTGCTAGGAAATAAATTTGCACTCTTTCCATATAAGAATCGAAGTCCTCTTTTAACTCATCAAAAGAGCCAACCTCTCCAACACGAGTCATTTTAATTAGATTAGATAGGGTTATATAGGTATAGGAAAAATTAGTAAGAAGATGTAATAGTTAGTATTATTATTAGTAATATGTATACTCCTCTACAAAGTAGCTTCGCAGTAATCTTCTTCTTTTTTTTTATCCTCGTCGCCAATGAAGAATCGTGGTCAGAGAGAGAAATAGTAGATGTTTCTTTATTCACAGTCAGCACGAGAGTGAGGTGAAAATAATATTTATAAGAATGTACAAACACAAGGTACTAACCGGAACAGATAATAGATTCAATATATTACATGATCTAAAAATAATTTCCATCTGTTCTTTCGTAGTCAGTACCTTATTCAGAGGACAGACACGTTCGCTCACCTCCTGGAGCCATAGACGAACTATCCTATAGGAAATGAGGAAAGAATCAACATGAAGCAGAGGTTGAAAACAAAGTTACTATTTAAAGATATTACCTTAATAAAAGGAATAGTATCAGACTTAAAATTTTGTGACGTCACTGAATTCAATAAATGAGAAATGAAATACTTACTTAAATCAAAGAAAATACATATTTTTAAACATTATTTTATATTTTTCTCGACGGAAATATTTACGTAATATCAAAGATTCCATGAATGTTGCGCCTCTTATGCAACATTTTCCTAATGGGCCTGATGGACTAATTATTTTTTTTTCAAATAGAACCCAAATACAAATGAAATTTATAAACCATAAACTTAAGATAAGTAGTTCAATTTCCAGCCTCATAAGTTAAAAACAAATTGGGAATTTAAGTATTAATATAAATGTGAAATTCGAAATTGTATCATTTATATAGTTTATTTATTTGTAAACATTTTTTTTCTTCAATCAAACACTGTACGGTAGTTATTATGATGACTTTCTACCACATGAATTAACAAGATGCCTGAATACATAATATAACAAATGAATGAAAAAGATACAATGAAATTATAAAGTCACGAATATTCAGGGACGACTAAAAATTGTTTATAATCAATAATAGATGGAGATAAATTCCTTATAAATTATAAAAAATATTATATATACGTATATATCTGCAGGAAGATCATATATATTAGAGTAATTAAATACATATTTCTCGTGAATATCTCAACTGTTACAAAACTCCCTGATACCAAATAATATACAACAAAACGTATTCCTTTTGTTATAGTAACACCTGTATCTTGGGTGATAAGGAGTTAAATACAAATGGTTGTCTCCTCTTTACCGGGAAATTTTCATACCTATCATATATTATGAGTTGACTGCAGGATCTCAATTAGTGTTTATTTTTTTAATCATAAATATAATTTAAAAAAAATTAATTATTTTTCATTGACGTAAAAAATGTTTTACTTTTATGTTAGTGATATTTTAACACCCTTTGTTTGTCTTCCAGGAACATAACATCCATTTATAGATGTAAAGTCAGTAAGAAAAATTGACACCGTAGATTGTTTGCAAATCTACCGATTGTATCGGGTGATGTAAAAAGCTCACAATGAAGGTATTTCATTTCCATGGCCATGAGTCTATGATCGTTATAGCTGATCGTAAAATCTCAAAAAGTGTTTGATGTTATATTGCAAAAAATAACTTTAAAAAATGCGGAAAAAAAAGCTTATGTATTGTGTTGTGCACACGTGTTTTTTGTGACTCCGCGGATATCCTCTGTTTTCCACTAGTATTACGCAATATTGGGGCAAAATTTGGGATCCACGTACTCCAGGAACTCGTGACTATCGGTGAGATATTGTATATAAGCCCAAACTCAATTTTTCATGCCGAATTGTTGAGTTTTGTTTTAAATTTCCTGGGACTTTAAAGGGAAGAAGGTTTTTTTTTCTTCTTCTCCCTTTTATTATTGCTCCCTCTTCTGCCCTGCTCTTGACTCTACGGAGTATTTGTGTTATTGTTCTTCCTTTTCTCTGCTACTACCAAGTCTTAGCAGGCTAAAGACCTGAGGAGGTCATGGAAAATAATAATTTGCCTACAGACAAACCCCCTGATGAAGAAGATATGAGTAAAAAAAGAAGTCGCTACGCGGACGTTCTTAAAAAGAAGAATAACAATAGAGAGAAGGAAATATTTTCTTTTAATTGCATGGAGACTTCATGTGGGAGACTTTTGTCATTTTGCTAGAGGATGCTGATGGAAATCCTTTTAGAAATGACAATGGGAAGCACTTAGATATCTATGATTTGGCCATTCAGTTTGGTTTTAAGACGCATGAGATTGCTAGTGCAAATCCAAGATTTGGCCTGGGAATGGCTTGTATTTACTCTAAATTCCCAATTGATGTCGGAGCGAGAATTGAAGACTTGAAAATTCAACCTCGAATGGAAGTCATGAACAAAGATGGAGTGCTTGTGGATATCTCCTGTAAACTCAAAGGAGTTGACAAGATATCAGTAGACAAGAAAAAGAGGTTGAAAATAACAATGGTCAATACCTATAAAAGAGTTGACGAATCGCGTCTGGTGAAATGGATTGGTCAATTCGGGGAAATTGTGGACCATTATCCGAAGAAAAATCCAACTGATAAGAAGGCAGAGGAAAAATACCCTGATTTCTGGAATGTTTGGAGAGACAGCGACTATATAGTTGAGATGGTCGCTGACCCTACTGTCATCCCTCAAATAGTCCCATTTCAGGGGTTCTTAATAAATTAAAACTATTTGGTGTGAAGCTTCAATGTCAAAGATGTTTCAATTTCGGTCATATGAAGCATCATTGTACACAAAAACGAGTAAAGACGTTTGAATATGAAAAGGCCCTTAAAAAAGATATGAACGAGAGACTAACTCAAGAAAGAAAAGGAATCGATGAACCGAGTGATTCTTTGTCTTCTGACATCTCAAGAACGGAAGAAGTCGTGGAACCACGTACAACTCCCACATCTAATTCAGTTTCAGAAACCCCTATCGACAATGCGTCTGTGGAGGAAGTAACAAATGAAAGAGAATATGAAGGAACCAATAAATCGAGCTTAAGTGAAGATATTCCTAACCCCACTGAAGATAACAACGTTGTGCAAGGCGAAGCAGAGAAAGAAATAGATGTATCTACTTCTCATAATTACGTGGTGGTAACAAATAACAATATTCCCATATCAGGGGCACCACTAATGGAGAATCAATCATCTGAAATAAGGAAACTCGATTCAAGAGGAAGGGAGAATCCAAAAAGGTTTCAGCCGGCACATTTGAATTCTGATGCTATTTTAAAAGATAGGACTCGATCCCAATCTTCCAAAAGAAACAGAGACGCGGGGACAAGTCACCAATTAACCCCAAGAAAATTCCGAAGACTTAATGTCTGTAACTGCATTGCAGAGTCCCATCTACAGACATTAATAGAATCCCTTTAGAAGAACGTATAAAATTATATTAATACACCCCTAATGAACTCCTTTTGTCCAAGCTTTCTACAGACACGAATCACGGATTTTTCTACTAATAACGTCCTATCGTCAGGGTATCCATTTATCGTCAAAATGATAAAAGAAAAACTTTATTCTTCTATTTTATTTATTTAATAAAATATTAGGTGACATTAGAAAAGTTCATATCGAAGATTCGTAAATATCACGGATAGATACTTTGTGTTCTTGAAGATGATGATCTTATAATCTGAGCTGTTGTTTACTTAGCTGAGTTATATTATGAACGCTCTTTTACAAACTCAACATCTCTAGATAGAGAATATTTATCAATAATAAAAAAAAGACAAAATTGAACATGACGGCAACAGCATTTTTTGTGTGTTGAAGCAGCAAGCTATGCCAGTCATAGCTCAGTTATCCCCCCTAATAAAATGTAATTAGAGCTAAAAGAAAAAATTAATAAACATTCATTTGATCATATTCTCAAGACCGAACAGCAGCCTATTGAAGCAAAATCAAAGAAGTAGAGAAGTGTAAAGAATTATCCAATGACTTTTTCACAAGCCAGATTGGGTAAAAAATATACTTTTTATTAAGTTGTTTAACTACTTCTGATGGAAAGATAAAAAAAGAGAAGGACAAAAGTATACAAATAACTTATTATATATAAATATATATATACCTATATAGTATATGTAATGACGAATTATCTTAATTATGTTACATCCCGAGTTTTTTATGGCTTTGATGAACTAGGGAGAAGGGAGTTTGAAGTATATATATTAATGTTAAAAGGATCCTAACTTCTGTTATATTATTGTCCGATTGGAGACAAAGTTTGCATTCTTGAAGTGGAATACGGAAGACAAGGAGAATTGGATAGTGAATGGACTTCCTTAAAATCAGCGGTATATAAAGGCTTTCACTTTTTAAAAGCTTTAACCTTCAAACGCGGATCGATTTTTATAATAATTTTATAGTGCCTTTAGTTTTATATAAAGCTTCCCTTTTACCAATTTAGCTGTTAAGGCAATACAAGAAGAGAAAAAAGGGATTTTAACTCTCTTTCATAAATCATATATAGAACCATTAAACGGCCAAGGAATCAACTTGGGGGTGGTTTAGTAGTTTTATCCAGAATAATTCCTAAGATATATATAAAGTTTTAATTGATTTGTCCACAAGGCCCGACCTTGAGTGGAGATCTGTCGTTTCAAACTCCTCCGTATATACATGTTTTAATGATGGATACCGTCAATTCCAATCCTCTTCTTCATCTGTATCTCCCACTTGGGCCGCTGTCCAAAGAATTATTTGGGTCTACCCTATATCTTTTGACTCAAGTTCAACGATAGATATTATCGAACAAAACAGGGACAAAAGGCTTTTTTCAGAAAAATGAAGACCCTATAACCTTGGAAGGTGAGGCACTAATGGGAGGCATTCTACTTTCCACGACCTCCAGAAGAAATCTTATTCTTCATTTAGCCACGGGAAATTTAAATACCCTCTCATGAAAGCGTGCGGTTATCATCGTCCTCAATGTCCTTGGCACGTTAAAGTAAATGTATTGTCTTTGCAACTCGTAATTGTTAATGGGACGCCAAGCTCCCAGAGGTAAAATCGATGTTTTTGAAGAAAGGGCAATAATATATTTCTCTTCTTTAAAAGAACTCCGAACCCATTGTATTTATGTTTGATCTGAGTAGCCAATTCTTCAATGGCCATCACAAACAAAAGAGGAGCGGCAGGGCAGCCTTGACAACAGCTCTTCCCAAGGAATATTGGCTGACTTTGTTTCCATTAATACAAATCGAAGACAAGCCATTGTACAGTAATGTATACAGGAGCTATCCTGTGTCTATCGGGAGGCACATTCTCCATCGAGACCCCTCCTTGCCAGGTCTGACATAAATTTTGATCTTGATCCAGCTTTTGCAAGACGTCAGCCTTCTCATTTCCTGGCCAACCTACCCAATGAAGGTTGACATGGTTTACACGTCCATGTGCATTCAATGCATTGATGTAATTGTTTACAACAACCGATCCCAAAGATACAAGAGCTACTTGGTTGTTGACACAAAAGTCATTTTTTGTTTGATTTTTTTAAATAATAAGAGAGCTGCCTTTCAGATAGCCTAAACTTCAGCTTGAAATATAGTGGATTCGTCATTGAGTTTCCCAGCTGAGTTGTTATAAAAATGAAGGATTGTACATATGATAGTACCACCCAATTTTGTAAGCAATTTTGCTACCATCAGCGTAGCATTGAATACCATTACTTGCGTTTAATACCTCACCTAGAGAAGCTATCATAATTAATGAAAAAAGTTTCTTCGAAGTCATTTTTAGAATCGTAGACAAGTCATTGTTAATGCAAGATGAAATTACTAAAGTTTTTATTTTCCCGCCACTCTTCAAGCAAATGACTTTTAGACCCAATGCTATCCCATCTATGTGTCGTGATGTTCAAATTAAAAAGTGCCTTTCGAGTCCTCATTTTGATATATAAATTTAGAGGAGGCAAATCGAAGATTTCTTATCATACCAAGCTGTCGGATATATTCCTGTTCCTAATGGTAGTTTTGGGTTCGACGAAACCAAAGAATCGATATTAGTTGTTTTTTTGGATTGGTTAAGCTTGGATGTGATGTGGCGGCCGAAGTTTAGTCCCGAATCCAGAGTCACACCAAAGTATTTAACAGAATTAGATAAATATATGTTAATACCATTCATATTCAAGTTCTTCATTTTATGGCCCTTCTTCTTCCTGTGGAAGGGAATAGCCACTGTTTTATGAGGAGCAAAATCAAGGCCACTCATTATCCCAATTAAGAGCCTTGTTAATGGGATCTTGAAGAACACAAACCATACAGTTCGGATCTGGACCTGAAACATTCACTGGGCCCGAACCTAATAACCCCAAAAGCTTGTCAAATACAAGATTCTAGGCAATTGGACTGAGCACACCACCCTGAGGTGTCCCTCTGGTTAGAACTCGGTTCTTTTTTATGCCCTTAAGTTCGACTGTGATGTAGCGACTTCTTAGGTAGGATCATACCACTTCATAATACCTTCAGAGACTTTCCTAGCCCTGAGGCCTTCGACCACATACGTAATGTCTATATATCGAATGCACCAGAAATGCCCAGAAAAATCCCGAGACTATACTGACCCCTGTTGATAGATCGTTCAATGAGGTCAACTATAGAGGAAAGAGCAGAGTCTCAGCTCTTTCCTCCAGTGGTTGCCACGTGCGATGAAATGAGCGATAAACGATAAACGACAATTATCGCTGAGGTCAAACCTTTTATCGTTATCGTTTATCGCAAAGTTTTCTAAAATTACCGCTCATTCACTTATCGTTAATCCCAAAAAATGAGAAACGATAAACAGTAAATTCAAAGACGACTTTTGTAAAAAAAAATTCGAAATAATCTTTTCTAAAAAAACGTCGTCACTTTTTTTTTTTTGCCTCACATGGCCTTCCATGTCTTGGTGTTGAAGACGGTGGGGTTGGACTTCAGTAGGTCTTCCTTAGCTTCAAGGTCTTCTTCTGGTGTGTCCGGTTTCAGCGTAGTCATGAAGGCGGTGGGGTTGGACTTCAGTAGGTCTTCCTTGGCTTCAGGACTTCTACTGGAGTTGGATCTCCACCTTGTGGAAGTGAACAGGCTTTGACAGTGTCTCGAGGGCATAGCTGGCAAGATTTGTGCCAATTTGGCTTTGTGAAGCTCTTCGCGTCTTCGCTCTTCTTCAGCTGCCTCCAGTTCTTCACGTCTTCGCTCTTCTGCAGCTGCCTCCAGTTCTTTACGTCGACGTTTTTCTTCTTCACGTCGATGTTTTTCTTCTTCACGTCGATAGCGTATTGCTAGAAATACTAGATGGACCAAACCAGTGGTCTTCAACTCCAAAGAGTTGTACGACAAAAAGTACTTCTTATTTTGGATTTCGTCCTCTGAGAGATCGTTGACAGCATGGACAAATTCAATAGCCACTCTGAACTTCTCTAGGGATTTCTCAACCACTCCAACCTCATATTCAGCAGCGAAAATCCGATCTTCAGCAATAGGTTGCTTCTCAAAATCTTTGACAGCTGATTCAAGACGGGAGACATGTTTCTTTGCTATACTCTCCAAACTACCGGCACTTCTGTTGGCAGTTGAGATGGCTTCATCTTATTTTGGAGACATCGTGTAAGATCGATGATAATGTTTGGCTGGGAGAAAGGGTCAACGCTACGTCCAACTTCTTGTAATCGTTGTGGTTTCAAAGGTCCTCTTCTTGGTAGCAGGGTCTTTGGTGCCGACTGTTTTCACGGATGGTTCTTCTTGGAGAGTGACGACAGGATTCTCGTCCAAGGTCTTAAGACTGCATTGTGAGGGGCAGGGTCTTAAGGACTACCGACTGCGCCTTGTGATATTCTCGGACCGATCTTACCGACTGCTCCATGTGAAATCCTCGGATGGGATGAATTAAGTTGGACAAGGCGGAATATTGAAACCAAGTGATCTTTATTACTCCAATGTAGATCAAAGAGTGAAGATCCCAAATATAAGGAGTCAGTCTCTTTTATAGTAAAATTTCGGGAGGGGAAGTATACACAAAAGAGTCTTGCATGAGCAAGAGTAAAGAGATGTACACAAGCAAAGACTCTTGCTTGAGCAAGAGTAAAGAGATGTAAATAAGCAAAGAGTCTTGCCTGAGCAAGAGTAAAGAGATTTAATCATACTATTACAATACTAATATTCCTTCTATTTGTAGGGTTTCACATTTACACAGATAAAATATAGATATATTTCCTTATGATTTATCGACAAAAACAATTTGATAAGACGTCGTAAAAAATATAATACCTTAGTTTTTTTTTTCTTAAGGATTAATTATAACACTTGAGTGCATAATATAGATTTTTTGAATACAAACTATTATAATATTATATATATATATGCAGGGTTGTGAACGGAACGTAAAATTGAACGGCGTTCCGCGGAACGGAAGAAATTGAACGGAACGATGAACGGAACGGAAAAAAATTAACGGAACGATGAACGGAACGCTAAAATTTGTCTTTTTGCGTTCCGTTCAAATAATATTCAAGAGGAAATCACCCAACCTCGATTGTAATATGTATTATACAATTTTATCAGGTTTGTTGTCGGTCACTATATTTAACTATTTAGTTACTAACAGAACTTTATTTATTTTGCTCTTTATCCCTTTCGATCATTATCGTTCTGACCTCCAAACTAAGGAGAGGGAAGCTGCGTCCAGGTGTAGGGTGTTAATTGATGCACTCTCTTTTGGGATCATACGAAGATTTGGAGCCTACTTTGAACGTAGGGAGATGCTAATTGCTTCAGCATATCTCCCTGAGTTCAAAGTAGGCTTTTTAGACATCGCAAAGCAACAGTTAGCAAAGAATTATTTACTTGAAGTGGCCGAAGAACTGGGAGATTTTCCTTTTAGTCAACTTTCGCACGTACCAGCAGCGGAAGAAAAAGGCAATTTCTTTGCCAAGAGGCCGAAGAAGATTGACTCAGCTAAGCAGGAGGTTGACCGCTTGAGTCTGAGGCAATGGAATCAATTATTGCTTATAAAAGGATTAAAAATATTTTCATTCCATATAATGTTATACTTTCCAGCAGTGCCAGTTCGGAGAGACTCTTCTCCAAATCTAAACTTTTATTGCGAAGGACAAGACAAAAGATAGGAGATGAAAATTTCGAAAAACAGCTCCTGCTAATAGTAAATAAATAGTGTAATTCATAAACTAATGTATTCTTAAGATTGTAAATAAATAAACTTTTCGTAATTATTATCAGATAACGCAATAATTATGAGTAGTATAGACCGAGAAATTCGGTGGACCATATGTGGGTGGTATTTTTACATGTTTGACTTTTCATATTGTAACATTTTGGGTCGGGGTAAAAAATATGTTAATTTTTCGGGCCGAGCCTCTGGTTCAAAAAAATTATATCTCAAATATATTATCGAAGTTTGTAAAGTTTTAGAACTTTAATTGCGGTAACTAACATCAGCCGAAACTATTAAAGCCTGGTTTAAAATTTATACCCGATACATTCGAGGATGCAGTGAAAAGTAAAGAGCCTTCTTATGAAAAAAAAATTGAAATCCAATTTCTGAACGGAACGCAAAATGAACGGCGTTCCGCAGAACGGAAAGAATTGAACGGAACGATGAACGGAACGGAAAGTATTGAATGGAACGATGAACGGAACGGGGGAAAAGTGGAACGCGTGCAAGCCTGTATATATATATATATATATATATATATATATATATATATATATATTGGTCTATTAGGGCTTCAATACTCATCCAGGATCTTTATATAAGTGATTATTTAAATCCATAAGTCGTACTCAACATTAAAGTTTTACACGTATTCTATTTAAGTAATTTTTGTTTATATCTCTTTATTTATCTCTTAACGTTACATTCTCAACAAAATATTGTCCATATGCCGTATTGTTATTAATATTCTAAATCGACTGATAAATGATATTTCATTATCCTAAAGGAATTTTTAAAATATAGTGCTTTTTAACTTTGTAAAGATATAGAAAGTTCCTCCAATAAAATCACATCATCTTAATGCATAGAGTTAGAAGAGTCTTTGCTGTTTGATATAGCAATTTTTAAAGTTATTTAGGAAAGGAAATATGTTAAATAAGCCTTTTTAATAAAATTATTCCTCAGCAATTATCTTATACTTATTAAATAATATGCAAAAAAAATTAATAGAAATCTTCACATTGGTTCAAAGATATAGGAATTTTAATTTATTAATATTTATCTTTTTGTAACTTTATTGGAAAAATATAATAATAGAAATAACTGCTTCATTCTACCTGAGAAACTTGTATGTGTCTAAAGACTCATACGTTAATAATTGTACTCTTAGAAAGTGGTTTAATATTCACAATAGATTGATACTTATTAAACTCTTTAATTTGAATTGTAAACGATTCAAAACAGGAGCACACTATGTAGTAGTTCCAAGTGGATTGCAAGAAGTTTCAAATAAATAAAGTATTAATAATTTTAGTCAATATTAAATGACTTGCAACAAATATCCTTTAAAACTTTCAAGTGCAATTCAACCTTAAATAAAATACCCAAATATTGTTGCATGACAAACTTTTCCTACCTACTATAATACATACTGGTGTGTTGTTATAATATACGGATAAAATGTTCATTGATTCCAACATAAAAAGCTATAAAATTACTTATTTGTGTAAAACTGAAATTGTCATTTGAAAGATTAGAGAAAGCTTATATATGTAGGATGTCAGCTCGTTTAAAATTTGACGGATTGTAAATTATAAAAGTTACGCTTTGGCATTTTAAATTTTCGGGTACCGTCAAAAAGTCTTACCCCTCCCCCGGTCAAAGTTCCAATTTATGGTAGAAGTCAGTCAAAAGCCGGTCTAATTGTAAAATAAATTATTACAAATATTATCTATAAAACGGCTAAATAGTTTTTTTATTTGTTAGTAGTTTCTTCGATTTATAGACAACAAAACTAGAAAAATATTTCAAATCTGTCGTTTAGTCTGAATTACGATATCATATTCCAGTTTACTTAAGTATTATATACCTATATTTTTCAATTACTAATATTGAAGAAACAATTAAAATATATTTTACTTCATATTTCTAAATGGTCGCCTAGTTCTTCTCGCCAAAGAATTAACGAAAGTGGTCATAAAAGTTTTAATTGACCTTACTAAAAGACCCGATCTCGAATGGAGGTCTGCTGTGCCAAATTCTCCATTGTAAACTCTTCATATGATGAGTTCCGTATCTTCAAACGACCTACTCTTAACAATATCGCCTAGTTGGACGGCAGTTCAGCGAGTAATTTGGAATTTTAGTCCAGATTGTTACTCTCTTCTACTGTCGATATATGCGCTCAAATTGCAAGTAAGAGGGCTTTTTTCAATGCAACTGAGGAACCAAAAAATTGGAGCATGAAGCCTTGGAGAAAGGAATTTTTACTTTTCACGATCAGGTTATCCATGAAGACTCGAGTTGTGGTAAATTTCGTTTTTTTAACACTAGGTGGACGAGCGGGTAATTTTAACCCGCAATTTTTTTTCAAGGTGCCGGCTTTTTTACATTATCATACTTACTTGTCCCAAATTTTTGACTTTTAATGTACATATAAGAACTATTTGTGTTTAAAATTTAAACACTGTATCTATATTATTCACTAATTTATTTGCACTTATACCTATAAAGACGAGCGGGTCATTTGAACCCGCATATATAAAAATTAAAATAAACGTAAAATATTACTGACATAGTGTGGTGTATGGGTAACAAAGTTGTAACGGGCGTGTATAGATTTTGTTGAACATCAGCAACTCCAAACGAATTAGCATGTTTGGAAAAGTGTTACCTAGCTCATGTAAATAGAGTAGAGCAGCTTTTGCTTCATCTCAGAGCTTTTGTGCTAACAACCTGCCAACATGTCACGAAGAAAACGTTTCACTGTCGACGAAATTCAACAACTTCTCTAGCAACGCCATTGGATGAATACGATGGAGTCCAATATAACCGAACCAATTAGAAGAAAAAATCATCCCTAGATTAAATTTTGAAGGCGTCTCTTCATGAAACAACAGTCCTGAAGAATATGAATTTGACCCTCAATGTAACGAAGCCAAACCCAGAAAAATGTCTTCTTCCTCACTGATATGTCAATCTCTACTGGTCCGATGAAGCTTCCTGAATCAGTATAATATTATAACCAAACAAAGTATGGAATTGATGTTGTTGATCAAAGGGTGATATTATACAGCACCAAGGTATCTTTTCGTCGTTGACCGCTGCAGGTTTGTGTGGTACAAAGATATAACCGGTGCTAACATTTCAAGGCGAGATTATATAATAAAACTAATATCCGAAATGAAAGTACTTGCTGAAACTGTTCCGATGGTTAGGAGAAATCTAATTCTGATTATATTTCTCCTATTGTCAAATGAACTGCACATGAAAGTCTAGGAACAAAAAAACTGCTGTGGAAAATGTAAGCGCCCTGTTTGTAGAAAATGTGCTTCGCACACAAGAGTAATATGAGAAATGTTAGTACACATTATATTGTATTTTTCGGCACCTATGTAGTGTAACCATGTGATTGTGACATAATGTCCACTATAAAAGGATATATTAATATAATATATAGTAACAAAAAGGACTATGCCTTGTTTTTCGGCACCTATGTTGAGTAACCATGTGATTGTAACATAATGTCCACCATAAAAGGATATATTAATATATAATATATAGTAACAAAAATTGTTTTAATGCAAATAACGAAAATACCTAAATATATAAATTAAATTCTACACAGATTGTAACCTGAATTACATTCAAACAATGCAAAATATATTTAAAATACATGATAAAGTCCTTGAAAAGCATTATATAAAACATTTATAAGCTCTAATAACCGTATGCTAAAAGATAAAGGACTTTTTAAGCGGATTGAAATAACCCGCTCCGTCCACCGAGGTAGTAGTATGACTGTCGTCCATCTAGTGTTAAAAGAGTATGCTCCATATATATTACCCCTCGTCCATGGCATCTTAAGCTTTAACCTCTCTCCTATAATGAAAAGGTCCATGATGCCTACACCAGATGGTTAAGGGAACTAAATCTGCCATCTAATGGTTAGGACGGATTAAAGACTTTCTGTCGGGAATTCATGACCGTTTTAAATTTCAACCAGGTGTCTATATTTTAATAACCCTTGCAATAATTGCGGAACCGTTTTAATAATATTATGCATGCTTTTGTAAATTGCCCTTTAATAACTATTTTAAGCGAATTCACATAATTAAACGTTCTTTGCTCTTCTTTAGAAGTGCCAGGCACAATTTTGTTTGGTATTCTAAGAAAACAACGGATTAACTCTACTCTACAGGCTGTTCCCTACGCACTATCGAGTGCGAAGGCCCTTATTGGATTAAATCTGTCGAGGAAGGCAAGACTTGCGTCTAATTTTATTATCTGCCGCAGTTCGATATGCCGCACTAGAATTAAAGATCCCCGGAGTTAGGCCGCATTCATGGAAATATGCAATCGACTTGGTTTCGTTGATGGTACCTTCTTCGAGCCGTCACCTCACCTTGCTGAAGAAAATAGTCCTTCAATATATCTGTTTTTATAACCCCTTGGATTTTTTTATAGTTTGGTTTTTATATTGCATATAATTTATGTTTAGTTGAGTTTGGGTCTTTTGAGGTAGATTAATTTTAAATTATAATGTGAATTTTACGCGATTCTACCTACTTTATGATTATATTTTATGTAATACAATTTTAAATAAACATCATATATATATATATATATAATATAAAGAAAATAATGTTCAGCAATTGTGTTGCTACAAATATGCATTTAAGATGATGTCCCAAAAAATTAGTTATCGTTCAAAACTATCAGAAGTGATATAGCCATACAATTTATTCGATTTCTTAATTATTGATATTAAAAAAATCAAAAGTATGGAAAAGAATTATATTATCTTCATTTTTTTTTAAACAATATAAAAAAGCGAAGAAAGAGTAACAAAATAAGAAAATCATTTTGAGCTAATATTTACCTATTGTCCATAAGACTCATAAATTCCTTATTTGAATATTTATAGAGGTATATATATATATATATATATATATATAATAATAATAAAACAAACAAATAGTAATAGGGATCTGTCGATGATCAAATAAACTTTAAAAAAATATTACAAATTTACATAACAGATTTACTAATTACTTTTCTTATATTATCTCGTTTTTACACATTTCGTAAAATATCAATGATATTTTTATTACAAAGCAATCACCTTTTTGGTTGCTTTGTTTTATCGTATATTCTTTGATTAAACGAATGTGAATAAATCATATAAATAAAGTAATATTTTTAAATTACTTCTCTTCATTTCATTTCCACGTGTTCTTGTCAAATAAATACTATGGTAATTTAGACAATTCTATTTATAATCATTCTGAAATAATTTGAGATAAATAATTAAAAAAAAATCTAAGATGGAAATATGAATACGAGAGTGAATACATATTTCCTTTATTTATTCATTTAATAAAATGATCTGCTTATTTACTGAAATATATATTCCAGGAAACCCATTCAACAATTATATCAGTATAAAATATTTAAAATAAATATTCTCCATAAACAGTTTAGGATTATAATACTGTAGCAGATTCTCTATCTCTCTCTCTCTGCTCCTATTTGTTCATCACTCCAATTTGTTTCACGGCTCCTATTTGTAGCCTATTTGTATGTGAAGAATTCCATAGAGATAAAAAGATATAGAGAGCTTATTCCCTTCATCTGTATTCTGTGTGTTCAATATGAACAAAGTAATTTGTACTACGTCATCGTAAGCTGATCATAGAGATAGATTCTATTTCTATCGTACTACTCTATCGTAGTACAAATTACTTTGTTTATATTGAACACACAGAATGCAGCTGAACGTTGTTTCTCTGCTATTGAAGGGAATCAGCTCTCTATATCTTTATATCTCTATGAAGAATTCCCTATGATGAAATAAATATCAGTTTAGATCAGATAATCGAAGGTGTTAGTTATTTACTCCTTCGGTTACAATACAAGCATCATTTCCAATGTTGTTATTAATAATATACAAAAAAGTAATAATAGTGTGCTCCTTAAATTTTTAATTACCAATTAAATACGAGGGCGTTCTATTAATTCGTTCGCGGCTACTGTAACTCGGAAATGGCTTGGGAGGTTTATTTTATCACTTTTCAATGTAGTCATCATTGCAAGCAATCACATCATTCCACCTCTTCACCCACTTCTCTTTGAATGTCTCTGTGAAGCTCTCTTTGGGATGGCTCTGAAGATGCGGCCGACGGAATTCTTCAAGTCCTCTCCAAACGTAAATGACGATCCTCCAAGCTCTTTTTGAGATGAGAAAAGAGCCAAAAGTCACAAGGCGCAAGGTCTGGACTATAGGGAGGGTGAGGAACTAGCACAACACCTTTGCCCTTCAGGAAGTTGGTCGAGGCATTGGACGTATGCACACGAGCGTTGTCATGATGAAGGCGGAAATTCCATTTTCTTCTTCAAGGGACTCTTCCGTGCCAGCTTGTGGTTGCACTCCTTGATATACTCAATGTAGGCGGCTGAGTTGATGGTGTTAGAGGTGTAGGTGGTGTAGACAACACCTTGGTTGTCAAAGAAGACAGTGGCCATGATCTTCTTGGTCGAGAGAACCACCTTGGCTTTCTTTGGAGGCCTTGAGCCCTTTGGAAGCCACTGCTTTGACTGTTACTTCATCTCTGGTGTGCTGTAATGCACCCATGTCTCGTCAACTGTGATGATTGAGTCCAAGAAGCTGGGGTCTTCATCAACAGCTTCAAGGAAGAGCTTGGGACAACGAACTCTCTCTGCCTTGTGTTTGTCTGACAAAATCCTCGGGACCCACCTTGCTGTAATCTTGCTGAGGCCAAGGTCTTGGTTCAGTATCCTGTGGACAGTCCCTTGGGAAAGACCAGTGGCTTCGTGGATCTCCCTCACAGTCACTCGGTTGTTATCGTCAAGAAGACTTCATGGATGTTTTCCTCAGTTCTTTGGAGCCTGGGCTTCCGATTCTGCTTTCTCTTGTCCAGCCCATTTCCGCCATCTCTGAGGTCTTTGAAGACCTTCTGAATGACTCTGCCGAGGCTTGGTTTGTTTCCGTAGATGGCTTTGAGAGAGTCAAAGGCCTCAGAGATGGAAAGGCCTGCATTGAAGGCGTCCACAATGACGTTTCTTGGAGCCGGCATTTTGAAACAAAATTTCAAGCAACTTTTTCGGCCGGTGATTGTTGACATGCTCTATCTTCCCCTCCTTCTCTCCTTTCGTGTTGACAAATAACAACCTTAAGAGATTAGACACTAAACTTGCTTTCTCAGAGGTTTCATATTGGATAAAATAAATTTTCCGTACGTCAAGCCATTTGGGAGCAACAATGGCCGCGAACGAATAAATGAAACGCCCCTCGTACTAAAGATAATGTGTTTATGTTGAAATATTCTCATAAGTTTATATTAAAACTTCGAAAATAGTTAAATAGTTATGGTACTACCTTGTGTACCTCACCTCCTCCCAATAAATAAATAGGGTAATCTGTCAATTCTGTCATTCAATCGAGTTTTTAGATGAATTTTCAAGCCATGTGTTCTATATTTAGTCTAAAAAAAGAATCACGATGCTACTACCGAATCCCATCAAGACTTTATCCGCTTGAGTTATGATTATATGAGAGAAATTATAAAAAAATATATATTTTGTCACTACAGCCTATTCTGACTGGTGCTTGATAGTCTCAAGCTGATTTATAAAATGATAGAGTACCCCCCCCCCCCAAAAAAAAAATAGCTCTACAATCCATTAAAGAATATCTTTAAGAAGTAGGGGAGAAATTAAGGATAGTTTATTTAATTAAAAGGATTTATTCAATGACATTGGGATTGTTAGGGTTTATAAGCCTCTATTGACTTTATTTTCTCTTTGTACTTTTCATTTTATTTTCATATATTGATAAAATGAGTGAATTGGTCTCGTTCAATATTTGTATTTCAAAAACGAGATTTAGTAAAAAAAATGTAATTGGTAAATGTATTAAGTAAATTTGTAAAAAAACTAGTTTATTTGATCACCAACAGATCCCTATTACTATTTATTTGTGTTTTATTATTATTCATGATATATATATATACCTCTATATATTCAAATAAGGAATTTAATGAGTCTTTCTTTCAGTTTACCCAGGAATGTCTCAAGTTATGCCGCATTAATATATGGACAATATTAGCTCGAAATGATATTCTTATTTGTTACTTTTCTTCGTTTCTTTATAATGATTTAAAAAAAATTAAGATATATAAGTACTTTCCATACTGTTGATTTTTTTAATATAAACAATAAAGAAATCGAATAAATTGTATGGCTATATCACTTCTGATAGTTTTGAAAAATAAGTAATATTTTTTGGGACATCATCTTAAATGCACATTTGTAGCAAACCAATTGCCTAACACTATTTTCTTACAATTTCCCATAACCTCATATATTCCTTGTTCATTTCGATTTATTGATATTCTAGATATATAATATTCACTTGAGGGTTTGATACTCTATTTTATAAAGTTTGTCTAAAACATATTCATAAACATTATATAGTTACAATATCATCACCACTATATAAACTTCCATTTGTCAGTAATCTAGTTTGATACATGCAGAATTTGTGATTTTGTATTTTTCCTGTGTTCAAAAACAAACATTATAATAGGATTGCAAATAGCCTGATGTGCAGTCATATTAATTTTATTTAGTCCATGTATTTTTAAACTGAATTCAAAGGTGGTATAAGAAGTCTATATAAAAACTATTAATGTACATTTTGTGGCCATCTACATTTCTATCATGCATCCATTTTTCTCGTCCTCCTCGTTTTTAGCATTTTATGAGTTGTATTATTTTTTAGGCTGAGAAATACATCTATTATATTCTGTATGTGTCAACAAGGATATCTTTTCCATTTTAACTTTTTGAACAACTTGTACTCAGAGTTGGCTTCCATTACCTGCATTTATGTATAAAAGATGATGAACCTAGGTTCTATAGACTAATTGTAACGCTAAAATGTTTATTTATATCCAATCAGATGCCTTTCTATCGAACCAAATAGCAAAAAAGATGTGGCAAGCAATAATTATATTCGTTAATCTGTAATATTTTGGACCGTTCTATCACAAATTTCTTTTATTTACACAAGTAAATATACTTTTCAAAACAACAACAATAGAAGATGAGAGATTGACATTTAGGTATATTTAAAAGTCTTGACGATTTTTTCGAAAAATCCTGGATCCATAACGATAGAGACTATCTATAGATCCAGGATTGTTCGAGTTCTTACTTGAATAACTGCCCATGTTTATAACGTATCAACATATGATCATCTAAGTCAACGCTAATTTCAATAAGAAGGTATATTCTTTCAGACCCCTCAGAAGTTGCTCTTTTGCACATATTAATGTGAAACGATTAAATCAAATAGGTTGTTAATGTTGAAGTAAACTGTTGGTGAGCAAGTTATATGAGAAATTCATTCTCTATGTGTTTATGCTATGTTATATTTTAATAGTACCTAAATTTAAGTTTAATAAACATAGAAATTAAATATTGGAGTTGTCGGCGTTTAAAAGTACGACCATGAGGTCATTTGTACTTCCTGAAACTATAATGGAGATAATTGAATAAAACTCTATCAGATTTTCCCCTGTATTATAAACAATGTAAAATATTTATCATTTTAATTTGGTAGTCATATTTATCAATTCATTCTCATTATATTTTTAACTCTTCTAACATCTCCTTACACAAGTAATGTATGTGTTACGCAATTGCGAGTGGGCAAAAGAGCTTATCCATTTTGAATCCATGTGGGGCTGATAATAATAATTAATATCATATTATAGTGTTATCATCAAAATGCTTCCAGTTCCTTGAAAGTCCTATAGAGAAGATTATACATATTTTTTTTGTTAGTTGATTTTTGAATACGACAATTTTGACCGAATCCTCCTAGTTTCTTACACACTTTTTACATGTCCTATTGTTTAATGAACTACTACTACAGAACTAGAACATTGATGATGCACAATAATCCTCGTCATTTACAAGCTATGGGACATAAAATTATGCTCGCACTAAACCGTATGCCCACGAATGAGTATGTAAATCATCCATTAAGACCCTTAGCTTGTTGACCTAGAAAGCTTGGGAACAGGCGCCACTATAAATTAATCCAAGACTGATTATAATTGGATTTCGTAGGAGTAATAACCTACTAGTATTCATGGAAATAATTGTCTATAACCTTTTTATTACGCTAATTCGTAGTAATATTCAAAAATGAAGAACATTGTTGTAAAATACATTTTGTATACTTTTATATTTGAACCTGACAACCTATCCTAAATCATAAAATTTGTTGATATAATTAATTTATTTTTTCATATTTCATATTTTTCTTTTTCTAAAGAAACTAATGTTAACAATATTACGCAACTTCAGCGGTTTCAGTCTTATCGTTTCAAGGATTTGACCGATAAAAACGCAAGATCGCTAAATTTGAACCAGGACAACTCTGATAACAATCAAATTAATCGATATCAATCTGAAATCCTAGGGGGTCAAAGTCAGGGAGTGTTATATATATTTATTCATATTTATATTTTTACCTCCGCCGAAGGAGGTATTGTTTTCACTGGCGTTGGTTTGTTGGTTGGTTGGTTTGTTTGTCAGCAGGATAACTCAAAAAGTACGGAACGGATTCGGATGAAACTTTGTGGAGTTGTTGGAAATACCAAAAGGAACAAGTGATTAAATTAAATTTTGGCATCTCTGAGTGCAGAATTAAGATGCAAAATGAGCTAAATACTAATAAATATTCAAGTTTAGCCTACTCTGCCAATAGATGTCGCTTTGGGCTGTAAAATCGGGTGCCGGGAGTGTCTTCCTCTCGGAATTTCCGTCGAGGGGAACCCTCCCCCGTCCCTCTACGTCGCCCCAGTCGTGAAAATCCGCCCTCGGAAGGCTCAAAGGACCCCTTGACG